>CANNZV010000093.1:198940-693534 GCA_947561585.1 Caprella mutica | reverse complement strand
GAGACTATAGCCTCAGTATAGCCTCACTATTGTCTCAGTATAGCCTCACTATAGCCTCAGTATAGCCTCACTATTGTCTTAGTATAGCCTCACTATAGTCTCAGTATAGCCTCACTATAGCCTCAGTATAGCCTCACTATTGTCTTAGTATAGCCTCACTATAGCCTCACTATAGCCTCACTATAGCTCCACTATAGCCTCACTATAGCCTCACTATAGCCTCACTATAGCCTCACTATAGCCTCACTATAGCCTCACTATAGCTCACTATAGCCTCACTATAGCCTCACTATAGCCTCACTATAGCCTCACTATAGCCCCAGTATAGCCTCACTATAGCCTCAGTATAGCCTCACTATAGCCCCAGTATAGCCTCACTATAGCCCCAGTATAGCCTCACTATAGCCCCAGTATAGCGTCACTATAGTCTCAGTATAGCCTCACTATAGCCTCAGTATAGCCTCACTATTGTCTCAGTATAGCCTCACTATAGCCTCAGTATAGCCTCACTATTGTCTTAGTATAGCCTCACTATAGTCTCAGTATAGCCTCACTATAGCCTCAGTATAGCCTCACTATTGTCTTAGTATAGCCTCACTATAGCCTCACTATAGCTTCACTATAGTTTTAGTATTGTCTCAGTATAGCCTCACTATAGCCCCAGTATAGCCTCACTATAGCCTCAGTATAGCCTCACTATAGTCTCAGTATAGTCTTAGTATAGCCTCACTATAGCCTCACTATAGTCTCACTATAGCCTAAGTATAGCCTCACTATAGTCTCAGTATAGTCTTAGTATAGCCTCACTATAGTCTCTGTATAGCTTCACTATAGCCTCACTATAGCCCCAGTATAGCCTCACTATAGTCTCAGTATAGCCTCACTATAGTCTCAGTATAGTCTTAGTATAGCCTCACTATAGCCTCACTATAGTCTCACTATAGCCTAAGTATAGCCTCACTATAGTCTCAGTATAGTCTTAGTATAGCCTCACTATAGTCTCTGTATAGCTTCACTATAGCCTCACTATAGCCTCACTATAGTCTCTGTATAGCTTCACTATAGCCTCACTATAGCCCCAGTATAGCCTCACTATAGCCTCAGTATAGCCTCACTATAGTCTCAGTATAGCCTCACTATAGTCTCACTATAGCCTAAGTATAGCCTCACTATAGTCTCAGTATAGCCTAAGTATAGCCTCACTATAGTCTCAGTATAGCCTAAGTATAGCCTCACTATAGCCCCACTATAGCTTCACTATAGCACCAGTCTTGTTTTTGATATGCTTCAATTAATTCATAATGTTTACTTCATGCTTCTGATTATATGTACCGTCAGAGAAAATAATTGAATGCAACCAGTAAATATTTAAACCTAATAAATAATAAGTAACGGACTGATAGGGTCATTGATAATATCGGTAAAGATTATAAACAAAAACAAGTAAATATAAATAACTTATCATTAACATCTATCTATCATTAGAAGATCAAATATTTCGTTTAAATTATAGGGCAAGTTCTTAATTATCGGTCAGTTACACATTTTTGGACACATAAGAAAATTATATGTAATTATTGTTATTTTTCATACGTGTCCGAAAATGTGGAACTGACCGATAATTAAGAACTTATTACCTACTTTATCCCTATGTACAATATTATCTAGTATTGTTCAGTATTTTACTATTTCAATTCAAGATATTTAACTCGATATAAGTAAGTTTCAGTTGATAATTTTATTGATGCTTGCAGTAATTATTTACGATAGTACCGCTATTTATCGGTATTAGCACAGTTTATGTATATTTTTAAGATTCCAGCGACTCATACCGATTTTCAACGAAACCAACAATAGTTACCAACAATAGATATGGTACCAGCAATAGCTACTGATTTTTAATGATACCTAAAATTGTTACCGATTTTTAACGATATCAGAACTGTTACCGGTTTTTAACGATACCAAAAACTGTTACCGATTTTCAACGATACCTAAAATTGTAACCGATATTTAACAATACCTAAAACTGTTACCGATTTTTAACGATACCAAAATTCGTACCAATTTTCAGTTACCGATTTTTAACGATACCAAAAACTGTTACCGATTTTTAACGATACCTAAAATTATTACCGATTTTTAACAATACCTAAAACTGTTACCGATTTTTAACAATACCAAAATTGTTACAGATTTTTAACGATACCTAAAACTGTTACCGATTTTTAACGATACCAAAATTGTAACCGATTTTTAACGATACCTAAAACTGTTACCGATTTTTAACGATACCTAAAATTGTTACCGATTTTTAACAATACCTAAAACTGTTACCGATTTTTAACAATACCAAAATTGTTACCGATTTTTAACGATACCTAAAACTGTTACCGATTTTTAACGATACCAAAATTGTTACCAATTTTTAACGATACCTAAAACTGTTACCGATTTTTAACGATACCAAAATTGTTACCGATTTTTAACGATACCTAAAACTGTTACCGATTTTTAACGATACCAAAATTGTTACCAATTTTTAACGATACCTAAAACTGTTACCGATTTTTAACGATACCAAAATTGTTACCAATTTTTAACGATACCTAAAACTGTTACCGATTTTTAACGATACCAAAATTGTTACCGATTTTTAACGATACCTAAAACTGTTACCGATTTTTAACGATACCAAAATTGTTACCAATTTTTAACGATACCCAAAACTGTTACCGATTTTTAACGATACCAAAATTTGTACCAATTTTTAGTTACCGATTTTTGTGGAGTTAAAGCACCATGGCAACAGACTTTATAATAATTAAATGAAGGCAACATCCATATCAATGTTTCCGCCAAACAATGGGCAGTACGTAAATCTGGGGGGGAGTAGCCCTGAGGGGGGGGGGGGAGGGAGGTAGGCCCTAGGGAGATCCTTACCAAGACCACCAACATAGTCCTTACCATTCAACACGGTGTGAGATGACTCAATTTAGAGAGTGGATACCTACGGTACCTGTGATGCCCTGTACCCACAGTACCTACGGTAGAGAAGGTGTATCCGTGGTACTTGAAATGCCCTGTACCATTAAACTTAATTGATACAATAAGCTTCCTAATTTGATACAGTAAGCTTCCTAATTTGCTACAATAAGCTTCCTAATGGATACAATAAGCTTCCTAATTTGCTACAATAAGCTTCCTAACTGATACAATAAGCTTTATTATTGATACAATAGCTTTATTATTGATACAATAAGCTTCTTAATTATTTATATCGACTAATTGCTACCAATTAATCAAACTACTTCACATCCATAAGATTTACTTCTTGTGTTACTTATTATAAATTTATAATTATATAAACAATATTATTATTTCGGTGAGGGCAATCACAGCAACAGTTTAAATAGCATTTATTTAAATATTACATAAGTGCATAAATATCTTAATTTGCTCCATTTAAAGTAAGAGAGAAGACAATAATGTACTCTAAGTATAGAAACTCACAAGTTACTCACTTACTCATCGAATGGTGAGTTTCTTGATATTATAATAACCCATGACAATAGGAATGTACCTATCTAAGGGTACAATAAGACTCAAAATGCCTCTGTCTGCCTACAGTAACCTACACACAAACCTACATAGCCCACCCACACAGCACACGCACACAGACACGCACACAGGGCACAGTGTACATGTACGTATCGTAATTTTACATAGGAATTCATTAAGATTGTCTTTAGTAGGTACTTTCAAAAGAGTGACATGCTTTATTGTTTTCAACTGTTATATTGGGTATTATTATTTCCATTGTACTGACAAATAAGGCAGTTACTAGAGTAGATGCGTCAATAACTACTGTAATTGCGTCAGACTCAGTAACTACAGTAGATGCGTCAGTAACTAAAGTACATATGTCAGCAACTACAGTATATGTGTCAGTAACTACTGTTAAAGCGTCAATAACTACAGTAAATGCGTCAATAGCTACAGTAAAAGCGTCAATAATTACTGTAAAAGCGTCAATAACTACAGTAAATGCGTCAGTAACTACAGTAGATGCGTCAATAACTACAGTAGATGCGTCAATAACTACAGTAGATGCGTCAATAACTACAGTAGATGCGTCAATAACTACAGTAGATGCGTCAATAACTACAGTAGATGCGTCAGTAACTACAGTAGATGCGTCAATAACTACAGTAGATGCGTCAATAACTACAGTAGATGCGTCAATAACTACAGTAGATGCGTCAATAACTACAGTAGATGCGTCAATAACTACAGTAGATGCGTCAATAACTACTGTATAAGCGTCAATAACTACAGTAGATGCGTCAATAACTACAGTAGATGCGTCAATAACTACAGTAGATGCGTCAATAACTACAGTAAATGCGTCACTAACTACAGTAAATACGTCAGTAACTACTGCACATGACAGTACACTCTACTTCTAATTGACACATTTTTTCTCGCAAAATCAATGGTATTTCACGAGTCTAGAAATACAGTGGAACACAAGATTTCACTCAGAAAATTAGTACATATCATCAAAATAAAGGCATTTAATGCTATACCATTTCATGTGTTATAATTAACGCTATTTTATTTAAATAAAGGCATTTATTATTGTTTATCTTCCATTAAAGTATATAGTTATATTATTCCCTAGTGTATAATTTCTGATACAACTTAAAATAATCCATAAAAAATCTATTCTTTTAAAAATTGATCAAACTATAATTTTTTCATCATTTATAACATTTGCGAAATGAGAGAAAATGAATAACAACTCATAACAGTAATATGAAAAATGCATAACAACTCATAACAGTAATATGAAAAATGCATAACAACTCATAACAGTAATATGAAAAATGCATAACAACTCATAACAGTAATATGAAAAATGCATAACAACTCATAACAGTAATATAAAAAATGCATAACAACTCATAACAGTAATATGAAAAATGAATAACAACTCATAACAACGATATGAAAAATGCATAACAACTCATAACAGTAATATAAAAAATGCATAACAACTCATAACAGTAATATGAAAAATGCATAACAACTCATAACAACGATATGAAAAATGCATAACAACTCATTACGTAATATGAAAAAATGCATAACAACTCATAACTATAATATGAAAAATGCATAACAACTAATAACTATAATATGAAAAATGCATAACAACTCATTACGTAATATGAAAAAATGCATAACAACTCATAACTATAATATGAAAAATGCATAACAACTAATAACTATAATATGAAAAATGCATAACAACTAATAACTATAATATGAAAAATGCATAACAACTCATTAAATAATATGAAAAATGCATATCAACTCATAACTATAATATGAAAAATGCATAACAACTCATAACAGTAATATGAAAAATGCATAACAACTCATAACGGTAATATGAAAAAGGCATAACAACTCATAACAGTAATATGAACAATGCATAACAACTCATAACGGTAATATGAAAAAGGCATAACAACTCATAACTATAATATGAAAAATGCATAACAACTCATTACGTAATATGAAAAAATGCATAACAACTCATAACTATAATATGAAAAATGCATAACAACTAATAACTATAATATGAAAAATGCATAACAACTAATAACTATAATATGAAAAATGCATAACAACTCATTAAATAATATGAAAAATGCATATCAACTCATAACTATAATATGAAAAATGCATAACAACTCATAACAGTAATATGAAAAATGCATAACAACTCATAACGGTAATATGAAAAAGGCATAACAACTCATAACAGTAATATGAACAATGCATAACAACTCATAACGGTAATATGAAAAAGGCATAACAACTCATAACTATAATATGAAAAAGGCATAACAACTCATAACAGTAATATGAAAAATGCATAACAACTCATAACAGTAATATGAAAAAGGTCATCGACCATGACAGGACTCGAACCTGCAATCTTCGGATCCGAAGTCCGACGCCTTATCCATTAGGCCACATGGTCTGTCCTTGAAGAGCAAAATACTCGTACGGTACCTTCTGAATTATCGGACAGTTGCATATTTTCGTTCATGAAAGAAAAATTAACAGTAATTCTTTTTTAATTGTTATTGTTTTAATTGGTATCCATGATACCTCCTAGTAACATGGATTCAAAATAAAATAACGATTAAATACAGGTATCAAGGATACCAAATATAAAACAATTTATATAATTTTTTCTACTCTGATCGAAAATGTGGAACCATCCTATAACTCATAACTCACCCTACAGTAATTATTACCTTCTTACGGTAGAAACCTACCATTTAATTACTTTGTGAAAACGAAGATTGTTTGTCTGTAGTGATTCCGTAATTTAGTTAATTGAAATTAACACTTAATTTCTGATATAATTAATTACATAAAATACTTCATAATTATATTGAAGCTTCCTAAAATAGAGTTCTTACAGATGTCTAACAATACAGTTAATTATCAATGAATGCAACTATTGATTATTTAATAAATCTTTTAAAGATTAAATATTTTAAATAATTCAATTATTATATATATTTATGCATCCTCTATGACTAAAAAAGCTGTTCTAGGTTTGAGTATTCAATTGATAAAAGATAATTTTAAGAATAAAAGTGTTAAAATGTACCGCCCAAACAGGGACTCGAACCCTGGACCCTCAGGTTAAAAGCCTGATGCTCTACCGACTGAGCCATCTGGGCACAGGAAATGTAGCTCTAGATTGGGATTACATTACACTAAAGTGCAGTATGTTACATTGCAATACAGTAGACTACATTACACTACAGTACCCTACAGTACACTACAGTACACTACAGTACACTACATCACACTACAGTACACTGCAGTACTGTTACAGTGAGACTACATTACACTACAGTAACTCTATATTACTCAGTGTGTGCTATTTTAGGGGGTCTTGGTAAACTCGGTCTCAGTTTATAATAATGTTATTGAAGAACAATAATAGAAATAGTTGAAATTATGAGCACTATAATGTGTAGTTTATTTATTAAAATCGCATAACATCATTGACCGTTGTAAAATGATACGTAACATTAGTAATTTTGACATTTATTTAACATGAGATTTGAGCGGAAAATTAAGTCTTGGAAATTTCGGTCTCGGAATAATAGGTCTAAGGTATAAATAAAACTTATGAATTAGATGTATTGGGGGGCGTTACCCCCCCCCCCCTCCCGAAACCCCCTGCCAGGTCATTAAACAATTATGAAGTGTGCAGTACAACAAACTAGCGGATAAGGCAAAGTAAATAACGAAGAGGAGAGATCATTTATAATTCTGAGACCGATATTTCCGGCCTGCCTATTTTTGGGGCTATTAGTTATATACATAATTATATATATAGATATATAAATGATAATTATGGATAAATAATTGATAAATGCACTAATTACTAATAACCCCCACATCTCCCCACCATTTATTTCAATTCGTAATCAATCTTTCGATTCTAAAGGAAGGAAATTTTTAAATTTTGCAAACTTCAAACCAGTGTGATGTTTGTTTATTGGAATCTAAATACATTTTACATTCATAAACAGTCACCATCGTAATTAACAAGCAAGTTCCTTTAATTTAACTACATTTATTGGGTTACTAACAAATTATTTTTCTTTGATTATTTTTTGAGTACTTAGGTGAATTTATTAATTTTGGTAACCAAAATAGTTCTTAGTTCAATAAAAAATTGTTTTGAATAAGTCAAAATTAGGATATTGTTAATGTATTTGAATTGGTAGCAAACTTGGATCTTTTCTGTTTGTTGGGCGCATTTGAAAATAATGGAAATAAAATAATGCCATAGTTACTGACTTTTAAAATATAATTATTTAGTTAGAATTAATACAGATTTGTTACATTAAATAATGTAATTAGAAAAGTTTATGTTTCCTGGGTGCATATGAAAATAAAATAATAATAATATAAAAATAACAACTATTTTCTGTTTCATGGGCGAATTTGATGAAATAATAACCCTTTCCTTGAACAAATAGGCATTATGGCGGTTTGAAAGCAGATCTGTTGAATAATGGGGTAAGTTCTTAGTTAACGGACGGTTTCACATTGTCGATCATGTATGATAATATGAATTGTATTTTTACTCGTTATTTTAATTATAATAACGTTTTTTAAGGTTTCTCCAAATCCACTTCAGATTACAATCTTCGTCATCAAGGAAAGGTGTTCTCATAAGCAGAGGTCATTAAATAACAACGCGTATCCATGATATAATAATATTTGCATTATTTACATTATTTTCAAATGCGCACAACTAACAGAAAAGATCCAAAACTATAAATAAGAGAATGATCATATTTTCATTATTTCCCTTGTAACAAATCTTAAGTTTCAAAAAAATTTCCAACAATGAAATAAATAATTCAAACAATTATTTAACCATTTTCAATATATGAACCTTTCCAAAAAGCTGGTTAAACGCAAGATCAATTTTCACACTAAAAACAACCTTCAAAATGAATTCTTTTGACCATTAATAAAATGAATTACTATTACCGATATTCTTACTTCTAATCGGCATCTTTATCCGACATTTGGCTAATTTATAAATTAAAAAATCTAAATATATTATATTCAACTATTTATTATCATATTATAAAAAATGAATTTTTCATATGGAATGTACATAAGTAGAATGTACATTAAATAATATACATACATTATATAATGACTACTGGAGTAAATATATTAACTAATAAAGTATTGTATATATAAACCTTTGGTAAATACAGGAAAAAGTCCACTGTCTTTAGGTAGAACTTTTCATTTACTATAAGTATTTCATTGCTTTATAACTTCAATTCTTTATAAAGTTCTTTACATTCCATTAAATGCGATAAAGCTTTTAATGTATATTCCTGTATTGTATGTTAAATAATTGGCATTTAGCGGCGACTTAAATCTAAGGACCTTATTGAAATATAAAGTTAAAAATGAAATAAGATTTGTGTAATAGTACATAGTCTTGATCTTTGATCTTAGAAGCTAATTAGTAAAGCCATGCAAATTAGTATGTACAGCTGTAAGTGCATAACTACCTGTGCAAAGCTGTATGTACAGCTGTATGTACAGCTGTAAGTGCATAACTACCTGTGCAAAGCTGTATGTACAGCTGTAAGTGCATAACTACCTGTGCAAAGCTGTATGTACAGCTGTAAGTGCATAACTACCTGTGCAAAGCTGTATGTACAGCTGTAAGTGCATAACTACCTGTGCAAAGCTGTATGTACAGCTGTAAGTGCATAACTACCTGTGCAAAGCTGTATGTACAGCTGTAAGTGCATAACTACCTGTGCAAAGCTGTATGTACAGCTGTAAGTGCATAACTACCTGTGCAAAGCTGTATGTACAGCTGTAAGTGCATAACTACCTGTGCAAAGCTGTATGTACAGCTGTATGTACAGCTGTAAGTGCATAACTACCTGTGCAAAGCTGTATGTACAGCTGTAAGTGCATAACTACCTGTGCAAAGCTGTATGTACAGCTGTAAGTGCATAACTACCTGTGCAAAGCTGTATGTACAGCTGTAAGTGCATAACTACCTGTGCAAAGCTGTATGTACAGCTGTAAGTGCATAACTACCTGTGCAAAGCTGTATGTACAGATGTAAGTGCATAACTAGCTGTACAAAACTGTATGTACAGCTGTAAGTGCATAAATAGCTTTGCAAAACTGTATGTACAGCTGTAAGTGCATAAATAGCTGTACAAAGCTGTATGTACAGCTGTAAGTGCATAACTAGCTTTACAATTGTTAAAATAATCAGATTTCTCATCCATACATTAATTGCACAGTGATGTAAAGTATATCAAAGTAAAGCATCAAGCATGCACTTTTATTACATGGACACTATTAAAGAGTATATATTGAAGTGAAGGATAATAAATTTAGGAATTAACTTTATTATTAATTCATCATAAAAACCATGTTCATATTTCAGATGAATTGAATTTTATTTCTGTATTTGTATATTCTATTACTCTAAGTCTAATCAATGTACAATTTATAATTAAATCACTAAATTAGTGAAATTAATAATATTATACAATTAATATTATTTGAACTTAAGTAATTGCTAAAGAATTTTGTTAAATTCCTATATTAGTGCAACTTGCAGTAATCTAGGAATGGGGGTACCTACACTGTAATAGATTTTTCTATCATTTTATTGAATGTGAAGATAAGATACAAAAATATTAAATGACATTATAAATGACTAGTGTACTTGCCCGTTAAAAATAACGGGTAATTATCAATACCAATTTATTACCCGTTATTAGGTTACTTTTAATGAATTCAATTGAAAATGAATTTTCCGCATAGTCTAATTTATTTATAGATAAAATACTTTTAAAATTGAATAAAAACAGGGGAATTTAAATATCAAGTCAATATATTCCCGTGCGTATCATAGTTACATTCTTCATGTTTAATACCCATAGTGTAAAAGCGGACACCAAATAAATAAATAAATAAATAACACACTAAGGAAATTATTAGTATATATAGATAATTTTGTTTTTATTAGTTTATATTCATTTATATCTCTGTATCTGTACTACACATTGAATGTACTAATATATTGAGTTAGTTCAGATTTATATTATTAAGAAATTTTATTGAAAATGGAACAGAGCTGCAGTATTTGTAAACATAGCATCTTTTGTAAGGAAATAAAATACGAAGAACAAATATTTTCATTTCTTCAAAAGTAATAGTAAATGTACCTCTATTCCTATATTACTGTAACGTTGCAGTAATATTGGAATTTACCAGAGTTTCTTATCTATCTATACTTATCTTATCAATCTTATCTATCTACATGTATAATAAGAGCCGCGTCCGTCTGTCTGTCCGTGTGTCACACAAGTGGTGAGCCAGTGGCCAAAATGATATCGCGTCTTGCAGGACGCTAAGTTCCTTATTTTAGGGTCATTTAACTGGCAATTTCAATGGAGTAATTGAAACAAAATAAGGTTTTCAGCGTCCTGCAATCGCTGCAACAATACCTCTCTCTAGTGTAGTTTATCATAACTCTATGGTGTCACAATTTTATTAAGTAATACATATTAAAAGGAGAAACAAATTATTTGTAGAGGTACCATGACTACGGGGCCACGCGCTTCAATAATATTGACACTATTTATATTAGGGCTTTTGAGAGACAATTTTTTCGTTTAATCAAAATATTTTAATCCATAATACATTCTTGCATTTGAATGTAATTTAGATTCAATAACAAGTACTGTACAAGTATATATAATATGAATATGTTACAAATATTTACATGTATTTAATTAATTATTTAGTTGAATATATAACTTATAAGCAGTATCATTACTTTAATAGTCTGACATAAAATCATATAAATAAATAAATATAAATTCCTATATAAACGCACTCATCCTAACTCTCTCTCTCTCTCTCTCTCTCTCTCTCTTAATATTTATTGCTACAATTTATTCCCAATATTTTCTCCAAAAATATTTTCAACAAATATTCAAAAACACTGCAGAGAAATTCCTATAATCAATTTTCAAACTTTTTAATCAATAGTATATCAATGAATTAGTTTCACGTTAATCGAGCTCTTTTATTAGTATATCAAAATAAGAACTTCAATTACATTCTAACTAATAAGTACTATCATTAACAAGACAACCTCACCGCAGTACAGAGCAAACAAACAGCAGGAATGCCTTGGAACCTGCCAGTCTCCAGTGTCCATTGAAGCAGATATCTATCGTTAACTTATTTGTAAAAACTCAACATTGATGACAAGAAATTAATTGACGATTACTTTCAAATTTTCAATTCAAATGGCCGTTATGCAGTTAGTTGTATCCGCTAGTTTGTTGTACTGAATATTTCATGATTGCCTGGCAGGGGGTTTGGGGGGGGGGGGGGGTTATTGGATTCCATGATAAATAAAATGAAGGTGTGAACGCACGCCCGGCATTAACGCACCATTTATAAAATGTTTTTCATTGTTCGTTCAATAAAATTCATTAGATAGGTTGAATCAATAGCTTTTAATGGATTTTAATTTGTTATGTAGATATTTTAGCTCTAGGTGGCCTTGTCTTTATTATACATTTTCAAATACTCTTGTATAGAGTCACCAAAAATATTTACGAATAAATTAACAAAAATATTTACGAATTAACTTGATCTTTGTTGTGTGCCTAGGAATGTTCACCTAAATTTACAAGCATTAATTCCATGTATTTTAGAAGTTACGGCTGATAAGGTTAAGCGTGACCAGATTGTTGCACTCAGGGCGCTGGCCTTAGCACCAAGAACATCGTCAAACAGCTCAGGGTGTGTCGCTAAACGGTTTAACTTGCCTCAAAACAACATGAAAATTAAGACAAAACCTCCAACAGAATCAATTCTAGGATGAATGCGGTCAATACGTATCAAAAATGTGATTCCAGAAGTGAAGAGACGAATTGACCGAAATCCAAAGAAGAGCTAGAAATATTGCGAAAAAGATGCAAATCTCCAAATCTCAAAGCAAATCTAATAATGGAGGATTTAAAGTTAACTCCATGTAATAAACAGTCTAGACAGAAAATTTTAGTAAAAGGCTTCCATGAAGAAACGGCTGGAGAATTCAAGCTATCCGCAGAAAAGGTTTTTATTTTGTCGATGAGATGTTCATGGTAGCAATCAGAACGATAGGGCATATATTACTCTAGCTCTGGAGAATTTGTTTGTAAATGTTCATAGCCTTTGAGACGTCAGAAGCATACGTCAGTTATGGTATGCTGCATCGGATTGGACTAAATCTTCATTTACCATCATCAATGAATGAATCAATGTGAACAGTCATAATCATGTTTACATGAATATGTTGCTAGAGAGAAAAAAAGCTTAAATCGGCTCTCCTAATCATTTGGAACCATTTTCATCTTCGTTCAGAGCTGACCAGCCCACATAGCGAATATGACTAATAGATGGAGCAAAGACAACTTCGAGGACTTTAGAGACAAAATAATAAGGCCACCTTCAACTCCTGTCATTAATCCTATGGACTTAGCTATATGGACCATCATGGAAAGCGAAGTTTCGACTCTTTCCTATCGGAATCTCAACTCTCTGTAGGCAACCATTCGTTCTGGCTAGGACAAGTAGAACGAAGAAGTAGTGTGGCGTTATTGTGCCTCATTAACAACTCATGTTAGATAAAAATAGTTATTCTAAAGGCGGCCATTTTAAAATGTATGTGTTCTGAATATACTTTCAAAGATTCCTTCGGTGCATTTACTTATCATTTTTTTAGTTTTATCAATTCATTATTTATTGGCAAATAGTAAATATGTTTGGGTTACTCTGTGAATTGCTTTAAAAATTAAAAAAACGAATGCAATGTTTAGTTTAAAAGTCTTTCATGTATTTACTAGTAATATTATCAATCATAATTAAATGTTGTATTTGTTAATTTAGAAATTGCAGTATTATGTCCCATGATATGACTTTTCTATTGATTTTAATTATTATTCATCTCAAACTATTGCTGTTAGTTCAGTCTATTTATCTCCATGCAGTAACTATTGACAAATTGAAATATTGTTCATTGAAAAGAAAATAGCAAAAAGAGTCCTAATAATTGTAAACGTATTAATTAAACCTTCCTTATCAAGACCCTATATAATCTACCATCACAGTAAATAGATTTTTTAGGGGCTAGAACTTAAGACTCAGACTTCGTTGTTACTCTTGTAACATAGTCTATTGGGGTAACATTGGACAATGTTGTTACGATATTTCTGATATTAGTACACTATTGGGACAAGGTTAGCCCCATCTCTATGTTATAAAAAGTATTCGTTCTCACATCAACTCATTTCTTATTATATTTTGCCAAGTGGCTAGGAAATTAATTTTAAAAGATAAGGAACTTTTTGTTCAATAAAGTTGTCCTTGCTGTATAAAATTGTAAACCCTATTTAATTCCCACACAAAACTTTTATTCTCTCAATATTGTAACTATGGTGATTTTCAGAAATGAATTAATAACCAAGTAGCCATTTTTACTTTGAGTAACATTCAGATTAGCGATAATTGAATTCAAATAACATAATTTCTTATTAATTAAAAAACAATAAAGTTCCTAATTAATGGACATTAATTTTCTCAGTGAATTGTTCCCAAGATATGAGACCTCATCTTATCTAACTACCAGTGCATATCTTAGCCTCACATAGCTATGCAGTATGTACAGTCCATACCTAGTCAGTGCGTCATAGTTACATAGGTAAGTTACCATAGCTGTCAGTCATAGTTACATAGGTAGGTTACCATAGCTGTCCGTCATAGTTACATAGGTAGGTTATCATAGCTGTCCGTCATAGTTACATAGATAAGTTACCATAGCTGTCCGTCATAGTTACACAGGTAAGTTACCATAGCTGTCCGTCATAGTTACATAGGTAGGTTATCATAGCTGTCCGTCATAGTTACATAGATAGGTTACCATAGCTGTCCGTCATAGTTACACAGGTAAGTTACCATAGCTGTCCGTCATAGTTACATAGGTAGGTTATCATAGCTGTCCGTCATAGTTACATAGATAGGTTACCATAGCTGTCCGTCATAGTTACATAGGTAGGTTACCATAGCTGTCCGTCATAGTTACATAGGTAGGTTACCATAGCTGTCCGTCATAGTTACACAGGTAGGTTACCATAGCTGTTGGTCATAGTTACATAGATAGGTTATCATAGCTGTCCGTCATAGTTACATAGGTAGGTTATCATAGCTGTCCGTCATAGTTACATAGGTAGGTTACCATAGCTGTCCGTCATAGTTACATAGGTAGGTTACCATAGCTGTCCGTCATAGTTACATAGGTAGGTTACCATAGCTGTCCGTCATAGTTACACAGGTAGGTTACCATAGCTGTCCGTCATAGTTACATAGATAGGTTATCATAGCTGTCATAGTTAAATAGGTAGGTTATCATAGATGTCAGTCATAGTTACATAGGTAGGTTACCATAGCTGTCATAGTTAAATAGGTAGGTTACCATAGCTGTCATAGTTACATAGGTAGGTTACCATAGCTGTCATAGTTACATAGGTAGGTTACCATAGCTGTCCGTCATAGTTACATAGGTAGGTTACCATAGCTGTCCGTCATAGTTACATAGGTAGGTTACCATAGCTGTCCGTCATAGTTACACAGGTAGGTTACCATAGCTGTCCGTCATAGTTACATAGATAGGTTATCATAGCTGTCATAGTTAAATAGGTAGGTTATCATAGATGTCAGTCATAGTTACATAGGTAGGTTACCATAGCTGTCATAGTTAAATAGGTAGGTTACCATAGCTGTCATAGTTACATAGGTAGGTTACCATAGCTGTCATAGTTACATAGGTAGGTTACCATAGCTGTCCGTCATAGTTACATAGGTAGGTTACCATAGATGTCCGTCATAGTTACATAGGTAGGTTACCATAGCTGCATGTTTAACAACTGCGTGTGTATATCAGGGCGGAGCGAAAACCTTATTTAAAATGTGTTCTCCTGCATAATATTTTTTTTATATATTATGCCAAATGAACCATAATAAATTAAAATGATTTACTCATAACACTGATTTTACAAATTATTCACGGATATTGAATATTCTATAATTCAATCCTTAATTTCGGGTTGATGAAATTCGAAACATGTAATATAAGATAAATAGATTAGCAGTTTCCCTCTAGGAATAGTGTTTCTGCAGGTTAATCTGAAGTGCCATAGCATTCTGCTGCACCCTATATAGTGTTTCTGCCTGCAGCACGCACTGCCTTACTCACCACGCCTCCTGCCTGCACTCCCTCACCTCACTGTACTAACCAGTCTTCTCTTTCCATAATGTCAGCAAGAAACAACATCGAAAGCAACTGAAAAGTCTAGACAGGGAGTGATATTCTCTAGCCCTAAAGCACGGACACACTTTCAGTTAGTGTCATAAAGAGTAAGAACGGTAATGCAATGTAGTGTAAGTTACCAATTAGTGGTCGGTTTCACGTCTTCGGTCATATGATTAAAAAAATATTATAATTATTATCTAATTTTAATTTTTATCCATGATACCTACAGGTGTCATGGATATCAATTAAAATATAAAAAAACATTATATAGTATTTTTCTTATATGACCGAAGATGTGAAACCGACCATTAATGGTAACTTACACTACCTAATTCTTAGAATGTTCAGAAGTTAATTCTAAAGATTCTTCTTAACAAATAATTTATTTCATTGCACCTAAAAAATTCTTTTTAGTACGACTGTATAATAAACTACTATATAAAGATATTAGTGTGTTACTAATTTAAAGTTTCGGGCTCTTCAGTCATGATGTCCTTCATATATTTTATGATTTACAGTTTTGTCTTCTGTAAAATGATCCTATACTAGATCAGAAGCATCAAGCCTTCTGTCCATTTTGGTGAATTGTCCCCCGCATTGTCTCTAAACGTACTCTTCATTCCTGTTCTTCGGCTTGTTCTTCACTGCCTGCCCTTCAGTTAAGGGCATGATCTCATGGCTGAAAGAATGCGTGGTAGGTAGAGCTTTAATTCCTTCAAGCAGATTCTGGGCGAGGTTGCAGACTGGGCCCGAAGGTGCTTAGTAATCACCACTAAATGAGCTGCTAAGACTCAATTTATTGTCCTACCTGCTGTATCATGTGACAAACTTTTATTTATCATATCGGCTGAGCAACCCACTGCATATCAATCATCTATCAAGGCTGAACTAGAAAAAAAATCACGCCAAAATGAACCTTACGATCAGGTACCACAAGAGTTGTCAATCAAGTGTGTTAACCCTTCTAGCTAAATCATTGTTACGTACTACAGGTTTAAGGACATCTCTCCAAACTAGTAGATATAAATTAAGATGTATTTTTAGAAGATATTAGTATGGCTGTATAATACCTAGTCTCTAAATACCTGTTCAGAGTTAACAACATTTTGAATACCTGTGTAAAAATATATTCCACACCTAGCAACCAGTTTTTCTGTATGGAAACAACTAAATTAAACATTAAAACTCCTAATAAGATCAATAAATATTTAGAAAGGAATATCTTGTAAAATATATATTTATTAATAACTATGTCAATTTTATACCGAGTAGATCATTACTTGTGCCAAATCGAAGTCTCCGACAAATATAATTTCTCCGTCTGATGAAATGACAACTCATCACTGAGCGTAAATCTCATCATTATTTTATCACACAAATTGCAATGACTTTACCAAACACAGCAGCAAGTTAATTTCCAGACATTCCTGATCATACGAATTAAAAGTTCGTGCACGTAAATTGTGTAGGATGTGCCAGCTATCCATATAAATCGCGTTGCATTTTCTAATTTGATGATACCTCCAGCAGAAGATTATTCTATATCTTTATTTGAGTCTGGAGAGAATGTCTTTAGATTATTTTCAATGGCGCAGACTTTGACTTTGTTCACATGATGTTCTAAGATAAATGCTATTTCTGTGGCAGCAGCAAGCAATTAAAATAGTTCTAGCCACACTCAAGCATCTCTCATATTTTGATTCTAATAGCGAGGTGCAGCAATAGAAATTCTTCTGTTAGGTTGATGACCGCTTGCATTTTATCCGAGTGATGTTTATGACTGATAATGAGAGCTTCACATCCTATCGTCTGACTCCTCGTCATTTCGGCCCTGCCTGCAGTTTTAGACTTTGAGGCACTCTTTTAAACAATATTCAGGCAATATTAGGTAATGATGGTTAAAATAGTTTAACAATGTTCAGACAATATTAGTTAATGATGGTTAATATAGTTTAACAATATTCAGACAATATTAGGTAATGAAGGTTAAAATTGTTTAACAATATTCTGACAATATTAGGTAATGATGGTTAAAATAGTTTAACAATGTTCAGACAATACTAGTTAATGATGGTTAAAATTGTTTAACAATATTCAAACAATATTACCTAATGATGGTTAATGTAGTTTATATGTTGTACTGTTATTGCATCATTAGTAGATTATTTCCGTCCACATTCTTCAATAGTGACGCATTTTTCTCTCTTTTAAATGTATTTATTACATTTTCTATGTATATCATTATTAGATGATATAAAAGAAATTTGTAATTAGAATACTTTTTATAATAATTACATAGGGGTAACTAGGAATTAGTGTTAGAATAAAAAAGCGATTTCCTGGAAAATTAGTCTATGCATTTTAACAAATATCTAGTAACTTTACAAATATTTTTGTGTTATGTCATCACATTTACCCGTATATCATATATACTTATTATGAAAATATGCAGGTTAAGTATCCAAATAAGATAGCTATTCATATTTTTTTTGCTAATCGTTAACATTTGTAATGTGTCATTAATAATATAATACTGAATAATTGACATGGTAATGAAATGGAAAAAAAACCTTCTTGGAAGCTAAAACTTTACTGTTCTTATTTCGCTTGTCTTTCGATTATGTCGCAATAAATTTTCTTTTGATGGTAGTTAGCCTCTTTCAAAAATGTACTGATAATCACTAAACTAATGAATACGCTGGTTAGTTTAATAAACTTTCAAAGAAAAGATTATACAGAGCAAGATAATTCTCATATTAGTACCTCAGTATACGCCCAATCTTTTTTAATATTTTCTAGAAATTCACCTCATATTCGAGGAAGAAGTTTGTGGTGAGATATTCTTCATATTTATATATAGCTAGGTTATTTTTTATAATAAATTTATAAACAGTCAAGCTTCTATATTTTACAACTACAAACCAAATTATATTTCCAATAAATTATTTATTCTTCAAGCAATATTGCCATGCAATTTGGCCTGATATTCAAAGCATATTGACAAGCAGTGAAGCTCTGAGAACAGTCTTCTTCACCATTGGCCCCATATCGACATGCGATCCATGACAGCACATTAGTTTTTAGTGAGTAGGTCTGTTTCTATGGGCATATCTTTGAAGCATGTGCATGATGTATGTGTTGAATTACATGCAGATAAATAAAGAGAAGCATATGCTTTAAATAAGACCAGTTATCTTAGAACATTGCATGAGATAAGAATCTAGAGAAAATGAGTCAGTTACCAAAGAGGTTTTTATCGCTTTTAAGGTAGTGATCCCTCATAATAAATATTATATTTACTTGCCAGCATAGCATATAATTTAGTTAAAATTAACTTGGCTTTACAACTCAGTTAGCATATAGAGATGACAAATTAAGGATGCTGTACAATACTGAAAAGAGATATTCGGTACTGTGCCACGACAACAATAGCCCTCATACTATGTGGTAGTACACCTCATACTATGTGGTAGTACACATTATACTATGTGGTAGTACACATTATACTATGTGGTAGTACACCTCATACTATGTGGTATTACACATTGTACTATGTGGTAGTACACATCATACTATGTGGTATTACACATTGTACTATGTGGTAGTACACATCATACTATGTGGTAGTACACATTATACTATGTGGTAGTACACCTCATACTATGTGGTAGTACACATCATACTATGTGGTAGTACACATTATACTATGTGGTAGTACACCTCATACTATGTGGTAGTACACATTATACTATGTGGTAGTACACATTATACTATGTGGTAGTACACATCATACTATGTGGTAGTACACATTATACTATGTGGTAGTACACCTCATACTATGTGGTAGTACACATTATACTATGTGGTAGTACACATTATACTATGTGGTAGTACACATCATACTATGTGGTAGTACACATTATACTATGTGGTAGTACACCTCATACTATGTGGTAGTACACATTATACTATGTGGTAGTACATATTATACTATGTGGTAGTACACATCACTGTGCCTCACTGTGCCTCACTGTGCCTCACTGTGCCTCACTGTGCCTCACTGTGCCTGACTGTGCCTGACTGTGCCTGACTGTGCCTGACTGTGCCTGACTGTGCCTGACTGTGCCTGACTGTGCCTCACTGTGCCTCACTGTGCCTCACTGTGCCTCACTGTGCCTCACTCTGCCTCACAGTGCCTCACTCTGCCTCACTGTGCCTCACTGTGCCTTACTGTGCCTCACTGTGCCTCACTGTGCCTCACTGTGCCTCAGTGTGCCACACTGTGCCTCACTGTGCCTCACTGTGCCTCACTGTGCCTCACTGTGCCTTACTGTGCCTCATTGTGCCTCAGTGTGCCTCACAGCTCCCAAGCACCCCGTTAGTTCCAGACACTCCAATTATTATTCTAGAAAGTAGTCCCTGTGCATAAATTCTGTCGAAATGACGCGTTAACGACAACAAATGATTGAATATTGGTTGCTGCAGTCACCTCGCCACTTTTTGCACAGTCTTCAATGCTAATTATTATTGTTAGTGTCCGTATATGGTGCATGACAGTAGCTGCTGAGGCGCACATTAGAGTCTGTCTTTTGGATCGAAATCATTAGCAACACAAACTCTCTAGATAATTGGGAGATATTCGCTACTCGGGAAAGAATACTTGGAGTGGAGTATTCTACTTGTGGAGAGATTAATGCTCTTAATTAATTATTATCAAATTCTAATTCAAAATTAAAACTTGATAGGAAAAGAAGAAGAAGTGATAATTAGTAATTAACACTTGTTGGTCATTTCTTTCATAAAATTAACTATTTACTTTCATGGCAATATTTGGTGGCAATATTGCAAGTTAAATTTTTGTTGAAGCAATTAGATATTATCGAAGTCTTTTTTCACGTTAACTACATAGTGGTACACATTAGTACCACTACGCATATTACTGGTAGACTTAGTGGTGCAAATATATACCACTGTCAATATTCTAAACACTAATTAAATTGTGAAAAAGTGAATTAAAATTATATCACTGTTTTTACCATACAGACAATATCAATAGGCACACACAGAGATACTCAACTCTTCTCACTATTGTAAGACATGTCATACAGAAACAATAACAAAAACTTATAATTTTGGAAAAGTCAGTTAGGCTAGACTGCGTTTTGATCATATGTAGTCAACGAGATTAACACTATTATAAATAGTCAAAAACTTAGTCAAGAAGAATGATTTGTGACCGATATACTAAGTAAGGGATCAATGTGTTTTAAACGTCAAACAGCTAATCCTTCTGTTGGGAGGCTTACACACATGCTTTTACATGTCAAATACAATAGCAATATTTCACTATTTAAGTATACAACACATCTAGAGTGTGCCAGACCAAGTGACTATAGTGTACCCCCACTGCCCCCCCCCCCCCTCTCATGCCTGTATAATGAGTTAGGGCGTAACTGAGCTAAGTGTTTGAGCTGTGGTGCATTATTTCCTTTAAAGGCTATGAACACTTGCCCCTAAGACCAGAGAAACTATCAAACCTTTGAACAATTTCCAGTGCAACTCACTGCCATCAACTGCAGTGAAACTGCCAACAACTTCAGTGAAACTGCCAACAACTGCAGTGAAACTGCCAACAACTGCAGTGAAACTGCCAATAACTGCAGTGAAACTGCCAACAACTGCAGTGAAACTGCAAACAACTGCAGTGAAACTGCCAACAACTGCAGTCAAACTGCAAACAACTGCAGTGAAAAACTGCCATCAACTGTAGTGAAACTACCAACAACTACAATAAAACTGCAAACAACTGCAGTGAAAAACTGCCATCAACTGTAGTGAAACTACCAACAACTACAATAAAACTGCAAACAACTGCAGTGAAAAACTGCCATCAACTGTAGTGAAACTACCAACAACTACAATAAAACTGCCAACCACTGCAGTGAAAAACTGCCAACAACTGCAGTGAAACTGCCAACAACTGCAGCGAAAAACTGCCAACAACTGCAGTGAAAAACAGCCCTCAACTGCAGTGAAAAACTGCCATCAACTGCTATGAAACTGCCAACAATTGCAGTGAAACACACTTTAGCTATGTGCATAGTTTTAGTAAAATTCGGTCTTGAAAGGCGTTTTAGAATGATTCGAAATTATGAGTACTAAAATGTGTAGTGTATTTATTAAAAGCTGATAACATCATTAACCGCTGTAAAATGTAACATTAGAAATTTTAACAAGTAAGACATTTATTTAACAAGCGATTTGAGCGGAAATTCGCTCCCGGAATTTTCGGTCTGAGGAAGTATAGATAAAACTTAACAGTTAGATGTAGTTACATATCCCGAGCTCCACTGCCAGGTCATTAATAAATAATGAAGAGTGTAGCACAACAAACTAGCGGATACAACAAGCTACATAAAGGTCATTTATTATGGGAGGCCATTTATAATTCCGAGACCGAAATTTCTGGCCCCCATGTGCATGGCAATAATTTCCTATTGATTTATCTAACTAACAGTGATATACTCTAGGGATGAAGGGAATAGAAAGGGGTTAATAACTATCATTGGGTTACTAACTATCATTGGGTTAATAACTATCATTGGGTTAATAACTATCATTGGGTTAATAACTATCATTGGGTTACTAACTATCATTGGGTTACTATCTATCATTGGGTTACTAACTATCATTGGGTTACTAACTATCATTGGGTTACTAACTATCATTGGGTTACTAACTATCATTGGGTTACTAACTATCATTGGGTTACTAACTATCATTGGGTTACGAACTATCATTGGGTTACTAACTATCATTGGGTTACTAACTATCATTGGGTTACTAACTATCATTGGGTTTCAAACTATCATTGGGTTACTAACTATCATTGGGTTACTAACTATCATTGGGTTACTAACTATCATTGGGTTACTAACTATCATTGGGTTACTAACTATCATTGGGTTACTAACTATCATTGGGTTACTAACTATCATTGGGTTACTAACTATCATTGGGTTACTAACTATCATTGGGTTACTAACTATCATTTGGTTACTAACTATCATTGGGTTACTAACTATCATTGGGTTACTAACTATCATTGGGTTACGAACTATCATTGGGTTACTAACTATCATTGGGTTACTAACTATCATTGGGTTACTAACTATCATTGGGTTTCAAACTATCATTGGGTTACTAACTATCATTGGGGTACTAACTATCATTGGGTTACTAACTATCATTGGGTTACGAACAATCATTGGGTTACGAACAATCATTGGGTTACTAACTATCATTGGGGTACTAACTATCATTGGGTTACTAACTATCATTGGGTTACTAACTATCATTGGGGTACTAACTAACTATCATTGGGTTACTAACTATCATTGGGTCACTAACTATCATTGGGTTAGTAACTATCATTGGGTTACTAACTAACTATCATTGGGTTACTAACTATCATTGGGTTACTAACTAACTATCATTGGGTTACTAACTATCATTGGGTTACTAACTAACTATCATTGGGTTACTAATTATCATTGGATTACTAACTATCATTGGGTTACTAACTATCATTGGGTTACTAACTATCATTGGGTTACTAACTATCATTGGGTTAATAACTATCATTGGGTTACTAACTATCATTGGGTTACTAACTAACTATCATTGGGTTACTAACTATCATTGGGTTACTAACTAACTATCATTGGGTTACTAATTATCATTGGGTTACTAACTATCATTGGGTTACTAACTATCATTGGGTTACTAACTATCATTGGGTTACTAACTATCATTGGGTTAATAACTATCATTGGGTTACTAACTATCATTGGGTTACTAACTATCATTGGGTTAATAACTATCATTGGGTTACTAACTATCATTGGGTTACTAGCTATCATTGGGTTAATAACTATCATTGGGTTACTAACTATCATTGGGTTACTAGCTATCATTGGGTTACTAACTATCATTCAGTTACTAACTATCATTGGGTTAATAACTATCATTGGGTTACTAACTATCATTGGGTTACGAACTATCATTGGGTTACTAGCCATCATTGGGTTACTAACTATCATTTGGTTACTAACTATCATTGGGTTACTAGCTATCATTGGGTTACTAACTATCATTGGGTTACTAACTATCATTGGGTTACTAACTATCATTGGGTTACTAACTATCATTGGGTTACTAACTATCATTGGGTTACTAACTAACTATCATTGGGTTACTAACTATCATTGGGTTACTAACTATCATTGGGTTACTAACTATCATTGGGTTACTAACTAACTATCATTGGGTTACTAACCAACTATCATTGGGTTACTAACTATCATTGGGTTACTAACTATCATTGGGTTACTAACTATCATTGGGTTACTAACTATCATTGGGTTACTAACTAACTATCATTGGGTTACTAACTATCATTGGGTTACTAACAATCATTGGGTTACTAACTATCATTGGGTTACTAACTATCATTGGGTTACTAACTATCATTGGGTTACTAACTATCATTGGGTTACTAGCTATCATTGGGTTACTAACTATCATTCAGTTACTAACTATCATTGGGTTAATAACTATCATTGGGTTACTAACTATCATTGGGTTACGAACTATCATTGGGTTACTAGCCATCATTGGGTTACTAACTATCATTTGGTTACTAACTATCATTGGGTTACTAGCTATCATTGGGTTACTAACTATCATTGGGTTACTAACTATCATTGGGTTACTAACTATCATTGGGTTACTAACTATCATTGGGTTACTAACTATCATTGGGTTACTAACTATCATTGGGTTACTAACTAACTATCATTGGGTTACTAACTATCATTGGGTTACTAACTATCATTGGGTTACTAACTATCATTGGGTTACTAACTAACTATCATTGGGTTACTAACCAACTATCATTGGGTTACTAACTATCATTGGGTTACTAACTATCATTGGGTTACTAACTATCATTGGGTTACTAACTATCATTGGGTTACTAACTAACTATCATTGGGTTACTAACTATCATTGGGTTACTAACAATCATTGGGTTACTAACTATCATTGGGTTACTAACTATCATTGGGTTACTAACTATCATTGGGTTACTAACTATCATTGGGTTACTAACTATCATTGGGTTACTAACTATCATTGGGTTACTAACTATCATTGGGTTACTAACTATCATTTGGTTACTAACTATCATTGGGTTACTAACTATCATTGGGTTACTAACTATCATTGGGTTACTAACTATCATTGGGTTACTAACTATCATTGGGTTACTAACTATCATTGGGTTACGAACTCGCCTACCCAGGCGTGGGAAAGAGTGATGTGAGGTATGCGCTTGTTCTTCTGGTCAAACAAACTCTACCTCTGAGTCAAAGACTCTTATCTTAGAGTCTGAAGTAAGGCCTAGATGGTGAGTGGAGCGCCACCTAGGATGGAGACTTGCGATTCAATGGAATGAAAACTCCTATGGCAAATATCTAAAGAAGTATTTAGTTAAATTAATGCATTTGGTGATGTTAAATACTTTGTAGAAGCAGTGGGATATTAGTAGAAATTGTAACTAGTTAGTTAGGGTGTACAGGTGTTTTGATAGGGAGAAGGGGGTGAAAAATGTACCTGTATGGCTTATAGATTACCACCAGCAAACCTCAGTGACAATGCCATGTCTGTTACTAAGTCACACAGCGCTAGACAATCAGGGGGTAATTACTAGTAGCTTTGTAGCAAACTTATCAACAGTTAGTGAGAGTATGTTTCTATTTAATATAATACGATCGTTATTATTATTTTATTACTATTTATTACTTGGTAGTAATTTATAGTTGATGGAAATTAGATTTACTTTTCACCAGTCTCTTTAATTGGTTCTATTTTTAGTCCAGAAAACTTAATACCCTGTACATTTTCCAGTGTACGATGCTTCACAATTTATCAGACCATTGTAAGTCAGAGGCAAATTAATAAGTAGGGATGTGACAATATGCTTTCAAAATCATAGATCTCAAGAATATCATAGACGAAACGAAATGAAATGGTATCGAATGCTATATACCGCTGGTTTAGAACGATTCAATACTCTTTAATTTTATCCGTCTATTAGATTCGGATCTATTATTTTAAAAGTATATTGTCACAGGCAAATTAGTAAGTAGTCGAATTTAATTGAAATAAGTTTTATCAGTAAATAAGTAAGATAGTTCTCTGTTACTTTTATCAGGTTGATATTGATGTTATTCTTACTATTGGGGCATTACTCAAGCATAGAAATTACTCAAGCATGGTAAAATAAAAAGAGAGGGAGCCTATTGTGAATGAAACGCAACAGAGTCGGTTAGTGACGTCATGGTAAAATAAAAAGAGAAGGAGCCTATTGTGAATGAAACGCAACAGAGTCGGTTAGTGACGTCATGGTAAAATAAAAAGAGAGGGAGCCTATTGTGAATGA
Source organism: Caprella mutica (assembly GCA_947561585.1). Lineage (NCBI taxonomy): Eukaryota > Metazoa > Arthropoda > Malacostraca > Amphipoda > Caprellidae > Caprella > Caprella mutica. The sequence continues at coordinate 667,051 of CANNZV010000093.1, read as the reverse complement.
AACGCAACAGAGTCGGTTAGTGACGTCATGGTAAAATAAAGACGTCAGTGCCGGTTAATGACGTAACAGTCGGTTAATGATGTTACAGTCAGTTACTGGCGTTAGTGTCGGTTAACGACGTCACGGTTCTTGAAATACGTCTATATCGGTTAGTATATAACATTATACAGTCGGTTAGGCCGTTACTGTCGGTTAATGACTTTGCAGGCGGTTAATGACGTTAGAGTCGGTCAATGACGTTGCAGTCGGTTAATGACGTTAAAGTCGGTTAATGACGTTACAGTCGGTTAATGACGTTACAGTCGGTTAATGATGTTACAGTCCGTTAATGACGTTACAGTCGGTTAATGACGTTGCAGTCGGTTAATGACGTTACAGTCTGTTAATGACGTTACAGTCGGTTAATGACGTTACAGTCTGTTATTGACGTTACAGTCGGTTAATGACGTTACAGTCGGTTAATGACGTTTCAGTCGGTTAATGACGTTTCAGTCGGTTAATGACGTTACAGTCTGTTGATGACGTTACAGTCTGTTGATGACGTTACAGTTTGTAAATGACGTTACAGTCGGTTAATGACGTTACAGTCTGTTAGTGACGTTACAATCTGTTAATGACGTTACAGTCTGTTAATGACGTTACAGTCGGTTAATGACGTTACAGTCGGTTAATGACGTTACAGTCGGTTAATGACGTTACAGTCGGTTAATGACGTTACAGTCTGTTAATGACGTTACAGTCGGTTAATGATGTTACAGTCGGTTAATGACGTAGTCGGTTAATGACGTTAGAGTCGGTTAATGACGTTACAGTCGGTTAATGACGTTACAGTCGGTTAATGACGTTAAAGTCGGTTAATAACGTTAGAGTCGGTTAATGACGTTACAGTCGGTTAATGACGTTAGAGTCGGTTAATGACGTTACAGTTGGCTAATGACGTAACAGTCGGTTAATGACGTTAGAGTCGGTTAATGAGGTTACAGTCGGTTAATGACGTTACAGTCTGTTAATGACGTTACAGTCTGATAATGACGTTACAGTCTGTTAATGACGTTACAGTCTGTTAATGACGTTACAGTCTGTTAATGACGTTACAGTCGGTTAATGACATTACAGTCTGTTAATGACGTTACAGTCGGTCAATGACGTTACAGTCGGTCAATGACGTTACAGTCTGTTAATGACGTTACAGTCGGTTAATTACGTTAGAGTTGATTAATGACGTTACAGTCGGTTAATGACGTTAGAGTCGGTTAATGACGTTAGAGTCGGTTAATGACGTTACAGTCGGTTAATGACGTTACAGTCTGTTAATGACGTTACAGTCTGTTAATGACGTTACAGTCGGTTAATGACGTTACAGTCGGTTAATGACGTTACAGTCTGTTAATGACGTTACAGTCTGTTAATGACGTTACAGTCGGTCAATGACGTTACAGTCTGTTAATGACGTTACAGTCTGTTAATGACGTTACAGTCTGTTAATGACGTTACAGTCTGTTAATGACGTTACAGTCGGTCAATGACGTTACAGTCTGTTAATGACGTTACAGTGGGTTAATGGCATTACAGTCGGTTAATGACGTTACAGTCTGTTAATGACGTTACAGTCTGTTAATGACGTTACAGTCGGTCAATGACGTTACAGTCGGTCAATGACGTTACAGTCTGTTAATGACGTTACAGTCTGTTAATGACGTTACAGTCTGTTAATGACGTTACAGTCTGTTAATGACGTTACAGTCGGTTAATGACGTTACAGTCTGTTAATGACGTTACAGTCGGTCAATGACGTTACAGTCGGTCAATGACGTTACAGTCTGTTAATGACGTTACAGTCTGTTAATGACGTTACAGTCTGTTAATGACGTTACAGTCTGTTAATGACGTTACAGTCTGTTAATGACGTTACAGTCGGTCAATGACGTTACAGTCGGTCAATGACGTTACAGTCTGTTAATGACGTTACAGTCTGTTAATGACGTTACAGTCTGTTTATGACGTTACAGTCTGTTAATGACGTTACAGTCGGTTAAAGACGTTACAGTCGGTTAATGACGTAGTCGGTTAATGACGTTAGAGTCGGTTAATGACGTTACAGTCGGTTAATGACGTTACAGTCGGTTAATGACGTTAAAGTCGGTTAATGACGTTAGAGTCGGTTAATGACGTTACAGTCGGTTAAAGACGTTACAGTCGGTTAATGACGTTACAGTCGGTCAATGACGTTACAGTCTGTTAATGACGTTACAGTCTGTTAATGACGTTACAGTCTGTTTATGACGTTACAGTCTGTTAATGACGTTACAGTCGGTTAAAGACGTTACAGTCGGTTAATGACGTAGTCGGTTAATGACGTTAGAGTCGGTTAATGACGTTACAGTCGGTTAATGACGTTACAGTCGGTTAATGACGTTAAAGTCGGTTAATGACGTTAGAGTCGGTTAATGACGTTACAGTCGGTTAAAGACGTTACAGTCGGTTAATGACGTAGTCGGTTAATGACGTTAGAGTCGGTTAAAGACGTTACAGTCGGTTAATGACGTTACAGTCGGTTAATGACGTTAGAGTCGGTCAATGACGTTAGAGTCATTCGTTTCTGTGTAAGTAACATCTTTATTTAAATACCCCCAATCTATTACATGGAACTTCTCGTTGGACTACCCACTAGTAAAGTGGAGCCTAAGGGCTAAAGTCCCATGACACTGTCACCTGTCTATTATAAGTACCATCAAAAGACACAAGTGATAAAGTGTAAGATGCATAGCTAATGCTGGAAGAAAGGTGGCATCTTTTTCTTGTTTTGGCCCTAAAAAGTATGAGGTAAGACTATGATAAAGTCATGAGATGTAACAGTCTTATCTCCACCAACTACAATCACCTTTACGTCTAATAAAACTATTCATAGTAGCAACTGATAAAGGCTATAAACTATAGGAATAACTACATCTACCCCTATACATAACATCTAACTAGTAGTCCATATACAATCAAAGCAAGGACCATTTTCTTATTCTTATCATCTAATAAAAGTAATTTATAATAATCAGCAAAAAATTATCTCCAGCTAATACTTTTCTGTGGCACAAAATATCCTCTCAAATATTCATACCGTGCAGGGTTAAGTAAGTGGTCGGTATTTGCCGTAAGATTACCGGGCGCAAGGTACCGGATTTAGATGGCGTGCGGTACACCTATAGAGAACCACAGCTGTCAGACTGGTATTTGTGGACACTCGCTTTTATATTAATGAGCATTTTATTATTTTTATTGACTGGTCTAGCAGAGGCATCGCTTTGTGAGCAGATTTCTTATCCACATACCTATCTTGGATCTGTCTGGAATAAAGTTGCAAGACCTGCCACTCTCCGCACTGGCCGGTAGGTGGCGTTGTAACTCGATTGAGAGATGATATCTAGAGTGAATAGTAATGACTTTACATAGGCCAAAACATCTATCGTCTATTTAACTGCTAGAATGATAACCAACTTCATATTATGAAATGGGGCAAAAGTCGTCGATAAACTGCCACTGAATTTCTTTAATTAATTCAATCGACTCAATAATTATTGGTTAATTTGTAGTTAAGCTATAAATAATTATTAATTAAGGCTTGAATCGTTGCCGCATATATCCCTTCATGGAATAATAAGGGAAATATTGTTAAGATGCTGATATTTTTAATTACTAATTAAAAACAAATTGTGTTAAAGATTCCTAATGTTTTAATTAGTGTTAAATTTTTGTAACATTTTAACAACTTAATTATGCAGAAAAGATTACGTTTTTAACTTAGCCAAGAATTAGACTGTCATTAACATAAATTTTGTAAAATTCGATAAAAATTTTTTTTAAATTCTCTCTTTTAAATATATTTGTTTTTAAATTTGTAATTAAATTTCTGTTGAAACCTACACAGTGATAACGAATTGTAGGTGAAAAGGATATTAAATGGTCACTGTTAAGCAATGCTTCTAGAAAATATAAAAGACAATTTCGTCATTGAGTCATTGGCAAAAATAAACCTTGTAATCAATGCAAATATATTTCCTAATAATGATATCCACATTTATCTGATCACTTACATTTACCACTGACATCAAAAGCCTCTTCTTTTCTACCGCAAGTCACAATGATTAAGTGAATTCAATAAAATCTTTGCTAATTGAGTTATCGAGACTTGGAATATAGTAATTCGGACAGATGATCCGTCATAGGTAATCGCACTCGCCGTCAAGCCATTCACAACATCCCCCCTTTTCTTCCTACAGACACAAATACATACAGCGAATTTGTTGGGTTTCATAAGATATTTTTCCACTTTTTAATTTGAGAGATCAAAGCAAAGAAAATGGCAGGGTATAAAGCACTGCTGCAGCAATGTATATTTGACCAAGTCTGCATGAACGAAGCATCAATTTTAGGTCACTTATCCGGCCGGAGTACCAGCGGGAGCAGATTAACCTTACATCCGGCTATGCCTCACTAACGGAATGCTAACTTCTCTTTTTCCTACAATAAATGCACCATTGATAGCATTTCGAATAATTTACCTACAGGAGATAAGCAGAGGTAACTTTATGAAGGTACAAAGCAGTGCGATAAGGTGTAACAACTGCATTCCGCGCAACCTGTAGAGTGGTCCACCTGTACAGGTATCGGTGTGCATGTCAGATATACTTTTGAGACATATTTTGCTTTAGGTGGTGTGCTCCCAATGGTGGTCAAATACACCTGTGTGCGAGGCCAATGCAGCGGTCAAATACACTCCAGCAAGTGGTGTATCCACCAAAATATAAACTGCCCAAAAACTTGATGTGCGGAATTTGCAGTGCTAGGCTGTACAGCGTCAATACGTCTGGCATGCAAAATGGAAGACGGACCAAGCAAGGGGGACTGCTTGGTGAACATGATGGGAGTGCTGAGTAGTGCTTGGTAGTGCTGAAAGTGCTTGGTGAACATTGATGGGAGTGCTGAGAGTGCTTGGTGAACATTGATGGGAGTGCTTGGTGAGCATTGATGGGAGTGCTTTGTGTCTGGTGAACATTGACGGGAATGTTGAGAGTGCTGATAGTGCTTGGTGAACGTTTATGTGAGTGCTGAGAGTGCTTGGTGAGCATTGATGGGAGTGCTTAAAAGTGCTTGGTGTCTGGTGAACATTGACGGGAGTGTTGAGAGTGCTTGGTGAACGTTTATGTGAGTGCTGAGTAGTGCTGTGTAGCTATGAACTTATGAGTAGTACTCTGAATGATAGTGCTGCTTTGTGATATATAGAGTGCTGATATCTATTATATATTATATTTCCAATAATCTGTTATTAGATTACTATCTTCACATGTCCAATGGTCTAATTAATTCTTAATACCGTAAGCAGGGGACACTCTCTGTCTGTAGACTTGTTAGCCAATGTTAGTTGAAATTAATAATGGATTATATTCGCGACACTGGTTTGGGTCCCAAGAAGTTAGATAGAATCCTCTAGACAGAACCTGTATTATAATGCACTGGATGAGATCAACATTTTAATTGGCCAAAATGAACTCTTAATAACTGATAATTTCTATCATTTATACCGTATAGACAGAGTGACTTCTAAATTAACAATTTCCAAAATTGAATATTAGGTGTTCAGTTCTGAGGTTAAAGTTCTTGAGAAGGCATATTACAATTAGGTGACGATGCTAAAGTTGCCATGCCGCTCATAGCAGAGTATAACTAAAGTAAAACTCTTTGCCATAGCACAGTAAAACAAACTTGGCACATTTGTTTAAGTGTACCTCTACCATAACAAAAAAACTGATATTAAAAGAAAGCGGTGGCAGACTATGGAATACTAGACTCGTGTGTTTTGTACTAGTGAATAACTAGTCAATGGAAGAGAATCTAGATTAACTAAATTTCTTTTGTAATTATGCACAGAACTAAGAATGATTGTAGAATCCAACCCTGCTTCACGATTTATATTTTTAGAGTACCTACTCTACAGAAGAAGAAAATGCTTTTGAGGATTAGAACCTAGTTTACTTTATCATCAAGATACAACCCTGCGAGTACCATAGTTCTATTTCAGCACATGAAGTTTAGATGCTCTATTTATGTAAATAACTAGGATTTGAATTGGATGAAGGTATTTATAAAGGTAATGCTAACACTCCTCCTCTGTCTAAAATAAACCGATAACCGTGATATGGCCTGGGGTGTGTTTGCACCTTCTTTCTCTGTACTAGGATGACCGTTGGAGAATTTCTCTACCATTGAGAAAATTATGCTACAACACAGTCCATTTTCTACCCATAGGCCTAGACAATGGACCTTTAAACTTTGTACCTAACTTTGTACAAAAAAGGTGGAATGAGCTATTAGTTCACTAAATAGCTTCTTAATGTGTAATAGTGTAGTTGATGAAATAATTAGAGATTAACTTGGCTTAATTTTATTTAATCAAATATTTATTATAAAATATATTAAACATTAAAAAAGTTAACAATTGAAGCTTGAATTATTAATTAATTAATTTATTAATTAGTCAACACTAAAATAAATGAAGTAGTCAACAATTTCTAACATGGCAACATTTTGAAAATGAGGTAGCGGTAAATACATTTAATACATGTAAGTGTGTTTCCTATGTAATACTTATATCCATGTCTTATATTGTATTCTAAAACCATTGCAGGTGGTTCTATGTCTAATACTAACTATTACCGCACCATTACATATCTAATACCGCCAGGTTTCAAAGTGTGTCCATGGTCATCTCAATACCGCGGTATGTTCAGCCACTCAGCCGCGCTCTGATAATACATTATAACATGTCATCCGAGATCTTATCTGCCTCCTATCCCATGGCTCTTTAAATATGCCACTCTTTAGTCAAAAGAAGAGAGTCATTCTGTGTATACATACATCCACATACCACTCTGTCTCTATACACACTGCTATTAGGCAGCTAAACGTGAATTTTATGCAATCAAACTCTATCTTAGAACTCGCCGAACTACCTAATCAAAGAACTCTAATAATATTGAAGATAATTCGTTAACTATTGAATTGGTACTCAATAAATATAGTAATTGCTTTATGTTATTTGGTGTCTGTTTATCTTTGGGAAGACTTATTTACACTCATCTCCCTACGAATGTTCCAAGCAACCTCTGGAGTCCTACTGATGGCTAGGTATTATAATCACTTGGAAAGAATGTGTCTGCCGGGGCTATTGAGAATCAACATAAGAGAGCATGATTGCAGAGAGCAACTTGTAATAATACATTAATTGGTGGACTTGTGAATAGACTAAGCTTCTTGCAATACATACTTTTAACATCAACAGTTTGATGACGATGTCTAATATTTAATTTGTTTTAACCTACTTATATAATTTGTAAAATTTATTATCTTAATTAATCATAGTAAATTCAAAATTCTCTAAAATGGATTATTACGAATTTTGTTAGTAAATGACTTTTTGTCTAGAGGTTGATATAAGCACGGGAGTTTATGACTGAGGTTAGTTTACTACTTTACTATGGTAGTACTCTCTGGAGTAGACCATAGTAGTAAAGAATAGCTGTAACCTCATGTGTGTGTAGGTCAACCAGACCATACACGGCAACTCTACTGTACAGCCATTTCGCAGAGTACGCTCTCTCCCAACCATGACCACGAACTTGAGCACAAGTGTTCGCTCCAGCACTTCGAATAGCTAATGATATTCAGAAAAAATCATCTTTAACATTCAATATTAGTAATATATGTATGCTAATTTTAGTCAGCCTGCTTTTGGTAAAAATGATAACGTAACATTTAAGTTGGTTATCGATTAATTTCATTTTTACATTATGACATCGGTATTGTATGGTTTTATATTGCACTAATTTTTTATTCAGTTCTAAGTAGCTCTGTACACTGGTTACGACTTAGATTGTCGATTTGGTTTCACCTAAAATACTAGTTGTGGCTGTATAATAGTGCCTAAATATAGCCACATGCCTAAACTTTGCCTACAGTACTCGTCTAGTCACAAGAAGTTAAATTTCCAGTGAAATACGTAGATGTTTTTAGTGACCCTGGGGCAAAAGGGCTTCCGGTAGAAGGCAAAATAGTGGGTTAGTACAGTGACTAGTAGAACTTAGCTGTAGTGTGAAAAATAATTAGTCTTTCCATCATAACAAGTTAAAACTAGAATATTTTTTCTGATGTTGTACACAAGCTTTTTGAAGGTCCCTTACAGTGTAAAAATAATTATTCAACATTTACTATCAACTACCTATTCAACAAAACATTTTTACGTCAACCAATTAATATTATGAGTATATTAATAATGGAATCAGTGTTATCTAATGAAATTGAAAAGCCTAATTACTGTCTAACATCCCTAGTCACTAGGAGTGTACCAGTCAATCCTACATTCCATATCCCTTGGTAAGAACACCACTGTACTCTAGGCAAACGGAGTCACCTTCCCGAACCATTCTAACACTTGCGTCGCTTACAATTGGACTTAAATAGATATCATCTAAGCCTAATTCCTAATTAATTACAGTGGAAACTGAATTTATGTTTGTGAGAAATAACCTGGAAATAGCTTTGAGATAAGCGGCGACTTGTCGTGCCCAGTTAGAGTATCAACTTTTGGAAGAACAACACACAATACACATATAAAGATTCTTAGTTTACTAACTTTATCGATGTGTGTGTTTGTGTGAGTGTGTTTAGGTGTGTGTATACATTTCATCGTCAAAGATAAATGTAATGAAATTATTCATAGACATCCTAACTAAGCTTGATTTTCTAAAATAAGTAAATATTTTCGGGTGGAATAATTGCTCAAACACACACATGTCAATAATGCAAATCAGTGAATGATTTACAAACACACAAGGCGAAATTTTCTCCTATAGAAACTGCCATTGCAGACATGTTATTGTGGCCATAGAAATTCCATATTTTAGATAGCTGCCAAACCTGTATCTGAAACACTGCTTGGAGATAAGGTCATGCTTTCCGTATGGTAAGACCATACCATTACTTGTTCTTCAAGGCATTGCGAACCCCCTGCTAACACACTCAATTATTGCATCAGTCAAACGTCTTCTTAACCCTTCAATGCCCTGTAAAATGAATAATCCGGTAAATAGTCACCGGCACAAAGATACCCAGCAATGAGTTACTAAGTATTCATTAATCTAGAGAAAGACTCAATATGAACTGGACTGTCACGGAGCCATGCTCCCAGTGAGTCACTTCCATATCTTCTCCTGTCTCAGATACAATCCTTCATTCTCAACAACCATTATTTATCCCTAAGGGTTAGGTGTATAGTTCTCAATTCAACATAACAATTATTGTTGATGTTATCGCGAGAGATTAATCCTTTTCGACTGTGCGATATTGATTCAAATGGTGTGTCTCCTTAAAAGCATCATTTATCTGAAGTTATTTCTCTCGCTGTGAATAATGTATATCACAGAGAACAGAGGTTATTTATATTGAACAATTATGTCATTGAGCAGTGCTTGAATAATGAAGCCTTGAGCAAGTGTAGTGACATACATTGGTACCTAATTCATACATCTTATCAGTTACTCTTTGATGTTCATCTGAAAACACCAACACACTTCGTATTCATTATACACTGCATCTAATTAATTCTAATGCTATCATTAACTAGGGTGTAAAGTTGTGTTTATGATTAATAAGAATAAATCAAGAACATAATTTCATTCAGTGAATCATATCAGCAAGGGGTTGATGAATTTAGCCTAGCACTGAAATCTGACAAAGTAATTACCGCGAAAAGACTTACGAGTTGATAGATAGTGTGTGCTATATCGCACTGCATTAAATGACTTACTGTTCGTTAACGAAGAAGTCACAGAACTCATTAGGTAGTGTGTTGGTTTTATAGTCAGATACAGAGCTTGGAGTGAGCAGAATGTAATTATAGTAATTTGTCTTGATGCCTAAAGTGTGCGCGGTGCAACTAGGCATAATTTAGACTTTCGACTTTTAACAGAAAATTTCATCTTTATTTTAAAGTTTTTCTAACTTAAAGTTAATTATAACTATGAATTACTTCATCCCCTTGAGGGTTGTCGATTTAAAAAAAACTATTTTAAAAGTAAAGGTTGTGGTAACCTAAACCTCATGAAACGAAATTGATGATACCAATTTTTTAAAATCTGTTTATAATGAGTTATACCTACTTTTAATTGAGTAGTTCTTCAAATATATTGATTAATTATCGTTAACTATGAGAGTACAGCAGTGATATCTGTTTATAATCCAAAAAACAAAATAAACATAGGTAGAAAGCAGTTAGGTAAAGAAGAGTAACGTTCTAGTCAAGATACACTAGAACTAGACATATATTATATTAATTACCATATCACCAGAAAGCACCAACCAAGAATACCATTGATTGACAATACCAACTGGATAGATATACCAGTGAAGTGTACTACTAGCTAGGTATACCCTTCACTGTCAGTACTAGCTAGGTATACTCTTCACTGTCATTACTAGCTAGGTATACCCTTCACTGCCAGTACTAGCTAGGTATACTCTTCACTGAAGGTACTAGCTAGGTATACTCTTCACTGGCAGTACTAGCTAGGTATACTCTTCACTGTCATTACTAGCTAGGTATACCATTCACTGCCAGTACTAGCTAGGTATACTCTTCACTGAAGGTACTAGCTAGGTATACTCTTCACTGCCAGTACTAGCTAGGTATACTCTTCACTGCCAGTACTAGCTAGGTATACTCTTCACTGCCAGTACTAGCTAGGTATACTCTTCACTGCCAGTACTAGCTAGGTATACTCTTCACTGCCATTACTAGCTAGGTATACTCTTCACTGCCAGTACTAGCTAGGTATACTCTTCACTGCCAGTACTAGCTAGGTATACTCTTCACTGCCAGTACTAGCTAGGTATACTCTTCACTGCCAGTACTAGCTAGGTATACTCTTCACTGCCAGTACTAGCTAGGTATACTCTTCACTGCCATTACTAGCTAGGTATACTCTTCACTGCCAGTACTAGCTAGGTATACTCTTCACTGCCAGTACTAGCTAGGTATACTCTTCACTGACAGTACTAGCTAGGTATACTCTTCACTGCCATTACTAGCTAGGTATACTCTTCACTGCCAGTACTAGCTAGGTATACTCTTCACTGCCAGTACTAGCTAGGTATACTCTTCACTGCCATTACTAGCTAGGTATACTCTTCACTGCCAGTACTAGCTAGGTATACTCTTCACTGCCAGTACTAGATAGGTATACTCTTCACTGCCAGTACTAGCTAGGTATACTCTTCACTGCCAGTACTAGCTAGGTATACTCTTCACTGACAGTACTAGCTAGGTATACTCTTCACTGCCATTACTAGCTAGGTATACTCTTCACTGCCAGTACTAGCTAGGTATACTCTTCACTGCCAGTACTAGCTAGGTATACTCTTCACTGCCAGTACTAGCTAGGTATACTCTTCACTGCCAGTACTAGCTAGGTATACTCTTCACTACCAGTACTAGCTAGGTATACTCTTCACTGCCAGTACTAGCTAGGTATACCCTTCACTGACAGTACTAGCTAGGTATACTCTTCACTGCCATTACTAGCTAGGTATACTCTTCACTACCAGTACTAGCTAGGTATACTCTTCACTGCCAGTACTAGCTAGGTATACTCTTCACTGCCAGTACTAGCTAGGTATACCCTTCACTGACAGTACTAGCTAGGTATACTCTTCACTGACAGTACTAGCTAGGTATACTCTTCACTGCCATTACTAGCTAGGTATACTCTTCACTACCAGTACTAGCTAGGTATACTCTTCACTGCCAGTACTAGCTAGGTATACTCTTCACTGACAGTACTAGCTAGGTATACTCTTCACTGCCAGTACTAGCTAGGTATACTCTTCACTGCCAGTACTAGCTAGGTATACTCTTCACTGACAGTACTAGCTAGGTATACTCTTCACTGCCAGTACTAGCTAGGTATACTCTTCACTGACAGTACTAGCTAGGTATACTTGTGCATTATCAAAGAAGTGCCTACTGTTTGCTGTGCACGAATTGCCGCAAGCGCCAAGTGTCTCGATACTTCGGTGTGTACAGTTACTCTCGAGACTCTCCGTCCAGGCTACTGTGAGCTGCCATCAAGTGTGTATGTGATCATACTCACCAACTTCCAAAGCATTTTCTCTAAGTTCATGAGCAGAAAGTGTCGTGCATATTTATTCCCCTGTTTTCTCATTCAGCTTCTCACAGATTGTAAGCAAATTCGGTTTAGTTGGCATATTTTATGTGATCATTTTTTCGTATATTAAATCAGGAGGAATTTGTACAGATACATATGCACATTATCCAGTGAGCGTCCACACCAGCCCGCTAATTGACCTAAATGACATGCCTATGGCTCAACTACGGGCAAGACTGGGTTAAATTCATCCTCAGCTATTTCTAACTCTAGCGCGGTTGCGATCTTATCAACACAATGCGAGAACTTGTTTTCATTATAAGAAATTTATAAAAATGTATATGGACACACAGAAGTGTATGTAAGCAGTGGTCGCGTCAATCTGATCACATACAGGCTTGCGCCGAGGTGTAACATATTATTATATTCTTTTAGCTCTCTCTATCTGGCAGCGACAAGCAGGGCTAAATCTCAGGCCAATGAGACGATATAATAATTATTATCCAATTTACTTATAACAGCAAGTTTATTTATTATATTCTAGAGCCTAGGTGAATTCAAAGAGATTGCTTTAGGATGTCTGGACATCTTAGGGACAAATTTTCTCCTGCTTCTAGGCAAGTCATCTGATGCGACAGGTGGATTATTATTCTGCTAATTATTCACCTGGTAGATAAATATCTGTTTGATATTATTACTATTAATAACATAATAAAATTAACTATTTTAATGAATAGATCTTAGTATATTTAATTTTTACCACATACTAATTCACTTAATTAAATTAATTGATAGATGAGTGGAAACTTTTTGGGCAGACTCGAGTTCCTAATTATCTCCCTTGCACCATTCTTTTCTATAATGATAATACACCATTTATTTATTGTCTTCTCCGCATTTATCCCCCTTCTCCCTGAACTGCGGATAATTTTGACCCCCGCATTCCGTCGGCGGGACCTAGCGCGTGATGACCGGATTTAACCCCTTGTGATTCTGGTGCCCTACTGTTACGGCAGCAATAACACAGCATGACAATTGCCTACCAATTCAATAGACACCATGTCGGTGTCAAACACTTTTTATCCAATTTACAGTAGTGCACACCTAGATTACACTCCTAATATCATTAGAATTAACAGTCTGTTGCGATGCTATTGGAGGAAAAATGCATGTATGAACAATTAAAAGTTTATGCATAAATACTATTTATTTAGTGCCAATTTATCAGTAAATATTGCTATTATTATCACCCATTCTTATGCATCATACATGTGTTCGATATTATTTATTAACTCCGTCATTATTATTTCATTTGAGGGTTATCCATCAAATATATTTGATAATATCTTAATTCCTAGGTATCAATCATAACTCATATCTTCAGTTAGTTATCAATCACTGTTTTGGATACTAACTCACTGAACATATTCCTCTAAAGTCTAAATCCAGCTGGAACCTACAATAAAGATTGTATCAATAAATGGCTGTCTTGTATGTCTTTGTAAGTCCATATTCATCACACTTACTGCATCTATTCGTCATCACTTGTGCGTGTGCCTCACTGTACCGTCACTCATAGTCCACATCATTATCTTTTTTGTCCTCTAATCCTAACACAATATTGTAATCAAAAGAATTCCTTATCAGTTGCTTTATCAGTAGTCTCTTCAGACGTTCCAAAGGTGTACCTGCCCACTCTATACCTTTAAGGTCACTTACACCTTAGACACATATTTATAATCACCACTTTAGCTTTATTAAATCTACGCCAGCGGTACACCTACTTCATTTAAAACTATATCTTTACTCTTAGATTACCTTACATCCTCGATAAAGTTCTTCATTAATAATTTGCCATTAAAATATTGTAAGAAAATAGGATTTACTAATCCAATAGTTCCAGGGTCAAATTAAAATTAAGCTCATGGAAAACTTCCATGTTTGTGCCATGAAAACCGGATTTGTCGCTAATTACATTTTGATTATATTAGTGTACCATGTAAGATTATCACAGAAAACTTTTCTTCTTTGAGGGGTAACTATGCCATTCAGATGCAGCCAAAAGATGTCATGCTATGAATATGATGCTATCTACAGTGAAACTCCTGAGTTATGAAGTATTGGTTACTTCATAACTCATAGCCACTTCATAACTCATAGCCTCTTCATAACTCATAGCCTCTTCATAACTCAGGGACACTGATAGTTTTCTATGATTAAAATGTTGAAGAAATTTATGGTTTTTGTGGGATAACTAGGACCAAATTTTCCACGTTTATCGTTTTCTATAATTTAAACACAGAAAATACTTCATAAATCGAGTGCTTCATAACGAAGAACTTCATAACTCAGAACTTCACAACTCAGGAGTTTTACTGTACTTCCAAGCTATGAAACGAATATAATTTTACTTTCATCAATTAATTACGGATAAATTCTATAGCAGAAAATGTGATCGAATTTATAAGGGTAGAGGATACTGAGAGACTTTTTTGTGTACGTTTTATTGAGGCAGTCTTTCTTTACCAATGATCTTAGAGTTAGGTACTTCATCTTGATTCTTTTAGAAGCGGTGGTCCTTTTCGTCCAACTCAACGACTTCAAACCCGTCCAGTCATACCAGGTTTCATATTATGATGGTGAAAATTGTCATGATTTTTCTTCTATTAGTTGGACTGATGCTGACTGACTTGATGTTACTTATCATGACTTCGAACCCTGTTACTGGAAGATGATATTGGGAATTTGAAACCGTCTCGCCCTCCGAAATTCCAGGTTCAGACCGTTTTCCGCTATAGAAAGCGTACCTAGTACATTTTGCAATAATTTCTTCCTCTTCAGAATGTTGTAGAGTTGAAGAATGATTTTTTCCGAGAAAATCTTTCCTTATGAAGCATTTGAAAGACCAAATTGCTTCCATTTGTAAGCTAAATACGTATTTTTACAAGTTTGATCTTTAACTTGAGCTGTTGGTGTTTTGTGGTGTACAATACGCATCTAGCTCACGGCAGGAAAGTTTCCTCATCCTTTTAAGTTACTGTTATCCATTTTATTCATTTTTATGGGTCACTTGCAAGTCAAGAGCACTTGCCACATCAAGAGCCTGATCTCTTCCTTCTTCTGCTCTTGACCAACACTACCCTCGGCTAACTTTTTCATAAAAATAATCCTTAAAATTAGTCAAAATAGAAGAAGATACAAGAAGAAAGTAGAGAAGAGTTGAAGGAGGACGCGGTCACTTGATGAATAACTTGTGATGAGACGGACCGCGTGATAGAAAAAGAAATGATGAGAATGAGACGTAATTCACTTTATTCCACACGAAGCACTTTCAAAACTGTTCACGAGGTACACTCAGACGAAACAAAACTAAAAATTGATGATGACTTAAGTATATTGAATTTCATTGATGACATTGCAAAGATGTTCTAGCAAAGGTGTAGATGGAACCTTTCGTCAGATCTTATGTTTATCAATCTTTAATAATATTTTATTCTTTCATTTTCTTTAGATGTTGGTATAGTAATATTCTGTCTTGGTCGTTCATCTTACTAATAATCTAATAAGCAGAACAAACCAAACTGACGTTGAGGTGTGACCCTCACATCGCTAAATATATAATGTTAATAAGTCAAAATGAGGCATTTAAGATGTTAGTATGTATGAATTCATGTCTTCAGGGATATTGCAGACGTTTGGTGGATTAAATAATAAGTTTTTTTTCTGATCCATTTTCCTTATGCGAGAGGTTGAAGTCTTTTGTAGAAGCTGAAATTGAAATGGAAATCATCAGTATCGAATGTCAATATTTGAATTTCAAAATATATTTCATGAACATCTATTTATTGTCAGTTTTTAACTGTTCCGCCTTTTAGATACTTACATTTTTGAGTAAAAATGATCTAGGGCTTCACACCTTCGCAGAGTCTCTTCAGGAAAGCTGTTAAAAGGAACAAATTAGATTTAAAAGCAATAAGACCTAACTTGTATGTTCAATATGGCTTTTACAAGAGTTATATTCTCTACTGAAGGGCATCATTTCTACTCACGTTCATATGGGATGAAACCATCTTCGTCCTCAGGGTCGCAGAGGGCGGTAAGGATGGGTGTGAGCTCAGCCTTCTCGAGGCGTTCACCTGAAAGGACATTGTGAATTATAATATTTGCTATTTTTGGTTGTGGTTGTGACCAAGTTTCTTTTTCAACTCAAAAATTCTATCTCGCGCATTAACCCTTCCGTTCTGACGACTACTCCAGATGCCTAATTCATTTTTTTGGTATTAGAATTAACGATATAATGATACAAAAAAATACATTGATATTAAATTTACCAATATTGAATTGTCGGATCAGAAGGGTTAAATAGTGAAATATCTGCTAGGGTAATTGTGCTTGGTTCTCACCAAGAGAGATGAGAATGTGCTCGAGTTCAGCCCACATCATGGTGCCATCGGACTCCTTGTCGTAAAGCTTCAGGACTTCAATGAAATCTTCAAGGGAGCCGGCATCCTTGTCCTTCTTCACCTGGGAGTAAATGGGGAGGAACTCATCGAGCTTGAACTTCTTTTCCTTCTTCTTCTTGGCCATGCCGAGCTGGTGAAAGAGTAATCGATCAATTGAATGTCTAAATTGGTTACATCATAGTTGCACAACACATTAGGTTGTTTATCTGTTCTGTATGTGATTTGCGTTACCTTTTCCAAGACGGCAAGAGTTGGGTTCAAGTTGAGAGCCCTGAGGCACTCTCCCATGTAGAAGGCATCCATGGTATCATTGCCTTCGAAATCGTAGATGGAGAAGGCGAATTTCACCTCTGCAAAAAATAAACAGAAATTAGAGGCTTTATTAACCTTCTTATGATTAAATAGAGATTAATAACAATTTAAAATTCTACAGGCTATACGAATGAATAGATTTCTACAGAAATTTTTCAGTCAGTCCATAAATTAAGAAATAAATTTAGAACCTATTCATCTTCATCAATTTTTTAGATTATATCTGTGCCATACGTGTCATAATGAAATAATTTCCTATATTTCTTCCTTTATTGTACTATTGTCAAACTATATAAAAAAAGAAAATTCATGGAGATGTCTCTCATTGTAGTATCTTCCATTTATTTTAAGTTCAATAAACTGTATTAACAATCAAAGGACAATCATAAGGTATGCCACATTTAAAAAAAATTCAAATTGAAATAAAAATCTCGAAAACTGTATATCATTTTGCATTGTTTTTATATTTACTAGCATTTATCTCCTAATGATCTATTCCTCCCTTATTCAACTGATGTTATTTGTGTTGACTAATAATAGAGGCATCTAGACAGTGAGATCTAAGGTTACAGACGACTGCTAAAGAATGCGGTGGTTGGTTCCACCTCATACCTACATTGGCACCCCACCAACACCTCTCAGTCGCATCTGACCTAATATAGTATGAGCCAAAGAAAACTGTTGTTACACTGCCCACTTCCTCTCTCTGTCTCAATTAGCAGTTATTTAACTTGTTCTATTTCTTTAAATACTTGATAGAGATTTGCTCTAATTATTTAAGATGATTCTATCTGTTGTCGTTGTGTTTAACCGTCGTTATTAATCACATTGCATATATCTAATATATTGGTATGACTAATATTGAAAAGCTTTATTATGTCTTGTGCTATTTCTCAAAATTTAACTTTATCCTAAATATATATTCGGTTATTAGTTATTTCTATACCTAACTCATTATTAATAAATATGATGGAAAAACAATTGAGAAAATATTCGAATTTTAGCTCTAAAGTGCTTTTCAGCTCCTTAAATAATGCACTGCATTGTAGATAGGTTTGAAGCGGATTTTTTTTGTGTTAAATCTTACTGTAATTTGGCTTAAATTATTAAAGTTCGTTATAGATATTTCAATCATTTCAACTATATAGTTTCAATATGGCATTTCTGTTATGATTGTAAGCTTTACAAATAACAGAAATGTAATATTAAAATCAAACTATCAGTAGAAGATATCAAGCTTTTTCTAGCCATTTGTGTTACTAAGAATCTATCAAAATTATTAAAGTCATCTAGAGAATTGAAAAATAATAAACAAGATATTTATTATTTCATTTATTTTTTAATAATTAATTCTTCAGATAACTTCCATAGTTTTGGTATCCATATAGTGCTTCTTATTTCTATACATTTTGTATAATAATATATTCTATATATTTTTTATGTACTTACTCTCGATGTCTCGAGCACTGAGGTCAGCCTGTGAAAGAGAGAGAGACAGAGTTAGAGATACGGGCAATAAATAATAAAAAGATCTTATAATGTAGTAATTCATTTTTAATTCAATAATCAACCAATTCCTTTTTGTTATAATTCTATGTATTCTTTACTATTATTTGATGTAATCGAATTATATTAATACCCAACATTCACTTGTTAATGACATGAATAATAAAATATCTTCATTAAAAGAAATATTGCAAATAAGGTTAACTTATATAAAGATGGACGCGATTATCATTCCAAGTATTCTTTATTTCAAAATACAACCCTAAGGCTCAACTGAAGTCAAGGGAATACTTTTATAGTCTGAAAAATTAACATGGGTGATGACTGATCTCAAGAGTTGCTTTTCGTTATTTTATAATGCTTTTCCTTATTGTTATATTGATAAAGAAAGTGGTTTACCCTTCGATGAAAACACAAAACAATATTTTGTTTGAAAAGAAAACTTTCAATTTCAAATTATCAACATAATCTTCTTTTTACTGTATTATTTACTATTCTTTATAGTTTACACTATATTATAATAAACTATAATTAATTAACTAATATTTAAACAGTCTATTAAGATCGCATGTAAATTTTATCAACGCTTATACAAATGATGAGTAAATTAATCAACAATTCTAAAAATCAATCTAATAATTATCGATGCCAGTTTAGAGTCAGTTGCTTCCCCTAGATATCTATGTTGACTAGGTATGGCTGATATGTCCGGCTAACCACCTAGTTGGACCATAGCCAAAATGGCAACCTATATGGCTATGGCTTTATGTCTATACTGACATTATATTAATATCCATGGATTGGATTCATTTCTTTGAACCTCTTTTTAAAAACTGATGATTTCTTCTTGTATTATTTTTTCTGATGATTTCTACTAATAATTTTGTTGAGTGATATACAATTCTGTTAAATTGTTAATGTTGAATCATTAATCACTTTATAGTTCATCAAATGTGGAATATTGAAATTCCCAGTTCCGTTATATTGAAGAAAAGTAAATCAAATATTGATAGTGAAGTCCGTAGATATTTATGAAGATGCATCATTTTCATTTTTCGTTATCTTTCAGATCGCAGGGAAGCTGTTTGCACTCTTTTAGCACATAATGTGTTTTAAGTCACACTTTGCAAATCTTTGGTCACTGCTAAGTCACTGTCGCCATGCACATCACTTTAGCACCGTTTGTATTTTCTCGACACTTACCATTTTGTTTTATGAAGCTGCTTAATACACAATGGAGCCTCCTTGGTACACCACAAACTGTTACGAGTCCCAACAAGAAGTGACTGAAAATGTGGGCAGTGGTAGCCTGTTTATATATAGAGGGTATGGGCTGTGCCACCATCGGGGTATTATTAGACTCTAACACGGCTAGAGAGCTGGGCATGGTTTGGCCTGCTACAGGTCCTGATCATTGCTAAAAATTACCTTAATTAACCCCTATTTCTGACCATTTTAAAACCAAAAAGGATTTTTCTCTTGTTTATTTTATATTTATGCATATTTCTTTAATATTATTCATGCCAGCGAACGATACAAATATATATATCAAATTAAAATATTAACCTGAGCAACTCCTTCTAAACTTTCTACCAAGTGATCAGGACAAGACAAATGGAAGGTAATGGTAGCCTAGTGGTTTATAAACATTATTTTACTAGGACATTCAATGGCATTATTTTACTAGGACATTCAATGGCATTATTTTACTGGGACATTCAATGGCATTATTTTACTAGGACATTCAATGGCATTATTTTACTAGGACATTCAATGGCATTATTTTACTAGGACATTCAATGGCAATATTTTACTAGGACATTCAATGGCAATAATTCACTAGGACATTCCATGGCATTAATTCACTAGGACATTCAATTGCACTAATTCACTAGGACATTCAATGGCATTACCAAGGTTTTAAATTAGACAGTTGGTAAGGTTTAATAAGAATGGTTAGCTGTTTTAATTATTATTCAAAAATCACCGAATTTATGCTATGCATAAGTTATTAATATAATTCACTACCTAAAAACGTTTCTTATAAAAATTCATTACTCCAGAGGTCTAAAATAATTTAATTTTACTTGGATTAGGAAATTAATAGATTTATTAATTGATAAATGGTGTTTCTCTTCTATTATAAGAACAGTACGTTAACATCTAATCATTCTATTGATGTAGTTCTATCATTCCCATGTCTGGTTATTACTTTTTGTTTTGACTTACTAAATCAATTCTTCATTTCCTAACTTGTCGTTGCTGACAAATATTTAGAAATACAAGACAACAATTATTAATAACTAATTAACTCTGCAGGTAAATTGGTACTATTTTGTGAATGCATATGTTCTAACTACTCCTCTAATGATTATGTATAAATTTTTCAGATAATCATGAAGACATATTTTATATGACAGTAGCTATAAATATTGAGCATGGCAGAATTAGAGCAACGGTTAACCACATAGGAAGTGAAACGTGCTAGGAACTCTCCTTCGGATATTATTAAGAGAAAGTTATTGCCTTTGACACTTCAGAAGTTCCTCTTGTGATACAGAACAAATATCCTACTTCTGTGATGATTCTTGCTGCCGTGGCCAGTGAGGTTCTAGGTCCTTTCGTCGAAAAGACTTTCGTCGAAAACACATTTGCCGCACGACACTTTCTCCGAATGACACTTTCGCCGAAAAAATGACAATTATTTACCTAAATTAGGTATACTTAATTTACAGTAAAAAACCGTAAGGTGTACAGTTTGTCACTATCAAACCTGACCGGGAGGGGAGGTCAAGCCCCCCCCCCTCCCCCAACCGGACCGCTAACCTAACCTTAGGTGGGCAATATCTCTTCATATTTCTAACGTATTGTGTTTTTTAAATTTTCGGCGAAAATGTCGTGCTGCAAATGTGTTTTTGGCGAAAGGACCGGTGACCGGCCAGTGATGGCAATGTGATACCTCCTGAACTAGAAAATCAACACAGCGCAATGATGGAAAATTACAATGAAGGTTCGATACTACCAAAGTTATTCTCGTTCAAGACTCTGCGTCTACACAAATGAAGGAGAATCTTGCATTAAGTCTTGTAGCTCTCCAGCTCTGAATGTTTGAGACTATTGGCTATTAAACGTGAGTGAATAATAGTCCAAAGTTTATCCACACCTCAATGTTAACTCTCTGAAGACAGACATTCGAAGAACATTGCACAATTTTGATGCCGATGACATAGAGAGGAGGACTTCACAGTTTCACCAGAAGATCTCCAAAATTATCTAAGCGAAGGGTTTATCATAAGGAATTAGATGACGGGCAGTCATAGAGCGCTTAAAACTGACCTTGACCTTTACCCTGTTCGCTCCCAAAATCTAATAAACTGGTTCCTGAACAATGACCATCATCCCACCAAATATCAGGCAATTTAGTTGAATACTTTTTGAGTTTTTGAGTTATAAAAGATCTTGACCTTTGACAGAATCGCTCCCAAAATTTTACCAGATGGTTCCTGAATCAATCGTCCCACCAAATTTTAGGCAATTTGGTGGAAGATTTTTTTGGTTATGCGAATAGCAAGATGACAAATAAATGAATACTGCCTAAAATATTACCTTCCGAAATATGTGAAGGTAATAATTGTGTTATAGATAGTAGGGATTACTGAAATAAATATTAAAATGAACTTTTTTTCTATTTTATTCCTTGAATCAGGAAATTTCGAAATAAGTTAAAACTTCCAACATAGCTGAGGGAATCTGTAGAAGATGAACATCAGATGCTAATTCTAGACTATATCTAATTACTTAATTAAAAGGTATATATTTAATGTATGTTGTCACGGATTGTATTTTTCAATGGCCAAATTTCAATTAACTCATATATATTTCCTTGTTATAAATTTACATCTTCAATATTTGCTCAGCATTCATAAAATATCGCCCCACCATTTTTCTTGTATTTATTATTCACATTACAAACATTTTTCCATTATCTTTCAAACATTTACTGATGCTATTCTAATATTTACATTTCTACCGAATTATTTCCTTATTCTTCTGATATTTTCCATTTTTTACCATAAAATTATCTTTTTATTTAAGTTTTCCAAACAATCGCAGAAGCCTATTCCAATATCTACCCGGCACTGGTATTATATCAGTATATTCTACTATCAATAAGATATACATTTTCTTACATTTTAATATAGTTATAATTATTTATCATGTTTATCCGGTCTAAATATTCAATACAGAGTGATATTTTTATTTACGAATAGCTAGCATATAACTAGGTATTATTTACTACATTCTTTACATTTACGAATAGTTGGGATATAATTAGCTATCGTTTACTACATTATTATTTATCATATTTAACCGCTCTAAATATTTAATGCAGACTGGTAATTTTAGTATCATTTACTACACCATTTTTAGTGTTGTTCCTTTATCCTCATTTCGTTTATCCACGGGAGCCGTCAAGGAACACCTCATTGGCTTAAATGTCTTAGGTACGCGATGAGTCTTGCTATTTGGCTGCACTTCAGCAAAAGAAAGCAAGAAAGAGAGAATTGTGACGACACTAGCTAGGCCAGAGTATTCCCCAGCAAAAAGATTGGCACTGCCGCCTATCAAACAGTCACTTACATCTCTATTAGCAAAATGCAGCCATAACTAAAGCATTTAAATTACCTGTAGATGATCGCTAAATTGTCATACAGTCATCTATTTATCAGGGTGAAAAAATGATAACCACTCTAAAAAATATAGGTTATATTTGTATGACCCTTACTATATATCTCAAAATATTGTTTACAATGATAATCTGTTTGATAATTTATATTTTGAATATAATAATGATGTGACGTAAGAAGTGTAGTCTTCTATAGGAAGTCTATTTTTGAGAGTGTTTAGATGACGTGTAAAGGCAGGGATGCCAATAGCATACAAGATATTTATGTGACCCGACAGAGCTACCAACCTTAAAGCTATGATGTACTTTCATGTTTACAGTCTTTCAAGAATAGCATGTTTGTCTGCATATAGTTATATTGGTAATAGGTATCTAATTATAACTCATATGTTAAATATTTAATAAGCAGCCTATGTACCATGACTAGCATTGGTATTAAATTTATAAGCAACTAATCATATCAAATGTAGACTGAAATTAGACCTCTCAATATATAGTCTCATTAATAATTAAGTGTTCCAATTTTTTATATTGTACAGCAGGTAATTTTGTGGTGTGAATAGAAGTACTAGAAAAAGAATTCATTTCACGTTCAATACACTTCATGCTGCCTTATACACAAAACAATCTTAAATCACAACGAAATTATTAACTTGATTCGTGTCCGATATTCATTAGTGTTACCTTATCATTATGATCAGAGTTAGGGAGTCGCTGTTATTATTAAAATATAGTTATCTAATTTATAGATGGAACATTTAAGGCTGTTTAAGCTCAAAGTTTCAAAAGTTTGGGATATCATAGAAGTGACAATCCAAATTTTGAGATTAAATTGTAACGAAAGAAAGAACTGAGGAGAAGGAAGAAGACACAAGAGAAATGAAGAAGACTGAAAGAAAAGAAGGACAGGAGAAAAGGGTATTCAACTGAAAGTATTTCTAGTTTGAAATTAAACTGTTCTAACTTGAATTCAAAAGAATGGATTTCACATTTTCGATAATAATAGAGAGTTCCAATTATGGGTAAACTCCTAGTTTAGTTGACCCATGGATAGGGTCAACTAAACTAGGAGTTTACCCAATTATGTATTGTATTTATTTCAATCCGCCAAATTGCGTGGCTTCATCGGTATAAAAAATACTAAATCCGAATATTTTAATTCCTATATCAACATATAAGAAAAATAATAATTCACAATATATTACAAAATGCCTAGATAAATCTATCAAATCTATCTACCAAAAAGCAGTTAGAGGCTAAAGCCCTGAGTATACACTACCCCTCAGATATTGTTATCGTGTTCCCTATAATTTATCATTCTTCTGCTAAAGTTAGAAGAGCGATTGAGAAAGTTCATATAGTGTGCAGGTAGGTACTCATTTCGTCAGAAAATGACCTTTATCTTAAGAAAACAGTGATGCTTGAACCCATTCTATTTTAGATTATTTAATAGAGCTTCAATACTTCAGTTTTAATAGGTTTACAGCATTTTTTGTTGAAAATAAGTAAAATAACTACCGAAACCTACATACACTGTCTCATTTTATTCGCTGATGATACTTTACAAGTAGATTGTCTGGTGGTACTTTGAACACATATTGGTTTACTATTCAGTCATCACCAAACATACTGATTTCCTTTTTAAGAAATTCTCTGTGAATGGCCATATGATTTAATTCAAATATTGGAAAAAGTGAACATACATATAACATCAGACGTCAGCTTTTTTATTTTTGCTAAGTGCTTTAACGTTTAATGTGTAGATATTGTAGTAGTTCATTCTAGCAGGCGTTAAGTATGTCAGAGTGCCATGCGCAGGTACCGCGTCGTTATATAGGCTACCCTACCTACCTACCTTTCTGTACACCTGCCAAGACTCAGAGAGTGGTGGTCTACTCTCAATAATAATTGATATCTTACTGAATAGCCCCTGAACAATGTAAAAAACGTAATCAGGACATAGTTTCCTGAAATAGATTTTAGGGGCTGTTAGAGATATCTTGCATCCTGAAAAAGGTTGATGAGAAATCGAATCCATATAGCGGTAGCTAAAATAATGAAATAGGCTTTCGATATAAAGCGAAAACTACTGTTTTTAACGATTGAATCACCATTAAAAAAATGTAAATCATAAAGACTCTACAGACAAATTGGTAATGTAATGGGAGACCCGTACTGAGACGCGTGGGTATTCCCGAAGAACGACACAGTCTTCTATTCTCTAATCTAGCACATTAGTACAAAATAGCCACTCTTGGAGACAATTGTACACGGTATATAGTCAAGCATTTCTAGCTCTCTGAAGATGGCCACCAGTTCTTCATGCCAAAATACCTAGAGAATGTTATTGTGATCTCACAAAGTTTGTTCCCTTAGGTGTAATGGCTGCCTAATAACTTTACGGTGTCAACTGACTCTGCTAGGTATCATTACTCGTATCGAAAAGAATGAATTAGAAACATTATTGCTCAATCACTTATTCTATATTTATATTTAATAGGACTGAGCGGTAAATACAATCCGTTTAATTTCAGTCATGAACTCAGTAAGTCATAGTTAGGTAGCTTATTTGAACAACGTCCACTCTGAATGATATTTATTAAAGAATTGAACTAAATTTCAACTTTTTTTTATACCTAGGTATATCATTCAAACTATGTTATTAATTGATTAATTACACTTCTGAGGTACAGCGAGGTTACCCATCTAATTTTAGATCGAAACAACTGTTGAGTCACTGGCTTGTACTTATATGTTTAGAATATAATATATAGGTATATATATGCACTGCAGTGTTGCCAACTCTCATAAAGATTCCTTCAATTAGTAGAGAAATAACGAGAAAGTTATATGATATTATTTGAACGAGGGCATTAAAAGTTCAATAATTTCTTAAGAATGCAATAAAGTATTTATAGTTTTGTGATTCGATATTATACATTATTCGAATTTGTTATCAATTATACACTTATTTGACTGTTTAGGAACATTTAGACCATGCCATGCTTTCAAGTAGCGGAGGTTACCATTATTATTTATTAGAAAAAAATTATTGCTGTCGAGTCTATTCATTTTGAACTCAATGACTCTCTGCCGACTTGAATTCAATTGATTGAATTCAGATGACAAACATCATTATTATTGGTTTAAATACTACCAATGGTTTAAATACTACCAATGGTTTAAATACTACCAATGGTTTAAATACTACCAATGGTTTAAATACTACCAATGGTTTAATTACTATCAATGGTTTAAATACTACCAATGGTTTAAATACTACCAATGGTTTAGATCTATTATATATAATATTCAAATTCTAAGGAATTTCAGCCCAACCGAAAAAATTAATGTACTTCGAATTATTTTTATCCAAATTGCTTGTTACTGTTTTAAATTTCAAAGATTTCGTTTTGACCGAATGAAAAATTCATGTTAAAGGTACCTAAAGAACTTTTTAGTAAATTCGTACTAATTTCTTCATATCTGAACTTATTTTTCGGAATCTACGTAATTGGATACCCAATTAGAATTCACTCTACCTCAATTATTTATTGGTTTTTGTTATTGAGATAAAAAAATAGTTATTGAAATAACATCAGAAAAAATTGACTGTTTAAAATTACCTTTTACCATTTCAAAAAATATTTGGAATAATTTTTCGACACGTTTTTTAGCTTCTTTTTCATTTTAACTGGTGGTTTTAGATATTTAACAATGAACGTTAAGTTAAAATGGTGAAGTAGGTTTTAAGAATATCAAATGATTTAAATTAATACTTACTGATATACATAAAGAATCTTTTTAAAATAATACGTTGGTAAACATGTTCAGAATTTAACTAATTTACAATATAAAACAAAGAACAATGTAATATTTGGCATACAAATATCTTTAATGTCATCTAAAGAAATTTAAAAAAAATATATCAACAATAAATTATCAGTCCAAATGAATAATGACCATAATTAAGTGAATATTTTGTAGATTGGAAAATAAATATAATTTTCTTCTTTACTATCCATTAGAAAATACGAAATATATGAATGATAACCATACTTGTCCAAGTGGAGGGTATCCATACTTGTACAAGAGGGTATTCATACTTGTCCAAGTGGATGGTATTCATACTTGTCCAAGTGGATGGTATTCATACTTGTCCAAGTGGATGGTATTCATACTTCTCCAAGTGGATGGTATTCATACTTCTCCAAGTGGATGGTATTCATACTTGTCCAAGTGGATGGTATTCATACTTGTCCAAGTGGATGGTATTCATACTTGTCCAAGTGGATGGTATTCATACTTGTCCAAGTGGATGGTATTCATACTTGTCCAAGTGGATGGTATTCATACTTGTCCAAGTGGATGGTATTCATACTTCTCCAAGTGGATGGTATTCATACTTCTCCAAGTGGATGGTATTCATACTTGTCCAAGTGGATGGTATTCATACTTCTCCAAGTGGATGGTATTCATACTTCTCCAAGTGGATGGTATTCATACTTGTCCAAGTGGATGGTATTCATACTTCTCCAAGTGGATGGTATTCATACTTCTCCAAGTGGATGGTATTCATACTTGTCCAAGTGGATGGTATTCATACTTACTCCACTATTGACTAGATCGAGGATATAAGAGATGAATAGAAAACTGGTCTTTTCATGGCAGACTGTACAAATTACATTCATTCTTTTTCTAATAAATTCATTATACAGTGTATTTCATTTCTCAGAACTCTAAAGATTAAGATGGTTCACTACACATGACTTCATTATAGAGGAGTTGCAATGGTAGAAGTCCTCTTTAGTTCACTATAGGTACAAGAGTTCACTATACAAGAGATCACTATACAAGAGTTCACTATAGATACAAGAGTTCACTAAGCAAGAGTTACTATACAAGAGTTCACTATACAAGAGTTCACTATACAAGAGTTCACTGTACAAGAGTTCACTATACAAGATTTCACTATACAAGAGTTTACTATACAAAAGTTTACAATACAAGAGTTCACTATAAGTACAAGAGTTCACTATAGGTACAAGAGTTCACTATACAAGAGTTCACTGTACAAGAGTTCACTATACAAGATTTCACTATACAAGAGTTTACTATACAAAAGTTTACAATACAAGAGTTCACTATAAGTACAAGAGTTCACTATAGGTACAAGAGTTCACTATACAAGAGTTCACTGTACAAAAGTTCACTATACAAAAGTTCACTATACAAGAGTTCACAATAGGTACAGGAGTTCACTATACAAGAGTTCACAATACAAGAGTTCAAAATAGTTACAAGAGTTCACTATAGGTACAAGAGTTCACTATACAAGAGTTCACTGTACAAAAGTTCACTATACAAGAATTCACAATAGGTACAAGAGTTCACTATACAAGAGCTCACTATAGGTACAAGAGTTCACTATACAAGAGTTCACTATAGGTACAAGAGTTCACTATACAAGAGTTCACTACACAAGAGTTCACTATACAAAAGTTCACTATACAAGAGTTCAAAATAGTTACAAGAGTTCACTATAGGTACAAGAGTTCACTATAGGTACAAGAGTTCACTAGTCTATACAAGAGTTCACTATACAAAAGTTCACTATACAAGAAGAAAAGATTTTAAATTGAAAAATAAAATACGATAAAAATCAAATTCATCTTCAAATATTTTAAAATGAAAATTGTAGATGTAATAGACATTCAGGTTGAATGATTAATTGTAATTTTTAAGACAATCACCAAAAAGATGATCTAATTAAATTCCTTTACTCTGTTTTACCTGATGTTTAATATTCAATTTTTCATTTTTATAACTCTGGTTTGGAGATTGATAATAGAAATGGTTTATTAATTTTAAACATTTAGTTCTTTCTTATCATTATTTAATATTCTAAATAAAATGAAATTTTATAGATACCAAATTTTGTTTTTGAACCTTCTATTACTTTAACGTTCAATCTTTTTATTAATAAATCATTCTGATTAAATAGCAATTGACTGGTGAATCAATTTGTTTCAGAATGTACAGGATAGGGAATAGAAGCAACCGTTCCCAAATATGTAGGCTATTGTCTTTAGTCTTCATTTTGCATAACTCAAGTATACATTTTTTAAATATGTCCCCGTCTTGAGATTCAGTACTTACTAGTTACTAAGTATTATAAATGTTAATGGGTATAAGTAGGTTATTTAAGCATACACTGTTACTATGCTCATTTATTTGCTGGTGTGTTCTCTATATTTGTCAACTATTCACTTAAAGGTCCCCTCCAAGCAAATATTTTTATTGCCTTATTCAACGAGGCTAATGTTTCTTATCATTTTGCTGTAAACTGCATCGAATTTGGTAGCATATTTTTAATTTTATTTACTTTTAAATATTTTTATAATCAAAACTCTACAAAACCTATTTTACTTCCGACTTACTAATTTAAGAAATTTTCAGCCTGAAGAAAAAGAATGTACACCATTTGTTTTGATTGTCAACTAGGTATAATATTTAAAAAATCCATTTAATATTTGTGTAAAGGTATAAAATTGAATGAACTTATAATATAAACGTTTATATACTTTAGGAAACAATTAATATCTAAAATAATGGCCGAAAACGCATGGTTTGTTTATAAAATTCAAATTTGTAATCAAAACAAAGAGTGTACAATCTTCTTCTTGAGCATCAGATTAGTGATTCGCTCAATTGTTGCTCACAGAGTATTAAAAAACTTTAAAAACAAATTATAAAATATATACTGAACCGAATTGTATGCGGTTTGCAGAATAATGATCGTAGACCTTAGTTCTATAATATTATGTAATAAACTCATTTTTTCCCCGGAGCCTGGAGAGGACCTTTAAATCCACCCTAAAAAACTTTCAATTGAGTGACATCTATCGAACGTGATTACAACTTACCCACTTAGGGTAAGGGCTCCTTGTATCGTCCCTCTCCATTTATCGTCACGTTTCAGTTATTTTCGTCTATAACAAGACTTAGAAACATTTCTATGGTTTAGGTATTTTACAAATCGATGTCTCCATATATTTTTGTTATTTATACAAAAATGTAAGTAATTTCATTTAAAATTACAATCAGAGTGTCAGTTTAACTGATGAGATGTATGACGATACGGTACATTCAGGACAAACCTACCGAAATTGATTAGGTATAAAAAAATTTGTTATGCGCGATTTTACGCTTCAAATAATTTTTTTCAAAATAACGTTCATACAGTTTTACTTACGTTTAATTGCATTCCTTAAATATAAAATCAGAAATTAATTTAGTCATCAATATTCAAAATAAATCGATGTGTCGATATTTGGGTATCAATAAACAGGATTTTCCATTTATCGTCATGGGGTGACGATAAATGGTATTTTGATCTATTTCGCAATAGTTGTTTTAAAACAGTTTCATGGTTAGTAAATATATTAATTCTCAATATTTATACAATTTTCTATGTTTAAATAGCTTTTACCCATTTATCGACCTACTAGAACTTAATTAGGGTGGTAAGCAGAGAAGGAGTAATTAGAGGGGGGAACCTATAAATATATAATAGAAACAGAATAGTTGATTATACTATTCAATATACTTTGTTCATCTAAATAATGATTAGTAAAAAAATAAAATTTGATTTAATTTGAAAAGGTGTCATCTAATTTGATAAAACGTACAAAATTTCACAAGTTTTAGACGTCATATCATGTTGTTGTATTGCCATACATAATACACGTTATCCAAAGAATGTTTGCACATCTGCGTGTGATATTAATAATTAATATAAAGCTGATATTTATCTTAAAATCATTTAGTAGATTGTTTAGAGTTTACTTCTCTCTGAGATTCAGTTTATTTTTTATTCACACAGTTTACGATGATATATATTTTGTGAACTTCATCTATTTGGAAAAACAAACAACGTGAAATATCAAAATTTCGATACGATTTTGGTTTTCTAAATCTTTTTCCTCTCAAAATAAATTGATTTCAGCTGAAATAATTCATATCATAAATTAATTATCGTTAATCCATCATATTATCTTAAATGCCATTTCCAGTGTCCGGGAAAACTTTGAATATGTTGAATAAACCGCGTAAAATAAAGTTTACTATATATTTTTCATTCTTTTTGAAGTTTTTAATACTCTCTGTGACCCAATAGTACGAAACACTATTGTTATACTCAAGATAATTTAATGAGAAGAAAATTAAAAATATTTTCGCTTTGATTAATTACTTACGTAGGGGTTTTAACGTCTGCTGCAGAATCGGATGCCAATTCACTGACTTCAAAATATAAATTTATTAAGATGAGATTCATGAGCAAAGTCAAATACCACCTGTCGGTGTCTTGCTCATGGATGCAGTAAAGCTACTCCGTGAATGTAGTCACGTAACAAAAATGTGAAGAAGAAGTATACGTATACGGTATATCCGGTGATTGTACTCACGGATCGAAGAGGAAGATGAAGAGGTGATAGTAAATGAAACCAACGAGTCTACCTAACACAAAAACTAAGCCCTCGTAGTTGAAGAACATAAACCCAGCGCTTCCCTCTAAAACTGTAAGTAGCGTTACAAAAGATT
This sequence comes from Caprella mutica, assembly GCA_947561585.1. Lineage (NCBI taxonomy): Eukaryota > Metazoa > Arthropoda > Malacostraca > Amphipoda > Caprellidae > Caprella > Caprella mutica. Next base: position 635,270 of record CANNZV010000093.1, on the reverse strand, counting down.
TACTTGGATAAAATGGGGAAAATATTTCATGATCCAAATTACAACAGTTCAGGGCCCAGAGTGACCATTTTCGTCACATTCCTTGGTAAGGGACTGCATTCACTGAGTAGCTTTCCTACATCCATGAGCTTTGTTACCGACGGTGGTAGGTGACTTTGTTCATGAAGCCACTTTTCTTTCCGACTGCTTCTTCGAGTCCCTTGCAGTCAATTTCATTTTGACGTCAGTGATATGGCCATTGGTTCCGAAGCAGACGTTAAACCCCTACTAGCTGCAATCAATAATTTCTCCATTCTGGCATCATTTCCCCTACTAAGACAATTTTTCCCTCATTCTACCTGATTTTTCCCCACTCCAACCTGATTTTCTCAATTCCACCTGATTTTCCCCCAATTCTATCTAATTATCCCCCATTCTACCTGATTTTCCCCCATTCTACCTAATTTTCTCAATTCTACCTTATTTTTCCCCATTCTACCTGATTTTCCCCCCATTTTACCTAATTTTCCCAATTCTACCAAATTTACCCACATTTTACCTAATTTCCCCGTTTTTTTATCTGATTTTCCTCCATTCTACCTAATTTTCCCTGCATTCTACCTAATTTCCTCTGTATTCTACATAATTTTCCCAATTATATCCAATTTTCCTCCATTCTACCTAATTTTCCTCCATTCTACCTGATTTTCCTCCATTCTACCTAATTTTCCTCCATTCTACCTGATTTTCCTCAATTCTACCTGATTTTCCCCCCATTCTACCTAATTTCCCCCATTCTATCTGATTTTCCCCCATCCTGCAAGCTGTTCAATGGAAATTTTATTCTGTGGACGATATTACCCATGTATCGACACATGACGATAAATGGGTAATAACATGTGACGATATTTGGTTTCAACATGTCGATAATTGGAGTTTTTCAGATATAATATTTGATTCAATGTAGATTAATTTAAACTAAAGTAATTGCATAGTACTTTATATGGTTTAAAAGATTTGAATTTCATCTTTTAGTTGGTTCTGTCGTATATGCATTAGTAGAGAGGAGAGTTACACAATAATAATAGTTTTGAAGGAAACCTCTTAAGTGGCCGATAAATGGGGACTTTCCCCTACAACAATAATTCCTACCCTCTTTCAATTAGTGATTTTTTTAATGCAGCTATATAAATTTCGAGCTATAAATTATTATATAACTGGGTACTTACCTGCAAATAATTTTCAAAACACATTTCGAAAGGAAAAATATATTTGCCACAATAAATAAAGCGATTTATAAATTAACAACATGCCTTTTCCACTCTACTATTTTGAGATTTTCAATAAAAAGTTTAATGAAATGCTTGTTTTATAACATAAAAAACTAATATAGTAATCATATTATAGTTAGTTAGTGATCAAAAGCTTATTCGTTTGGATAATGCCTATCTATATTTAAAAAAAACGAGCTTATAGACATCTTCCTTTAAAATTTATAACTGTTTTCCTTCAAGTGATTTATTTCTAACAATTTTGGTGGAAACTTTTACAAATACTTCTGGATATATTGAAAACTGAGAATATTAAAATATATGAGAAATGTGTATAATATGTTCCGAGCAATTGACCGATTTTGATATTCAATGATCCTAAAAACGCGCAGCACATTTTCGAGATTGTGCAAATCGACAAATGACACGGAACACATACACTTTTCACCAAATATATTTTTATTTTATCCCTGACAGCTGGTTTGATCATTGGATTTGATGCGTGTATATCGATCGAAATTAGCTTGAAAAACTATTTACTGGACTCGCACTCTGAAAAGACAAAATCATTACTATCAACACCTTGAAAAATTAATTAAAATATTTATTCAAAACAATGAATTAACTCTAATACGTCATAGATATAATTTAATTGAAATTTAAAATACAAAAAACTATAGAGTTTAAACGTGTGCTTGATAGAGCATAACAATTGTTAATTGTTTCTCCCTATAACATTCGGCTTTCCTCTAAAATAATTTGTTTACGTCCATTCAATATTGTTGGCACTGCGATATTCAGTTGTAATAGCTTAATGAATTGGCATAATTACTTGGGTAATTAGGTACTCAGCCCTTTATCAATAAATTCAAAAAAGAAATATAAAACTTAATCTCACCTGTATATCAATTTAGCTATTGCAATATTTTTGAGCAGAACTTCAGTGATTTATTTTTTGACTCGTGAGTAAAGGTCTTTAGATTAATTTTTCCTCCAACAGTCCAACTTAAATAGCTTATACTTACATTAGATGATTAGAAAATTAGAACTACAGTTAGGTACTACATAACTCAACTGGTGGGAGTTCTTGTACTACCTAAGTAATTATTAATATTTTCTAAGTATAGTATATACTAGTAGCCTGTAGTAGGTACTACTAGTAAGTACTAACTAATTGTTTAGTTATAAACTTATACAAGCCTACAAGGTGTGAAGTTGTGAACAATTTCAATTTAACAAATGACCTGATATTTTATAAAAGATTCTTAATTTACCTGTTTGCAGAAACTGGTAAAGTGTTCGCCTAGCTGAGATCTCTCTTTGAATTCTTTCTGTTCACATTAAAATTAATATAGGTAATTATAAATTAATATAATTATACCTATACCTACCATGTTTCAAAGTGACAAGTGTGGTAGGAAAGTCGCCAGTTTAGTGAGAAAATGAATCCAGGTCGTCCAGTCTGCAGAATATGGAACATTTTTCCAAGACACTCTGCGGGAGTTTTTGATTGAATTTTAGAAATTTGAGATCTCTGCGGGAAATCTTGAAGTAATTCCTATGTTACCATTAATCCAAGTAAAATAGTATGGCTCATAAACTCGCCATTAGTCTCTCCAGCTCTCTCCAAAATTCAACAAATTCTCTCCAAAATGATCAAATTATCATTAATTCTCTCCAAAATAACATTGTAGCATAGGAGAAAAATAGATAAAACTCGCCATTTGCAATTGGAGGGCTCAAAATAACTGTCAGAAACTTGCCATTAAAATGGCGAGTTTGGACATGCTTTATTACTTGGCCATTAATTTAGCTGCGGGAGATTTTGAATTAACTCCTATGTTACCTGTTGGCAGAACGTGTCTCTTCTCCCGTAGAGACTTTAATTTGAGAGAAAGCTACTCTCTGACTCTCAGCAGCAGATTCAGAATCTCCCGCAGCTAAATTAATAGTAACATAGGAATTAATTCAAAATCTCCCGCAGCTAAATTAATGGTAACATAGGAATTAATTCAAGATCTCCCGCAGAGATCTCCAATTTCTAAAATTCAATCAAAAACTCCCGCAGAGAGTCTTGGAAAAATGTTCCATATTCTGCAGACTGGCAGTATGTTACCATAATTTTAGCTGCAGGAGATTCTGAATCTGCTGCTGAGAGTCAGAAAGTAACTCTCTCTCAAAATAAAATCTCTGCGGGAGAAGAGACGCATTCTGCAGACTGGCAGGTCGCCAAGTAAAATAGTATGTCTCATAAACTCACCATTGTCTCTCCAGCTCTCTCCAAAATTCAACAAATTCTCTCCAAAATGATCAAATTTTCATAAATTCTCTCCAAAATAACATTGTAGCATAGGAGAAAAATAGATAAAACTCGCCATTTGCATTTGAAGGGCTCAAAATAACTGTCACAAACTCGCCATTAAAATGGCGAGTTTGGACATGCTTTATTACTTGGCACAGGTCGTCACATTTAAGATACTTTAAAGAAGAAATTTGACTTCCTAGTGAAGATTTTATGCTTGAAAATATCCTCATGCTTCATGTCTGTTTCATATGCATCTCTTGAGACTATTTTATGAGTGATTTACTAGTTATTTACATGTTTTACAGTTTTTCAACTTATTTCCCCCCTCAAAAGTTGCCAATATACTGGCGACTTTGTCCATAGTTTCCAGTATACAGAGCATGCACAATCAATCTCCAGATATTTAATTCTTGGTTCAATTTCTCTCCAAAGATTTCCAAATTTCTCCAAAATAGCCAAAAATCTCAAAATAGTCTCCAAAACTCCAATAATTACATGTAGCCTAAACATAGGAATTAATTAGAAAATTGTCGTCGGATAATTCAGGAGACTTATTTCAAGGCCTCAATAGTCGCCGGATAAACTTCACAACTTCATGCATCTTTTACAGACTTGCATGCTTTGAAACATGGTACCTATAGAGATTAATTCAGAAGTGTTCCAGTCTGTATTTGGTGCACTAAATTCCATTATTCCACTGACTTTTTGAAAAAGCTGAAAAAATCCACCATAAGTTTTCAGTAATTTGGCTGATCCACCAACATTTTACACATTTTTCACCAAAAATTAATGGTAACATAGGAATAAATAACTAAAATTCCACCAACTTTTGTTTGTTTATGCGCAACAATCGATTGATGGTTGCTCTATTAAATGTAACAATTAGATGCATAAACTAACAAAATCCATATTGAAACGCGCAAAAATCGACCGATGGTTTCTCTATTAAATGTAACAATTAGATGCATAAACTAACAAAATCCATATCATTATCATTCAAACACACAACAATCGACTGATGGTTGCCTTATTGAATATAAAAAAAGTATTTAAAAGTGTTTTTCCATCAAAAACAAAACAAAACAAATAATTAAATGCATAAACTAAGAAAATCCATATCATTCGAACGTGCAGTAAATATCCGCTATAAAATGTACCAATTTGATGTACAAACAAAAAAAATCATATCATTTGAACGTGCAGCAATCGATCGATGGCTGCGCAAACTATTGATCAATAGATTGCGCAGCGATATCGGCCGATATGGCAGATCAATCAAACGCGCGTGACATAAACATTGGAATAAAGAATTCAATCTGCAAGACTGCCAGTCTGCAGAACATGCGACATTTTTAACATTTTCTGCACGAACAATCCTTAATTTACTCCTATATTTACATGAGTTTTACTGAGAAAAGAAGCCAAAATAGAGGATTTCTTGGCGAACACTTTACCAGTTTGGCAGTGGTCCAGTTCCTGCAGAGTGCAGACTTGCAGTCCATGTTTCAAAGTATGGACAAAGTCGCCAGTATATTGGCGGCTTTTGAGGGGTGAAATAAGTTGAAAAACATGTAAATTACAAGTAAATCACTCATAAAATAGTCTCAAGAGATGCACATGCATCAGACATGAATCATGAGGATATTTTAGAGTGTAAAATCGTCACTAGGAAGTCAAATTTCTTCTTTAATGTGGCAACCTGGATCCATTTTCTCACTAAACTGGCAACTTTCCTGCTACACTTTGAAACATGGCTTGCAGTCTGGCAACTGGCAAGACTGCAAGCAAATCTGCTATCCAAATCCATGTTGCGAAAGATCTTTGTAGACGTTTTTTAAGGGTAAATTCCACTGACTTGTCGGTGGATTTTTTTCCTCTTTGTATATAATATTCTAGCTAAGTCCCAGTCTGCCAAGTAAAATAGTATGGCTCATAAACTCTCCATTTGTCTCTCCATCTCTCTCCAAAAATGATCAAATTATCATAAATTCTCTCCAAAATAGCATTGTAGCATAGGAGAGAAAATTAGATATTTCTCGTCATTTGCAATTGAAGGGCTTAGGGTTCAAAGTAACTGTCACAAACTTGCCATTAAAGTAGTGAGTTTGGACATGCTTGTCCAAACATGGGACATTTTTAACATTTTCTGTATATTCTTTTTCTTCTGACTGAAAATTAGCAAGACTGAAGTCAAATAGGTATCGTAGAATTTTGATAAAATTTCATTGAATTTGCTGCAAAAGGATAGAAACATTAACCTTATGGCTCATTGTTTAAAGCAATAAAAATATTGGCTTGGAGGGAACTTTTAACCCAAATTAAAAACTTCACAAAATTTTTAAGACATCTTTATTTAATTACTATATTCCCATTAATTAATTTACGCAAAACTGTATTTGCTACGGTAAGCTATTATCTCTCCAAATACAGTATATATTTTGAGAGTCAGAGACCCTATTTGACCTCACTTTATAGGCTATCTGTGTTTTTCCCTTGAATTAATAGTAAGTTAGTAACTTACTTAATCTCAATAATTGATTAATGTGTGTTCTCCCACCAAATTAATATACAATTACATTTGTCATTTCAGAGCCATGGATCACGAATATGAAAGGCGTTTATTGCCTAGTGGAGGATCTCCAGTCTCTCCCAGACCTGCTTTATTGCCCAACAGACTGTCAACAGCATCTCCCAGTACTGTGAGTATAGCTAAGGCATAATTTACACTGTGTTTTTTTCTTGGCGCAATAACAATAATGCAGCGTGGAAAAATGCTCAATCTGAGCGGAAATACAAAACTCATTCACTTTTTTTTTGGCCGCAGCATTAGAAAAATGCTTGTGTGAAAGGGGTCTAAATAAATACCTACTTGAACAGAAAACTCTTGCTTTTATATCATCCAATTTGTGACTACAAAGTATATCACTCGATTAGATCTTTCCTGACCACTCTTGAAAGTCTACTAAATTCCTCTTTCAGCTTTCAACACTATAGTAAGAAACTTGGATGGTCATCTCTGTTACATACTAACTTCTGTCCATTTTATTCCTATTAATTAAATACATAAGTTACCCTACATAAGTCATTATATTTGTTCTTACCTCTCAATGAAACATTTAAATATCTGAATGTGATTTTTATATCGTTCATTTCTTGATGAAGTTATTCCTTAAATTTATATTGATTATCCATTGTATAAAATTAGTTGCTCCAACCCAATTTAGCTTAGTTCTATCAATCAGAATGTATTCTTTATTTATTTTATCTCTTTCAGCCGAGAAGAGCATTGTTCAGGTCTCCAGGTAAAAACAGATCTGGAGACAGATTCATACCAACCCGTGCCAATAATAACTGGGCTGCTAATTTTGCACTCCTACCTGTAAGTATTCCTGACGCAATTATAACTTCAAATGGTTTAGTTGCTCTCAATTTTCTTAGGTAGCTAGCTATACATTTCTTAATAGCTCTAATATAGTTCAATCAGAGTACTTTATTTGTTCTCCTTCATTAAAATTATTTTTGACTGATATCATAATAAGATCAAATTTTAACTTTATTATATATCAAATAGCTGCTATTTGATTTGGTGCAGATATAGAATGATATATTTCATATAGCTAGCTAATACTCATTACAGTAGCTAATACTCATTTCACATAGTCGTGTATAAGAGAAAATTTTTGTTTGATAGCACATTTCTTCAATTATGTAGGTTAGAGCTCCCATGATTTGCTGTGTGGAACAAATTTTGTTCCTAAATTTAGATGTTCTGCTTTTTGGAGTGGTCTGTAACTTTAGTAAAATGTATTTGTGCAATTTTTAAGTGTTAAATTTATTTGTAATTCTTCTAGGACTACAACAAAGATGGGTCTAAAGTGCGCAAGGCTGACAGCACATCAATGGGTGACAGCAACAAAGATGGTGCAGCCTACTCTGCTCTCCTTAAGAATGAACTGTTTGGTTCTGTTGCAGAAGACACCTCAGCTTTCACTATGGATGAGAGGAGAATGAACTCGTCTAGTCCTAGCTTGTTCTCTGTGAGTACATACCCTATGGTTGAGTATCTCTAATTTGAATTTAAGTAGCTTCTTTAATATTGGAATTGATGAAGTAGCTAAATACTAAATTTTTAACTAGTATTGACATTACAGATATAGGTTTTACATGAACCATGTTCAACTGAAAATGATAATGGATGATTCGTCTCATATGCACCAGCTTTATTTCTATATATCTTGTAGCTATAGTTTAAAATATGATGTAATTTTTGTAATGCAAATTATAAACTAAAAGTTTGTATAGTTTTCGTCACCTATTGAATTTTCAAGACATTTTAGTAACATTAGTTATGTTATCTTTTATTTTCCAGTTTTCCCCCGTGAAACCAAAGAGTAGAGATGAGATGACGTCCCCTTTCTCCCTTTCACCAATCTCTAACAAATCTCACCGAATATTGAGGTCTCCTAGGAAGGCTGCTAGAAAAATATCCAAAATACCATTCAAAGTAGGTATTTTTCAATAAGATTCTGTTATAATCACTTGCATAATCTTTCAAATGTATATGATTTATATTATTAATAAACATTAGTGCTTTATTAGCACTAGCTACTTTGTTTGATATAAATGAAAACTAGTCATTCTAAAAATATTAGTGATTGGAAATAGTCTATAGTGATCGAATATTAATTTGATATCTGGAGTGATCAACATCAATTGTTAATGTTCAGAATACTAATTCTTATTAGTACGCCTCATCCTACCTATAATAAGAAAATTGAAGGAAATTTCAAATTATCAACGTGTTTGCAGGTATTAGATGCTCCTGAACTGCAGGATGATTTTTACCTCAATCTAGTGGATTGGAGCAGTCAGAATATACTGAGTGTAGGGCTAGGCACCTGCGTCTACCTGTGGTCTGCTTACACCTCTCAGGTCACGAGACTGTGTGACCTGAGTACTGACAATGACAGTGTCACCAGTGTGTCATGGAGTGATAGAGTGAGTGTGCCATGTAGTTACAATTAGTGCCATAGTTTCTTATTATCTCATTTCAATTGGTGCGAGTGGAGTCTATAAGAAGCAGTCTAAATTTCATGTCACAGTAACATAAAGTTCTCGATTTTTCTATTGTTTTTAAATACAGTAAAACTCCTGAGTTATGAAGGACCTGAATTATGAAATGCACCTGAGTAATTTAGTATTTTTTATGTTAAGTTATAGAAACCGATATAAGTCACGAATAACTTCTAGTTATCCCTCAATAAGCGTAGTTTTCTTAAGATTTTAATAATAGATAACTATCTAGTGCACCCGAGATATGCAGTAGCTGTGAGTTATGAAGTAACCAGAAATTCTTAACTCAGGAGTTTCACTGTACTCTGAAATATTCATCACCCCATCTTCTAACTTTCTCTTTCCTCCACAGGGTGAGAGAGTGGCTGTAGGCACTCACAAGGGGCAGGTTCAGGTGTGGGATGTGACGAGTAACAACAAAATCACAGAGTTTCCGGAAGGTCACACTGCACGGGTGGGAGCCCTGGCTTGGAATGGGGACAGTGTCTCCTCTGGCTCCAGAGACAGGCACATTCTCCAGAGAGACGTTAGGATGAATGGCTCTGGTGTGAGGAAGTTACTGGGGCACAGGCAGGAGGTGAGACTTTTTGCAACTTGAGAGTACTTTCAGACCAATAAAAAAGCTTATATAATTTACCAATTTAACTCGTTATTACAATAATTGGTATATATGCAGGCAGGTATCATGGAGATACCAATTGAAATAAAGAGTTAATGATGTAGGTTTTTCTTTATGTCCGATAATATGGAGTCGTCCGATAAATAACTGGGAACTTAAATTATAAGAATTGTTATTAGTTTGTAATTTCAGTTAGCTATCTTAATAAATAGGCAGTTGTTTTAATAGTTACACTAAATTTCTTAGGTGACTAAATATAGCTTTATTATTTTCCTATTTAACATTAAAAAGTGAATTTGGTGAAGCCACTCATTTTAATGTTGTCCCTTTGTTTTTCAGGTTTGTGGATTGAAGTGGTCCCCTGATAACAACTGTTTAGCCTCTGGTGGAAATGACAACAAACTGTTTGTGTGGAATAACCACAGTTTAGCACCAGTACAAACTTACACCGACCACAACGCAGCTGTTAAAGCCATTGCCTGGTCCCCTCATCACCACGGTATGTTAGCCAGTGGGGGCGGTACTGCTGACAGACACATACGCTTCTGGAACACTCTAACGGGACAGCCCATGCAAGCAGTAGATACTGGTGAGACGGTGAAAAGATTTAGTTATTGTGGTAGGGCAAGCTCAGAGTTACCAGATGGTTTTACACTTTCGGACACTACAGAAAAAAAGAGCTAATTATTTTTATTTGTATCCATGTTAGCTACCTGGAAGTATCACGAATACCAATCATAGTAATTATTATATGTTCTTTTCTTATATGACTGAGATGTGAAACTGACCAATAATTTTTCAGTGCAAAGATCTTGTTCTGACTATGTCCTCTTTACTCAGGTTCACAAGTGTGCAACTTGGCGTGGAGTAAGCATGCCTCTGAGTTAGTGTCTACACATGGCTACAGTCAGAACCAAATACTGGTGTGGAAGTACCCATCCCTCTGTCAGGTAAGTAACACACTGCTAAGTAGTAAAATGGTAACCACTACAATGCTAATGCTAGACAAAATGGTTAAAACAATTGGTATTTTAAATGGTCAAAATTTGATTCGTGATTTGTTTAATGATATCAGGTTGCGAAACTGACGGGTCACTCGTACCGCGTACTGTACCTAGCAATGGCCCCCGATGGTGAGGCCATAGTCACTGGAGCAGGGGATGAGACTCTCAGATTCTGGAATGTGTTCAGCAAAGCAACTAGTCAGAAGGTGAGGAAAACCCTTTGATAGTAATTTTTGTAAATAATTATATGGGTATATAAGAATATAATAAATGCTTTTGTAACTCTTCAGATCTCCATTAGTTCATTTACATTTTTTTTCGTTTGAACAATAAGGTTATTAATATCCTTTAAGTTAATGAAAATAAAATATTTTATCAATGATTAAACACGTAGATAGCTCTAACTTCCTTTCAGTTACGATCGTTGATGATATTTTATTCATCTCTAAATTAAAGACAGTAGAACTGCCTCTATGTGGAGTCTTGAGTAAGAAAACTACCTCGTAGCTATATTGAACAAATTTTTCTTTAGTCTGCATCAGTTTTTAGAAAACTAAAGGCTATTCATGGCAGACTAAAGAAAATTTGGTCACTATACGGGGTAGTTCTCTTACTCAGGACACTAGGAGTCCTGAAACACTAGGAGTTCTACTGCATTTGTACCTTCTTTTTTCAATGCATCACATTTACTTGAGATAAAACTTCAACTGTGCACCTGTAAAATATGATGGCTACAGCTACTAATTACTATGTCTTTTTTCTTTTCAGGAGTCCAAGTCTGCTCTGAACCTATTTACCTCTCTGCGATAGTATGCTATCTGCACTTTAGGTCTCTACACAGATGTTAACTCCAGTCTAGGCACCGGTTCTCTTCTTTTAAACCTCTTTTTTTCCTAATTTAAATTTCTTTTTTTATCTCGTCAGTGCAATCTCTACAGCAATCCTTCTTATTTGTTGGTGTTTCAAGTCATTTTGTGCCCAATGTGCTCACAGTGACTAGTGCCCTATGTGCTCACAGTGACTAGTGCCCTATGTGCTCACAGTGACTAGTGCCCTATGTGCTCACAGTGACTAGTGCCCTATGTGCTCACAGTGACTAGTGCCCTATGTGCTCACAGTGACTAGTGCCCTATGTGCTCACAGTGACTAGTGCCCTATGTGCTCACAGTGACTAGTGCCCTATGTGCTCACAGTGACTAGTGCCCTATGTGCTCACAGTGACTAGTGCCCTATGTGCTCACAGTGACTAGTGCCCTATGTGGTTAATCACTAGTGTCCTATTTACACTCGGTGATTAGTGTCCCATTTGCTCACTCTGTTCTTGTTCACTGGACAGTAACATTCCTCAGTTTTATGCATGACATGTGACTATTTCTTTAGTCACTGTAAGGGGTTATAGTTTTTCTATTAATTTATTTAAATGTCCTGTAGACTCTCTAGTCTGCAGAAAAAACAGAGAAGGTATTTATCTTTGCCCCAAATTTTATATCTTTGTTAGTAGCCGTCTCCATCGCTATTTGAGATTATGATATTTAATCGTGAACTTGTTCTTACTATTATCATTATTTCCCATTCAGACCTTTACTTTCTGTTGGTCTTAATTCATATGTTGCATTGACTTCTGCACTTTCTTTTTACATTAATTATAGCATCTACACATTAGTATGATAATTTGATACTTAGTAATAATTAAGTTGATCTCTCACTAAAATTCTTATCTTCTATATCACACTATTTTCAACTCTTCATTGGCAGCTATCTTTTATTTTGTACATAGAGTTTCGTTGAGTTTTATTTATTCTATTCTAATCATTTTGTTATTTATTCTTCCGTGTTTTTGTATATTTTGTTTTTGTTCTATTGTTTATTTCACTTTTTTATTATCTCTCCTCTCGTTCACTAATACTTATGTTAAGTAATTATCTTCATGCCTCTTATTTCTGTACTATTTAATTTCAACATCTTTGAAGAAATCTCTAATAGTAGCTATTGCATATTATGTATCATTTATTTTTGTATAATCAGACCTGAGTTATAGTCATATTTTGTGTGTATGTTCGTTCGCTTTGCCTTCTTTAATAATTTGTTTGATGTTTTCATTTAGTTCTTCTTTCGTCTTGCAAACATTTTTGCAGTTTCTGTTCACTATTTTTGCAATAGTAAGTCCCTTGTTGTATTATAGTGTTCTGTGTCAGGACATTCTACTTAAAGGTTGTCTGGTGGTTAGAAACATTTCATAACCCATTTGAAGTCTTTCCAAATTACTTGATGATATTACTTGTTTATAAAATATTGAAGTAGGGTATATTTAGTCCGATGGTTGAAGATAGAATTATTTAATATTACAATTTGTATTATGTGCGGGCTTCTATAATGTACGTAGCTACTCTTTACTTACTTGTGTGAATTTTTTAAGAATTAAATACGAATTATTTTTGTTGTTTGTTTTAATATCTTGGTAAAGATGAGAGAATAATTTCTGTGTTACACAAGTCTCCAAGGGCTCTATCCTGAAGCTGTCTGTGGTGAATGGGAGAGAAAGAGATAGCTCGCTTGTGCACCGAACTGTTGTAACTTTGATTATGCATTTTGCTACTACAGTTACCTGCAGTTTTAGAGGATAGCGCTAGGGTTATGCTCTTCAACTACGAGGTCTAAGATTTTGTGTTAGGTAGGCTCGTATGCTTTATTTAGCATCACCTCTTCATTTTCCTATTCCATCCGTGAGTGCAGCCACCGGTGCTTGTGTCCCTTTTAGTCACATTCCTTGGTAAGTGACTGCACTGCACTCATGGAGTAGCTTTTCTGCATTCATAAACATCGTTACCGACTGGTGGTAAGTGACTTTGTTCATGAGCCCCTTTCTGACTGCTTCTTCCAAGACCATGCATTTAATTTCCCTTTGACGTCAGCGATATGGCCTTTGGTTCCGAAGCTGACGTTAAACCCACTACTAAATTGATTAATTATAATTTTTCCTTTACATACCATGTGATCTGATTTTAGTTAAATTTAAATTTAAAACCCCTTTCACTGACAACTCCAAATAAAGTAAAAAATCCTAATTCGTCTTCCAATTTCTTAGTTTATCTTTCGATTCTGGGATTTGCTCTTATTTAAACTTATATTCGATAAATCTCTAGAAAAAATAAATAATAAACTTTAAAATAAAAGCAATATGGACACTACAAAGCTTTGGTGACATATACAGTAACATTGACTGAGTACAGCCATCATAAGATAACTATTAAATATTTTGCGGTTTCTAGTTAATTTAATAAACACACCTCCATCTATAGAAAATTTTACTTGGGATTTCAGGGGTGTCATAATTATTACTAGGGTTGTGACCATATTCTTTTAGCATAAAAATATAATCTCGAGCATATTTTAAATAAAGCATATTCCTTTTATTAAAACATATTCTTTTTATTAAAACATATTCTTTTTATTAAAAATTTATTCTTTTTATTAAAAAGTAATAAAACATATATTCTTTTTAACAATATATAAAAAAAATCATGAAACTAATATATTTCTCAGTTCAGAGATATGCTATATAACTAAAGAATATATATTTACAAAAAAAGCAATAGGAAGTAAGTATATAGGTATTTTAGAAGACCGTTGAGAACAATACATGCCAAAATTATTGGAACATACAAGCCGAATTAAGGTTAATACTTGAAAATCCTGTTCAGGGTTCGATATTGAAAAGTTTCATAAATTAGTATTAGAAAATGCATTTTTATTTTATCCTTACAACGTTTCTTAGTTTAAATTTAAAATTTACCCGTTTTATAAACCTGATATTACTGTGACTGAACTTGGTCAGACGATATACAGATTGAATCCATGTGCCATGATTCAAGCTAATAAAACTTATTTAAACTCTTCAAAGATTTTTATTGCACCGAAACAAGAGATTAGCATCTAAATGTGATTTAAGGAACTTGCTAATATCCCTTATCATATTTATATATCTAATTGCAGCACTTTTAATGAATTGAGCATAAAAATCATAATAAGAATATAATGCATATTTTTAAGGAATATAAAGCATATTTCAGAGCATAAAAGAATGTATTTAGAGAATATGAGAATATATTTCGTGAGAATATAAAGCATATTTCAAAGAGAATATTGTTACAACCCTAATTATCACTTTATTATAAGTAGAACATTAGTAATGGTAGAAATGGAAATATAAGTTATTAATCAATAGGGCTGTAACATGGCTTATTTTGCATATGCTCGTAAGAATTTGCTTATATTATTTTGAAGCATATGCATTTTGTAAGGGCTTTAAGCAAAATCATTCGAGCATATGCTTTTTATTAGAGCTTTAAGAAAAATCGTTCGAACATATGCTTTTTGTTAGCACTTAAAATCAAAATGTTTCGAGCTGCTGATCATATGCTTTATCAAAGCACTTATCTAATTTTTAGGCATAATATCCTTTCGTTGAGGCTTCTGTGAATAGAAAACATCTGAAACTGTTCATAAAGAGGAGAATGTATAAGTAACACAAATTCAACCGAAAAGAATTTAGTAATCAATTCATTCTGTGGACGCGGCATCCAATGCAATGTATATGTACTATAGGTGCATCTTTCTTTCGTGATAACTCACTTAGCTCTTAACATGAATGGATTCATCACTGTTTTTTATAATCGAAATAAATAAACAGATTTCATAATGTTACTTTCTTCAATTGTCTTAAATATTATTTTAGAGTGTTGCTGTTATGACGTCACGCACACAACATACCTCGATTGTCCTTACTATATTTCAATTCTATTTCTCGCTTTGAAACCAGATGGCGCCACAACGCACTTTTAAAATAGAGATTGTCGAGAGTAGTGTATCTTATTGTAGTATAATATCTTTGGCGTAACTCTTTAAAGGTCCTCTCCAGGCTCCATGGAAAAAATGAGTTTATTACATAATATTATAGAACTAAGGTCTACGATCATTATTCCGCAAACCGCATACAATTCGGTTCAGTATATATTTTATTATTTGCTTTTAAAGTTTTTTATTACTCTGATAGCCACAATTGAGCGAATCTCCAACCTGACGCTGAGAAAGAAGATTGTACACTCTTTGTTTTGATTTCAAATTTAGATTTTTAAACAAACAATGGGTTTTTACCTTTTTTTTAAATATTAATTGTTTCTAAAAGTATATAAACGTTTCTATAATAAGTTTATCCAAATTTTAACCTTTATACGAATAATAAATAGATTTATTAAACCAAATACTTAGTTGACAATCAAAACAAATGGTGTACATTCTTCGTCTTCAGACTGAAAATTAGAAAGTCGGAAGTAAAGTAGGTTTAGTAGAATTTTGATTATAAAAATCTTTAAAAGCATATAAAATTAAAAATATGCTATCAAATTTGATGCGGTTTGTAGTAAAATGATAAGAAACATTAGCCTCGTTGATTTAAGCAATAAAAAAATTTGCTTGGAGGGGACCTTCAAACTTACAGAAAAAAAAATCAAGTTGATAGCTTGCACGAGCTACCATCCAGGACATGAATTAAATACTTAGAAGGATACTCGCACTTGAAAATGACGCGAAAGTGTGACGTCACGCGAGCAACTCATGACGTCACCTGGTATACAGATACTCACATCGCAAATATTTGGTTATAGATCTTCATGAAATAACTTTTGATTACTTTGTCAAATAGATACTTAAATGCATCGTAAATGTTAAAATATAATTATATATATACCTAATACTGAAATCATTTATTGAATTTAGCTCAAATGATATTCAATAATAATTGGATTTGTGTCGACTACGATCGATTGTGTATTCTCCAACAATGATTGAAATTGAAGAACATTAAAGAATAATTTCTAATATAAAAATGTAGGTATAAGTACTATTTATCACGATAAAATCGATATGGTGAAATTTCAAATATATATAATTAATATTTGTCGGCGGATATCTTCAATTAAGGAATGAATGAAAATCATAGATCACTAACTTTATATTGTTGTACATAATATATATACGAATTAACAAAATGAATAAAAAAACGAACTGTATAGAATAAAGTAGCTAATAGCTGTATTCTGAAAACTAGTATTAAGCTACAGAAAAGCTAGTATTGAGCTACAGACTCAAGGTAAACAATA
The DNA here is from genome assembly GCA_947561585.1 of Caprella mutica. Taxonomy (NCBI): domain Eukaryota; kingdom Metazoa; phylum Arthropoda; class Malacostraca; order Amphipoda; family Caprellidae; genus Caprella; species Caprella mutica. Next base: position 618,861 of record CANNZV010000093.1, on the reverse strand, counting down.
CAAGAACCTTCAAATCGTACTCCAAGTGACGTCACCTTCTTTTTCTCTGTCGGTATTTCTGTCGAGTGCGAGTATCCCTCTAACTATTTAATTCATAATCCAGGATAACTAAAGTTGCTAAATCCGCGAGTAAATTTTTTTATGTATTCATAACCAAATCCAATGTTCTAGAAATTTTAACTGACAAGCTTTTCTGAAAGTTCTGCAAAGTTGAAGTGATTTTATAATTTCGTCTATTTCAATGTGTTTTGCAATTATCCGCAAAGAATCAACCATGCATATATAGAAAAACGCAAAATGAAGCTATTTTCTGGAGTGACAGAAAATTTTAATTCCTTCCTTTTCGAGAAATAACGATCAACAGGTTCCCTGAAGGAATCTACAGTGTGCCCAATAAGGCTATGATTCTTCTTTCTAAAATTTTAAACATATAGTAAACACCGCATAAGGTTTTTCAATACTGTCTCCACTGCATAACTTTATACCGATACAGTGTTGCAAGAATAACGTTGTTACAGATAAATTTTATATCGATAACTCTTCTCTGAATGGTCAGCTAGAAGGGAGAGCCAACATGGGTCGGAGCACTAAATCGTTAGTGCTTCGCCCTTTGTTGGCCCTTCCTCCTTGCATACAATTATGTGTTGAATTAAATCACATTTCAAATAATAGAACTTTGTAACTCTCATCGTAAATGGTTGTAATGTAGTTTGTTATTTCAGCTAGTTTGTTGCACTGCATAATGCATATTTCATTATTGTCTCAAGTTGATTGCTTGCAAGAGCCTAGCATTCAGGATTTCTAAAACAGCACGCCTCCCAGTCAAAATCCAGAAACAATATTTTTAAAACTATATTCTAAGTGATAGTAACCTATTATTTTTTAACCTTAGAGGTGCCACCCAGAATAAGGGGGCCACCCAGCCAACTAATAAAAGTTAACTTCATTGACAGGGTGCTAACGCACCCCTTACCATGGAAAATGAATTATTGTGATGAATATTTCTCATGTAAAATCTAAATTTGTAAATCAGAAGTAACTATATTTATTTATTTACCTAAATAATTTTCTTGAATGTGAAAGTATCTTTTATAGTCATATTCCCTAAAATACCTAGTAAAAGATACCCATTCAGTTATATATCAATGTTACCCTTGATTATTACTTGTTTTCTTCAATCAATAGAAAATTTTGAACTATACACTATTGTAAATTTGAAGGCATATCTATTAATAAAAGCTTATGCATCTTAGTATTCAGCTTATAAAGCATAATCTGAAACGATTTTACAGCATTATTTTTGGAGCTTATAGAGCATATTTTTGGAGCTTATATGTAGAACATATCTTGTAAGGGCTCACAGTCACAGCCCTATTAATCAATAATTAGCAATTGATATAAATATTTTATTTTCAATCATACAAATTACGTCTATTATTTTCGTTTGAAAAATGATTACCAGAGTGAAAATCATTTTATCAGAATCTAAGTTAATGCAATTTCATTTTTTTTAATCCGTACGCACCATGTATTTACCGATTTGACTTAATTCCTATCTATTCCATCATGAATCAAATGTTACTAGTAATTCAAAAACAAGTTTGAATTTCAGAAGATCATGTCAACAAGATAAATTCTACAGCACTTTCTAAAAAGTTGATCATTTTCAAGTCTCTAACCGTTTGTGAGTAGGTAATTTTTACTTCAAGTAACACACATACTAATGTAGCGTATTTTGCAGGATACAGTAACATAGGGTATATTAATCAGCTGATCGAATCTATGGTTTGACGTGACCACCGGGTGACTGGAAATGGCGATTCTGACCACACTTTGAAACATGGGAAAACCTACTTAAACTTAGTCACTTCTAAATTAAATTTTTTTCTTATAAATTACTAACTAGGCATTGCTTAAATTGTATTTTCATTAATTTTTCCTTATTTGTTATTTATAGGAACTACAATTTACCAGTTAACTAGCACTAGTTTAGGTTCCTAGGTAGCATATTTTCAAGACCCTATTTTTTATAGATAAGTTGAAGAAATGAACAATAAAAACACACCTGAATTATATCTATATATTCAACTTTAAGGTTCAATCGCCATTTTCGCTTTTCTTTTGCACGAAACCCTTATAAATGACTTTAAACTTCTCGATATTAACATCCAAATATGAGGAATTATGAGTCGCTCGGTCACAAACAAAGAATGTGTTGTTGTGGTGACGTCATATTTTTGTGTCGTCTACTAGGTACTATACCCGTTTATGTTCCTGTACCCTGCGTATTTTGTAAGTAAACAACTGAAAATATTCGAAGTTTCCAGAAGAAAGTATTTAGAAAGAATAATTAAATAATTTTGAATGTTTAGATAGATAAATATCCTGAAAGTTCGAAGCATAGTTACGTATTACTTACAAGGTTTTACCAAAATAATGATTAAACATAATAACTTTATTTAACAAGAAAATTAAATTAATTCCTGAAGATGTATGTATAATGTTGCTACAATATTATAGAGAATTAAAAATTCTGCGCGTATCTTGACTTCAAATCAAGGATGAATTATGCATCATCTTCATTTATGATAAATTGCGTTTTGAAGTAGGCCTACGCCAAATTGAAAAAAAGATAAACTACAATGGGACTCGGCAAATCAGAGAAGTTTCTGGGGAGAATGAGCTGCATAAGCAGACCGAGAAAAAGGAGAGCACAGCGACGGAATGAAAACTAACGGGAAGAAATGGAGATGCAGAGATTGGTAGAGCAGTTGAAAATGAGTAATGGGAAACTGAGGAATAAAGTGGAGAAATTAGAAAGGGAGAAGGAAGGATAATTGAGAAAAGAAGAAGCCTTAGCGCAGAAGTTGGGAGAATAAAGAGAGGAAATTGTGATGCAGAAAATGAAGTGGAGTGAAGAGAGAGAAGAATGGTATGATAGTTTGTGAGAAATGAAGGAAACGAAAATTGGATATAAGAAATAAGTTGTGATGGATGAGACTGCAATAAAATCCACAGGAGTAAGACAATGGAGGAACGTGTAGACTCTGTGTGCCTTAACAAGTGACGAATGGGAAGAGCGTACCCAGGACAAGGGGTATCATCTGATTGCAGGCAATAGGAGGAACTGAAGGAGTTACTTGGTTGAGCAGATTAGCAAATTAAGGTTTGTTTAAGAAGGAGGCTACTGAACTGGCTAAGATGTGGATGAAATATTATGAAAATGGCTAAACGTAAGACTACTGATAAAAAGTGCATTAAAATACGTATTGAAACTTTTAAATATTATTTAGAGTTAGGGGAGAACCGGGAGTACTCGGACATAGGGATGGTTCGGACAACTCGTTTAAACATTTTATAATTGTTGGAACTACCGCTTATTGCAATTGAATGTGTGCGACGTGTTAACCGTCAGTTATGTGAAAGATCCAGTGTGGAGATGAAGTATTTCGCCCCGAGGGGTAATTTACTGTTTTTTTCAATATTGATGCTATTTTTCGCAAATCAACTGGATCGTGTTTGGACCATATAAATACGAAACTGATTCTCAATCTCAAAGTTATGAATTATATAAATATTTTATGTTATGTTTGGTGTGTTAAAAAAAATAATACAAATGAAATTAGAAAAATGGTGATGTTTTTAATTTTGAAGTGTCATTTGGGATGAATCAGACACTTCTGTTTAGGTTGGTTCGGACGGTGTCCGAACCTTCTCTCTGTTTCCAATTCATCCCACCGTTACAATTTATTGAAGTAATTCTTATTAAAAAGGACATTTGGAACTTAAAGTTAATCATTTTAATTGAAATAGCATTCGTTTGAATAATTAGTTTCAACTTTTGATATTAGTGTCTTTAATTTACAAATTGACGATCTTAACCATGCCTTTTAATTATAAAAGTAAAACTGATAGAGGCCCTAATAAAGAAGGTATTCGAAAAGCATTTGATGAATTCCAAAAAGGTTTATCTGTCAGAAAAGCTGCTGAAATTGTAGGTGTAGCAAGATCTACACTTGTGGACTATAACTTATTCGATGAGATGTAATTTACTAACTTTTGGCGTAATTCCAAGAAAAAGGAAATAGTTATACCCAAAGTATAAGAAAATAGTTATACCATTTGTTTTTAATATATAGCTATTAAATATAAATATAATTTTACAGTGATTATTCATAAGCTATCTAAATTTTGTTGGAGAAAATGTTCAATCATTACAATTATGATAAAATTTCAAATACAATGAATTAATACTGTGAACAACAAGTCATTATTGTTTATTTCATTTAAATTAGTAGATCCGAATTCAATCCTATCGTTTCATTACTCAAATTTCCATTGTTTTATCCATTTTTATGGTATCCAAATCATCCTCACAGCTTGTCCGAAGTTTCCCTCTAGGAAGGAGAATTCGGACACTTGAATCCCTCATACATTTTGTCTTATAACTTTCAAATGAAGGTTTAAATTGTAATACAGTCTGAATAAAATTGAAGTAAGATGTTTTAACCACACACAGAAATCTTTAAATAGTAAAATTCGAATTAGTTTACGAATTATTCAGTTTTTAACAAAAACTGTCCGAATGCTCCCGGTTTTCCCCTATATATTGTAAATAGTAAATAGTTTGTCTGCAGTTAGATAATGAGTAATGATTTAAATTGATTATATTATTTGTTTCGGTATATGCATGTAAGAATAATTGTAACTTTTTCTATTTTTTCTACTTACTATCTAGTATTAAAATTATTTATAAATCATCAATAAAATACATGAATTACCTGCCTACTAGATATATAGTTCTAGGACAACTCGCAGTTGGACAATTCGCCTCCAGACAACTTTCGCGGACAATTCGCCGTGAGGACAACTCGCCGCTATGACAACTCCCCTCGCTGTGTGATTTATGTTTTACCGGCGTTTATATATATTTATATTTAAAATATTATAAATTTTAACGAGGTTTTTATTTCTATACGGTCAAGACTGACGCAAACCAGTAGTTGATAATTTTCATTATTTCAATTTATTTGATTCATTAGTAGTCCTATTTTCTGTGTGAGAATATTTCAGGCCGCAAAAATATTAGAGCTATTAACTTAAATTTAGCAGAGGGTTTACCGTATGTTTCGAAACGGAGGGCCTTGTAGTTGATGTCAAAATTAAATTAAATCCAAGGTTTCCTTGAACAAAAGCACCAACCACCAGTCCGTTACAATGTCCATGGATGCAGCAAAGCTACTTCGTGGATGCAATCACTTACCAAGGATTGAGATGAAAAGGAACACAAGCACCGGTGACTCCACTCACGAATAGAAGAAGAAAATGAAGAGGTGATAGTAAATGTAACTTATTAGCTTACCTAACACAAAAATTTAAGACCCCGTGGTTAAATAACCTTTTATTTGCACTGATGTACTGGATTTAAATTAAAGTGATTTTTACCTGGCATTGAACGTAGAAGAAACCTGAACTTGTTTTCTTTTCAATAGCAAATATTTTTTAGCATAATACTTTCAAATAGAACGAAGAGTAGTTTGGATTATATGTTTATTTAAAAAAAAACCTTTCATTCATGTTTTGAAATGGAAAAGAAAACGTTATCAAAATGGACAAAAAAAATTATATATAGATGATGCATACGGCGGTAAACATAAATTGCACGGAGAGTTGTCCTCACTGCGAATTGCCCGGCGGCGAGTTGTCCGATCACCTATATATAAATATACTATAAATGAAAACTCACAGTTAAGTGAATTAACCATAACTCAAAGAAATAGTTACATAATATTGAGCTTACAGAGCTAACCTTAATGCATAAAAAGAATATTTCCAATAAGAAAACACATATTTTAAAGCATAAATCATATTTACCACGAATATACAGTATTCATCTTATTAGCTATAAGCATATTTAAAAAGAGAATATTGTCACAACTCTAATTATAACATTGCTTCTCCGAAATATATGCTAACTATGTTCGTTTTTAATTGTTAAAACAATTTCAGTAATAATTGAAATTTGCTGCTTAATCTAAAATCAATTAAACCTTCATTTTATGGTTTGATCCATTTTATTTAGTCTCCTTAAAATTTTATTTTCTGTGTTGCCACAATATTTTCTTTGAACTATTTACAAGGGTAACTACAGTAAAATATCATTACTAATTTGAGGACATAACAAATTAATTGAATTAGCGCTACATGCTGAATAATGTAGGGGCGCTGCAGCTACATTTTCCCCAAAACAGCGGCGTTACCGCTATAGCAAAATGTAGCGGCAGGGCTATTTTTCAAAAAAATTATCCTGTATGTATGCTGTAGAATTTAATTTATTATATTTACGGACACGTACAGTGAAAAAAATATAGTTGATCCCCTGAAGAAGATTGCTCGATGTTGAAAAATTTTCAAAATCACCCACTGTAGAATACTGAAACTACCAATTGCCTCCGATGTTTTATCTGCTACTAGGTCTCTTTCGAAGGATGCACATACGAAATTAAGGTTACTAACAGAAGTAGGTATCTTAAGACTGATTAGTGATTACCAAAGGGAACGCTTCATAGTCAAAAAGAGTGCTACTTAATTAAGCTCACCACATCGCCAATGAATTTGACGTCAACAAGGGAATGGCAGACTAGAGGTGTGATAATTTATAACATCAAAAGGTCACATTGCGTAGCATTATTTTAACATCAGTTGGTCGTACTGTGAGTCATAATTGTTCGAATATCAGTTGGTCTCACTGAGCGGATTTGTCTGACTATCACTTACAACTGATTAGCTATAGGGTCGCGCATTTATTTCGACTCGCGATCGTATCTAGATTCCTCAGATAACATTAACACTTTTGATTTTAAGAGAAGCTGCTGCGCTTTAGCTCAAAATAAAGCCTCTAGCGATTCTGAATAAACTTGCAGTGCTGCCGCTTATTTTGCATGGAAATAGCGGCGCTATCGCTATACTCAAAGAAGGGCCGCTTGTACCTCTGCGAATTAGGAGGGTCAACCTCTACTTTAATAATATGAATTATATTAATTTTATTAGCTAACTCAGTGTTTCGAAATAACAAATTTGTGGAGTAGAGTTGAGTACACTGGAGAATAATCTAATATAAATTAATTGGAAGGGAAAATCAATGTCTCTTAATTATCATAGATTGTCCTCAATCCAAGTAGCAATGTTTCTCGGGGCAATATTGGCAATGGTGTAATAATAAAGGAAATATTGTAACAATATTGAACAAAACATTGTTACCTGGGACTCGTCAGACTCTCACTATCAGCTTGCTCTTATTTATTTTCTATTTCCATTGATATTTCATAACTTTATATTAAATAATCTTCATCATTTGCGTATATACTACATACAGACTTGAGTACCAGTATTGTTTCAATTTCGTTAAAAGACAGTTGGTTATGTAAATAAAGGGATCGCAGCGTCTTTCCTGTCAATGAGCGAAAACTCGTATTTACACCCATACACTATAATAATTAATTATTTTCCTGGTTTCTATATTATCAGATGAATAAATCCTTACAGGTATTTAAATAATTAACACCAGTATTTTTTATTGAGTACCAACATTTCACACAGTTTACGCCCCTTTAACTATACAGCGAGATTCTGCATTGTGCTATCTAATCTAGTGGTTCTTGAAGTATTTTTCTCGCGCACTCCTTGCTTTTCTTGGCACCCCCTGAGCATTGTATTGCATTGAAATAGATTGATAAGCTACTATTATAATATACGTATTTGGTTACTATGATGTTAGAAAAATCAAATATACTTCATGTATATTCTGCATGATAATAACAGCAACCATCGAACTTTTAAAGTTATAAGTAACACATATAACAGCAATCCCAGGCACCTCTATACACAACCCAGTTAGGTGGTAGAGTAATAACTAGGGTTACGACAATGTGCTGTTAAGATCATATATCCCGAAAATCTTATAGACGGAGATAATTCAAGAGTATTGAATCGTTCTAAACCAGTAGTATATAGTATTCGAAAGAATCGATACCATTCCATTTCGTCTGTCTGTGAAAAGACATATTGCATGTCACAACCCTAGTCATTTGTCTCCTAAGCTCTAACCCCTAAAACTTTCCTGGACGTTGGCCAGCCGGTTTAAAAGTAGGTGTCACATTTCTGAGGGCTGACTCCAGTTTCTCTACACACTGTACCGTTCTTTTGTTGCTTAGTGATACCAGAGACAAACTGTTGATTATGTTATGGATGGATACATTATTGATATGAAATTTGAAAAAGAAACTAGAAGATTTTTAAGTACAATTTACCGGTCAAATTTACTTAGTATATTCCACCCCGGTATATTCCACCCCGGTAAATTCCACCCCGGTAAATTCCAATATATTTTAGTGGGGGGTTAAACGTCTATTTCGAAGCCAAAGGCCATATCGCTGACGTCAGAAAGAAATTGAATATAACGGACTAGAAGAAGCAGTTAGAAAGAAAATTGTCTTCATGATCAAAATCACCTACCATCTGTTGTTTACAAGCTCATGTATGCAGAATAGCTACTCAGTGAATGCAGTCACTTCCCTAGGAATGTGACTACAAAAGACGCAAGCACAGGTTGCTGGAGTCACGGATGAAAGAGGAAAATAAAGAGGTGATAGTAAATGAAGCCAACGATCGTAACCAAAACGTTAATTTAAGACCTCGTAACTGAAGAGCTTATCATTATTAATACTATTATCATTGGTTTAACATTTGTTTCGGAACCAATGACCATATATAGCTGACGATAAAAGGAAATTAAATGCAAGTGACTGGAAGGAGCTGTTAGAAAGGTAATTGGTTCCATGATCCAAGTCACCTACCACCCACCTGAATGAAGACTACGAGACTTCCATAGACAAAATTTAAGAACTAATAGTTGAAGAGCATAACCCTAGCGCTATACTCTGAAACTGAAAATAGCGGTTAAAGAATGATAAACATGGAAAGAGAAAATGACAAAATCGAAATCACAACAATTTGTTGCTCGAGGGACGCCATCCCCCTTCTCTTCCATTCACAAAAGACAGCTTCAGAATAGATGTAACTCTTAAATTGCGTTCACACAACCTTTCTTTCTGTTGTAACATGTGAAGTGAACACAACCTTTCTGTAACATGTGAAGTGAAAAATAAACAACTTGTGATTAGCCAACAAAAGGTTAAATTTGGATATGAATAAAATGCAAGTTACTTAGTATTGTACAAAATATTAATAGGGGATAATATTGAATGACTAACCAAACCAAACCCGTGAAGTGGGGTGGAACTTACCGGGATGAAATATACCTATGGTGGAATATACCGGGGTGAAACTTTCGGGATGGAATATACCGGTCACCGAATTTCGAGCATACTCCATACACGCTACCACTTAGTGTGAACAGAAAAATCATTCACTCATGTTAATGTAAAAAACTTGTTGGTAGAACTTTTTGGAAAGTTGCTAATCATATGTCTCGATTCATTATTTATTGAAGTGGTGGAAACATTTAAGTTAATTTTATCAGATCACCGGCAGAACGGTTGAGACCTTCCTTTCAAGATTTTGGGTGAAACTGTGAAAGTTCCACTTGTGATCGATTTAATCTCTACTCATGACTAAAATTATACCTATCAATTTCATTGTAATCGAAAGAACATGCAATTATTAAATAAAGAATATTATATTATTAAGTAATAAAATCAAAGCAATTACCTAGTTAAGATAATTGATAAATAAAATAGGGTTACTAAAAAGTAAGGTACATATTTTTAATGAAAAGAAAGGCGATGAAGATGATATTCATAATTTCATTGATTATTCATCTGTTATAAAGTTCATACACCAAATTATTATCATGTTTATTATCACTACTTTGAAAAAATCTTATATATACATAGCTAAAAATGATTGTAAGTACACAGAGAAAAAAGTTTACTCATATTTAATGGGTCAACAATTTATGCTTTGAATCAATTTATTACGTGAGTTGGTTTGACTATATTCATGTTTTCACGTGTGTCAAAACAACTATGACGTGTGTGTCACCAAACATAGTTAATTCAAATCATTTTATGGATTGAATCAACTTACTATGAGAGTTGGAGTTACATTTTGGGAGTTTGAACATATGTTAAAACAACTAGGACATAGTGTGTTGAAGTAACTCACAAAGATTGTCTATTCAATGTATCTGGTGTATGAATTAACTTACTATGAGAGTTGACGCTACTTTTTTAAGTTTAGGTGCCAGTTAAATCAACTATGACATAGTGTGTTATAGTAACCCATATAGAGACTGTTAATCCAGTGTATTCTGCAGTGTATGAATTAACTTACTATGAGAGTTGGCGCTACTTTTTTGTAAGTTTAGGTAAGAGTTAAAACAACTATGACATAGTGTGATAATGTAACCCACAAAGACTGTTAATCTTATTTATCTGGTGTATAAATTAACTTACTATGAGAGTTAGTGCTACTTTTTTTTTAAGTTTAGATGTGAGTTCAATCAAATGAGTAAGTGGCAACTTATGCTTTCCTCAAAGCTAATTTATTCGCATAACACTTTTCAGTTCAAATCTTGTTTCAAGTGTGTTACGTGTTGAATGTGAACGCTCCTCAATACCATTTTAGTTCAAGTGCAAACAATAGCGTTATATGCATTAAATAGTATTATCACTGCCGATCGATTATTAATTAATTCCATTAATAAATTGATAAATGTCTGCCTAAATATTCTAAAATATTGGTGATTGATAGTTTGGTGGCTTTATATAGGTAGTTATTTGAAGAGCTGATTATCAGTATATAACTTTTATAATAATAAATTTTGATTACTGCCTTCCAGTTTGTAAACTGATATCCAAACTAATTTTCCTAGATTATTATATGTTAACTTATTTAAGCATCATACCTACCTAGCTGTTTTTTTCAGTGTCAATACCTTCTACATAGGCTAGGCAGTTACTGCGCTGTCCTCAGAATAGGGTAAGTTCCAAATTATCAGGCGATTTCAAATTTTCGGTCACGTATGAAATATAGTATATAGCTACCTAATAGCTAATTAAAATAAAAGTTAATTTAATATAGTTTTTCTTACGTGACCGAAAATGTGGAGCCGTCCGATATTTCGAAACTTATCCTAGTATCTTAAGTAAAGTGGTCTGATAATCTATATATTTTAAAACTAGTTGGTGTACCTATAGGTAGGGTTACACAGCCAAATTCAGTTCTTTAATTTCTAATTGTGACCCTATTAAGAGAGTCTCAAAATCATTCTGAAATTAGTTTAGCTATATACTGAATTGTTGAACATCATAATTTAAGCTCAATTTATGATAGGTTCTATTCATTTCACGAGTGCCTTGAAGTCATGATGGTTATTAATGTTTCTGAGATAAGAGACCGCAGTTCGTTAAAGTGCCGCAATTTACCTACTTGACCCTAGTTTTCTATGACTGGGAGAACTCCATCCAAGGAGATAGTCGGAGGAGAACACCGTCCAGGGATTTAGTAGGGTGAGAACACTCCAACCAGAGGTGAGCCTTTTGATATATTATACTTTCTTGGTATTTAATTAAAGTCTACATTATGAGTGTATAATGAACAAAATTATGAGGATTAGCTAGAAAAATCCATTGCATTTATTAGAGCTAAATTTATACTGCATCTGAAGATTTATAATTAGCTTAACATTTTATATAAATAATTTACCTATATGAAAGAATTCTTAGTTAATAATTCTTTTCATTTCTTTATTAATATATAGTTTTCTATATTTTCTGAATCTACTTTCAGATCTTGATGAAGAATTGATGAAGTAGATCAACGTCATCAACTATCGGAGTCCTCTTCAATTCCTTTAAATGGTTCAGGAACAATTATGCTAGGTCAAAGTAAGTATTTGAAAATATTAGATGATTTTTAAATATGTATTTGCAATATGATTAGCTCTTACTTTTTCATATGCTTTTAGGGATTCCAGACATGAAAAGAATATCGAAGCTGTCGCTATCTCATCACAAAAGGAAAAAGAGTAGGTGATGTTATTGATAATGTATATGAACTATATTGTGAATTTCTATTCAATATATATTAATATACGAATCTCTTATTTCAGGAATTGGCAACCCACAGTCGTGAAAGAAAGTGACGAGAATTCAAATTGTACTTCTAAATAATAAATCTAAAACTTAAATGTTTATATTTCGTTTTCAATTTGACCTTGGTAATTCTATTAGCATATTTCAATATCAGTGCCTATGAGTAAGATGAATTGCACTAAAATATGGTTTAGAAGATAAAGGCTTTATCATTAATTTATTATTCATTAAGTTATAGTACAATTGCAGCATATAAAAGATTTATCAACTTTTGTAATCTAGCCTGGTTAATTAATTACGTAAAGTTATTTATGTCATCTAACTACTTATTTATAAACTGACCTGATGAGATTACTTATTCAATCTAATCTATTAATTTACAACTGATAACCATATATTAAATCATCGGATCGAAAACATTTCAAAAAGCAAGGATAGGTCTAGGTGATCAATTATTTTTTTAAAATTAAAATAGTATGCATATCACAGAAGCAAAAGTAAACTGCGTTCGGAGATCTTTTGCAGCCACCCGAATTTGCTTAAAACATAAATAAATTTGCAAAATTGCTAATTTAAACCATCAAAACTAGTTTTAAAATTAATAGGATGTTTCCTGTTGCCATTTTACCATATATATTTTAATCTGTCATCTATTTTTTACAGAATTTAGTTAACAGAGTATTATTTAAGCGTTCGCACTTCTTTTGTAAAATTTAGGTATTAAAAAATGGCAAGAAAAAAAGAACTAAACATGGAAGGAAAGATCAAAATTATACAAAAATTAGCTCAAGGAATGTCAACACTTGAAATTTCAAAAGAATTACGACGAGATCACCGCACAATAAAGAAAATTGCAGAATTGGGCATCCAACCAAGAAAAAACGAAAGCAGAGTGAATTTAGGAAATTGACCACAAGAGATTTATCCAGAATCAAGCGCCAAGTTGCTAAAACGCCCAATGTATCCAGTAAAAGCATTTTTGATGCCTGTGGAATTGAAAATGTTCCGCGAACAACAAGGTGCAAGGTCCTCAAAAAATTCGCTAAGGTAAAAAATCGAGTTATAGGCCAGTTTCTATCAAATAAACACAAAGAAGCAAGGTTGACATGGTCAAAAAAGTACGTCAAAACCGATTTCACAAGCGTAATCTTCACGGATGAGAGTAGAGTTACGTTAGATGGACCAGATGGGTGGACCCGAGGATGAGTGCTCAATGACAGACAGAGTTTGTACCGGATTTGACGCCAGCAGGGGGGTGGTGTGGTGATGATATGGGCAGGAATTATTAGTAATGAAGTTATTGCGCCATTCAAGGTAGAAGAAGGAGTAAAATTGAATTCTGTCAATTACTGTGCCTTTCTTGCCCAAAATTTCAAACCCTGGCTACTGGCACAAAATGAGGACCGAAAGGAGAAGTTGATTTTTATGCAAGATAATGCTCCGAGCCATGCCTCAAGATACTCAAAAACATGGTTGGGGAATGAGGGCTTCATTAATGACTCTTTGATGGATTGGCCAGCCAATAGCCCCGATCTGAATCCGATTGAGCATTACTGGAGTATTTTGAAAGCTGCAATTTACAGAGATGGAAAGCAGTACACCTCAAAATCTGAACTTTGGGAAGCTATCCAGACTGCTGCTGCTAGGGTTAAACCTGAAGTGGTAGAAAATTGGACAAAATCTGTTGACAACCGACTGATAAAGATTTTGCAGACGAATGGAGGAAGAGTTAATTAATGTAAATTATTAAATCAATATTTAATATTTTTCTGTTGTAAACTTGGTTGGTTTTCAACCAAATGATAATTTTGATTGTTATTGTTCAGTTACTTAAAATTTGTTTTGTTATTTTGCTATTTATTTCTTATAAAAATCATAATTTATGATGTTGCAAAAGAACTCCGAACACTAAATTCTTATCAAATCCTATTAAATACATATTATTTGATATTAAATACTTGTTTTGAATGTAAATGTGTATGATTTATCCTTGTACATGGTCAAGTGTGAATTATTTTTAAAATAAACGCGATATTTAATTGTAAATACTAAAAAATCCATCAAAAACCGTTCTGCAAAAGATCTCCGAACGCAGTTTAGAAAATAAATGTGAACATGTTAGATTTGGTCCTAGAAAATAAATAGTCTAATCTAATTGATACCGGGACCTAACTCGAGATTAAAATTTAATAGAGTAAATATAGTGACTGAAAAAGTCTTGTAAAAAGTCTGGCTACTGCTAACCAGACCGATATTTCAACCTACACTAATAGTTGATATACATTTACTTAGTTTACGAGTAGTTGATATAACCAACACGAGAAGATGATAAAACCTACACGAGTAGTTGATATAACCAACACGAGTAGTTTATATAACCTAACCGAGTAGTTGATATAACCTAACCGAGTAGTTGATATAACCTACACGAGTAGTTGATATAACCAACACGAGAAGATGATATAACCAACACGAGTAGTTGATATAACCAACACGAGTAGTTTATATAACCTAACCGAGTAGTTGATATAACCTAACCGAGTAGTTGATATAACCTACACGAGTAGTTGATATAACCTACACGAGTAGTTGATATAACCTAACCGAGTAGTTGATATAACCTACACGAGTAGTTGATATAACCTACACGAGTAGTTGATATCACCTATAAGAGTAGTTGATATCACCTATAAGAGTAGTTTATGTAACCTACACGAGTAGTTGGTATAACCTACACGAGTAGTTGGTATAACCTACACGAGTAGTTGGTATAACCTACACGAGTAGTTGTTATAACCTACACGAGTAGTTGTTATAACCTACACAAGCAGTTGGTATAACCTACACAAGCAGTTGGTATAACCTACACAAGTAGTTGGTATAACCTACACGAGTAGTTGGTATAACCTACACGAGTAGTTGGTATAACGTACACGAGTAGTTGGTATAACCTACACGAGTAGTTGGTACAACCTACACGAGTAGTTGGTACAACCTACACAAGCAGTTGGTATAACCTACACGAGTAGTTGGTATAACACATAGTAGTGATTGGAGAAACATACACAAGTAGTTGATGTAACCTTGTTCTGTAGTTGTTTAAACCATTACATATAATTGGTTCAACCATCACGAGCAGTTTTGACTATCACAGGTAGTGGTTGTGACCATCGGGAATTAAAAATAATCAACTCACATATGTGTTGTTTTAACCAACGTCAATTTAACTCATATTAAATAGTACCTGCAACTCACCACGTAGGTAGGCGCACAGATAAACCATAAAATTTAGTCAAAACAAATCAAATATGATTTGATTCAACTAATCCTTTCTCTGTGTGTACATATACATACTTAAAATACATTATTGTTTTTATTTTCACTGTACATATATATATTGTTATTTATCTATTGTTTATTTTTCACTGTATATCATCATTTGTGATTAATAATGATAGAATTACGAACATTTATTTATTCAATAAGAATTAGATGTTCAAAATAATATGTTTAAATGTAATAATATGTTAAAAATGTACCAATAGGTTTAGATCTATAATATTTATCTACACTGAATAATACAAGAAAATACAGTAACTGAATATCAGTATATTTGGGTGTTATTATCCCTTCTCATTCATCCATTCGGTTCCATTCGGTAAATAGAACTGTCCGTGTCTTTCAATATGTAGATTTTTTTTTGTCCGTGGACACAGGAATGGCAGCAAATAGAAAATTTTATTTACTATGAATCGAAGTGTCCGTGACTGTTATTCCAATGAAGTTTTATGCTATATTCATAATTTGAATGTACCTTGATAATTAGAAAACGATTACAACCTTAGATGTGATTAATTGAATCACTTGCTTATCATATTTAATTAGATTTAAATGAAGCTTTAGATACGAGAGTCAATTTGATTGATGGTTGTTACGATTTATCATTACGTGTAAACAGAAGATCGTAGCGATTTATTGGATTTGGAATTAGATTGTGTGTTTGGTGCTAGCAGGCTCAAATTTATACGAATCGCAACGACAAATTTGATCGTGTAAACAGGGTTCCGAGAAATCGTTACTATCTACCTCAATATATAATGCTAAACACATTCCAAATGCAGACCACCACAATGTTTCTTCCAAGACAGTTAGTGAGGACTAAAGTTATTTGAGTAAAAATCGTTTCATGTGAACACTTGACTCAATCATCCTATAAATTGTTACGATATCTGTGTTCAATAAATCGCTACAATTTATCGTAGCGTGTAAACCCGCTTTTATAGTACTCAGAAAGTGGATTTTCTCAGTAATTGTAAGAGGACGTTAAAAACTGAACTTCAAAATGTTTGGATAGACCTATTCTAACTCCACTCTTCGAATACAATGAGTGTCCAATTACTGTGACGTTTCCCTAGATAAGTACTATCATGTTGTATATCGGCTTGGTAACTAGGTAAGCATTTCTTAAATCCATGAGTGTTTCAAATATTTTTAGTGTGTCTAAACTGTAGTGATTTGTCGTCATGTCTGGACGGGCCTTTGCCAATGGATTACAATGATTATTTTACATAATCTGTGCTATATTAGAGAGTAGTCCGTCTGTCTGTCTGTCCGAAGCCAAAAAAAACCGTTTTCGGACAGGTTTGGCCCACATGTCATTCTAATATTTAGTAATAATTAATTTGAAAATTCATAATATTGACTTTTCAAAGAAAAAATAATTTTGTAAAATCAGTTGACTTGTATTCATTATACGTACTTGCAGTTAAATAAAATTGTACGCCCATATGATAATTGAATTCTCGATGGATTAAGAAAAGGTCCTATATTAATAGAAATAATATTTTTATTTATTTTGAAATGATTAGCTTTTTACTGTTTTATCTTTTGAATTGGTTAACTTATTTTATTTCTTGCATTGGTCAACTTATCACTGTTTTATTTTTTGAAATTGGTTAACTTGTAATTTTTTTATTTCTTGAATTGGTTAACTTATTACTGTTTTATTTTTTGAAATTGGTTAACTTGTAATTTTTTTATTTCTTGAATTGGTTAACTTATTACTATTTTATTTTTATTTTATGAATTTAATTACGATTTGGCGTATTTCCCCCTCTTGCTGTTCGTACCTAGGTTTTAAAAATTCATAGATTTTATTGAAGTCGGTTGATTGGGAAAATGAATTTGTTGTTTTCATATTTATTTATTCATATTATATTTGCATGAATGAAATGACACGATTATTTTAATCAATCTATAGACAAATTAACAAAGTATACATTTTACTGTGAGTTGGTGAATGAATACAAATTATTGATGATTGCATATTATGTGTCAGTAAATAGACATTATATAAGTATTTCACCTCAAAATACTTAAAAATTACTAACTTATCTTTAATTCACTTGCCTATTGTAACAGGTACCTACCTTTACTCTTCATTTGCAACAAAATAAAATTTGGAAAAAAATTGTTTTCGTTTTAAATTTCCGTCTTATATTTTCAAAATGTCATTTTTCGACGTGTGACATTTCAGCCGGTGTATTTAGTCCTCTACAAGCTGAGGCTATATAGGTATGAAACGTACAGGTGAGTGAGGCCTAATACTTTGAGGTTAGGCTGTTTTTTCAGTGTACCTACCTACTTGCCTGGGGAAAATGTACTTCACTGAGACCATTCTATCTGTGAAATAAAGGACGGACTACCTCAATAATTTGGAGAAATTAGAAATCACAAATATTGTGTAATAGTTGGAATGTTTTCATAATTGTTAAAAAAATTATAAATAGTAATACTAATTAAACAAAATAAGTTTCAAAATTAATTTTCCTAATTGTTGCAGCAATTAACAGCTAAATGCACACCTACCTGTGTTACCTATGAGTCGGTGTAACGTGTTACACTTCCGTTCATGTAGTTAGCCTAAGGGTTTCTCCATCCCTCGTGTGCGTAGAAGTACTTAGGTAGGTATAGTTTCCCCAATGTTCCAAACCCTCTAGCCGTACTCCTCCCTAACCACCTACACCTCCCCCCCCCCTCCAAATGACTGTGGACAACCGCCAAACTCGCAGGTAAGAAAATGAAAAAAGAGGCCTACCACAAGATAAGAAAACTCAAAAGTATCTATCAATATTATGTTCTCTAGGTAAAACCATTTACAGTTACTTCATTTACAGTTAAAGTAATATTTTCAAAAGATTTTATGTTAAAACTATCTATCACATGAGTAAAGTAGAATGATTAACATTTCCAGGATATACGTCCCATCGCGTGTGTGCGTGCGTACATCATTGTATGTGTAAGCTCTCTTCCCCCTCCCCCTCCCTGTCCAGACCCTCATGTTTACCACCTTACCTGAACTCATTAACTCGTACCGTAATTATTACAAAAGGATATTCTGCCAACATTCATCAGAGTTTTTAATTTTTTTTGGGAAATTGATTTCACCTTTTCCAATCGCTGATTATAACCTATATGGACTCTGATGTTGTTTTCCACTCAACATTTATCTGAGATTTGTCCGCTACTTCTCTCCTTACAAAAGGCATCTCATTTCAATTAGAGTTGGTATGACATTACAATTGATAAGCAGAGACTCAGTTATTCTAATGGCTAGATTTCATTTGGAGAAAAATGAACTACCAAAATACGAGCAAAATTCTTACTCTCACACGTTCTACTATTAATTAGATCACATTACAATAATCTATTGGTACTTAATAGTTAATACAAATGGTTATTGTGCGACTAGTCCCAGTTAATTAGGTATCTAATACTGTGAATATTTTCGTACTATCTTGAAAATGGTAGTTAGTCGTTGACTCGTTGTTATTCGTAGTTTAAATTAGCACCCCTCAGTTACTCTCTTTGTTACTCATTGTTAAGAACCGCCTGGAAGAAGATCTCTCTACCCCCACACCCCCCTAAGATATTCTACTCCCACTTCTCAAACCCTCAAGCTACCCCCTCGCTCGCAACACACTCGCTCGTTAACGACGATAGCTTCTCCAACTTGAGACGGAGAGGAGGAAATTGTTTTCATAGAGGTAAATGTTTAAAACCATAGTTATTCTCTCCACTCTTTTGAATAATTAAGTAATTTAGAGTGTGCTGTGTTATTGACAAAGCTGACATCTGTTCAATTTACCTTTTGATTTAAATTCATATAATTTTCTTTTTTGGCAGGTACAAAATAATATAATTATATCATTCTAAAAACATTATCCCTAATTTTTCACTCCTTATTCATTACAGTCATTCATTTCTTTATATTTTCTTTTAATCGTTCCTGCGATTTACCTCAGCTCCTTTCCAAGTTCTATGTCACCTGCTGCTCCCAAGTTCAGGTGATACGAGGTATGTATCTATAAATTCCTATGAATTTGTAGCGAATATTATATACCTATACCTCCAGTAATTGTTGAGAGGATGCTGTTAATGTAAGTATCTGAATCGAAAAAAACTCCCGTGTCTAATCCAAAATTGGTTCTAGTTAAGATGTATGTGACAAATTAAATGCATTTATATAAATGAATAACTAATAGTAAATTTCATTATATATCTGCATTTGATGATGAGAGTACAAGACGAACTACATTGATAACTGAATCTATGTAGTATGTATATGTATCTCAATATATCATCCATATATACAACATACCGTACAAAACATGTAAATAAGCGAAATCGGTATGTATAATAAATTAAAGATAATGACGGCTACGAATTCTCTATTGTACGAGGGATGCAAAATAAACCTGAGTAGCTACTAAGTACTAAAATTTAGGGGAATTATAGTTACAGGGATTTTTTTCAATAATTTTCAACAAATCTTCTATTTTAAAGCATATTTACGTACATGATGATTGTATAATTGTAACCAAACTGAATTCATTCGAATGATTCTGAATTATTAAAGCTGTTATACTCCTTAAAATAAATATATTACGTAATGACTTATCTAATAACTTCTAATAAGTAGAGATCTTACCCTTATTTAGGGTAATTGGTTGTAAAGTTACTTTAGAATCATCTGCGGTTCGGTGTATCTCGTACGAAGGGATCGTTCGCCTCGTAAATACTAGTCAGTTATAAAGTTAATCCGTGTGAGGAGGTTGTGCTCTACGAGAGCTTCCGAAATGTTTTGATGATTGGTAAGTATTTAGAGTAGGTCTAGTCCATTGGCTTAATGATTATTCGATTTGCATCATTGCTTCAATTACTGTAATGATCCTCATGTTGTTTACATTTCTACTCATTTTGAATAGTTGTTATTGACAAATACCCATGAAAGAGGGTTTATTTACTGTCCAATAGATTAGTAAGCACGTCAAGTGCTTTATAGGTAGGTATGTGAGTGGAGGATGGTACAGGTAGAGTACATAGGTAAACCGTACATAAAGACGCTCCTCCAATCATTGGCTGTCTTATCTAAGGGTAAGCTTATGAAGTCATGTGGTAACTTAAGTCTTAGCTTGGGTAGGTATTAGGCAAGGCAGATAGATAAGTAAATACAATGATTGTAAATGATAGGTACAATGCGAATGCAGTTGTGTCCATTCCTCACCCTCGGTTACTTTGGAAGTTAAAAACTCTTACCTTCTGGAATCTGGTGCAGTAGGTACATAGCCTATCTTTATTCTAAACTTACATAAATCATCTTATCAATTATCATTCTTATAGCATTAAATTAAATTCTATACCTATTATTTTTTATCTAGCTTAGGCTTGCTATTCTAGGGTGACGGTCAAGCAGGTAAATTGCGGCACAGTAACTAACTGCGGCCTTTAACAATAAAAACAGCATAACTTCAAAACATCCGTTAAAAACTTAAGGTAGTAAATTATAGCATGTATTATGTTTATTTTGGTAGGTTTGCAACATAGTAATGTAATTTCGGTTCAGAATGTTTTAAAGAGTAAAGACTATTGAGAGGGCCGTAATTAAAAATTAAAGGGCCGCAATTTACATGCGTGACCCTATTTCAAGTTAAATTGGTGACCAGTCTGCAGAAACTGGCCAGTCTGCAGAAACTGGTAAAGTGTTCGTAGAGATCTCTTATTCTGTTCGTAGCAAAATTAATGTAAATATAGGGATTAATTCAGAAGTGTTTGTAGCAAAATTAATGTAAATATAGGAATTAATTCAAAATTGTTCGGAGAGAATATCCCAAATATCTCCCATATTCTGCAGACTGGGAAACTGGTAAAGTGTTTGTAGAGATCTCTTAGTCTTATTCTGTTTGTAGCTAAATTAATGTAAATATATGGATTAATTCAGAAGTGCTCGTCCATGTTACAGAGCCAGTCTGTGTTTGGTGCACAAAATTCCACTGACTTTTTCAAAAAGCTGAAAAAATCCACCAAGAATTTCCAGTTATTTCGCTAATCCACCAACATTTTTCCACCGAAAATTAATGGTAACATAGGAATAAATAGCTAAAAATCCACCGACTTTGCCAGAATATTATTTTCAAAGGGGAAAAATTCCACTGAGATGTCTGTGGAATTTACCACGAAATACAGACTGGTTACAGAGTATGTCAGTTAAAGCCATTTAATTGGCTTAGATTTCAAATGGTCTAAACCCAGTCTGTATTTGTGCACAAAATTCCACTGACTTGCAAAAAGCTGAAAAAAAATCCACCATAAATTTCCATTAATTTAGCTGATCCACCAACATTTTCCCAATTTAACCACCAAAAATTAATGGTAACATACCAGTCTGCAGAATATGGAACATTTTTCCCCAAGACTCTCTGCGGGAGTTTTTGATTGAATTTTTAGAAATTTGAGATCTCTGCGGGAGATCTTGAATTAATTCCTATGTTACCATTAATTTAGCTGCGAGAGATTTTGAATTAATTCCTATGTTACCATTAATTTAGCTGCAGGAGATTCAGAATCTGCTACTGAGAGTCAGAGAGTAACTGTCTCTCAAATCAAAATCTCTGTGGAAGAAGACTCATTCTGCAGACTGGGTAACATAGGAATAAATAGCTGAAATTTCACCGACTTTACCAGAATACTATTTTCTAAGAAAAAATTCCACCGACATGTCAGTGGAATTTACCAAGAAATACAGACTGGGTCAAAACTCAGATATGTCTAATTGACTTGAAATTTTGAATTAATTCCTGTGATCCCGTGTTAATTTCGGCTTGAAATTTTCAAAAAATGAGCCAAATTGGTTTTTTTTTCTTCAAAAAAATTGTGAAAAATGGACTTACAATTTTCCTAGACTGCAGGAACTGACAAAGTTTCCTCCAAGAAATTATCCATTTTTGCATCTGTTCTCAGCAAAATACATGTAAATATAGAATGAAATTAAGGATTGTTCGCACAGAAAATGTTGAAAATGTCCCATGTTCTGCAGAGTCGCAGACGGGCAATTTTTCTAGCCTCAGCCTCTGAAACATGTGTGTTCGTATCAAAATCAATGTAAATATAGGAATTGATTCAAAATTGTTCGGAGAGAATATCCCAAATACAGTCTGTCATCTGATCCACTCTGGAAAATACCTTAGGCTCCAGCTTGTATATGGTGCACTGAACTCCTCTGACTTTTTTAAAAATATGAGAAATAGCTGCCAGCAGTTTTCATCAATTTGTCTAGTCCTCCAACATTTTTCCAGTTTCCCCTCCAAAAATTAATGGTAATATAGGAATTAATAGCTAAATATCCTCCGACATTGCAGGAATTGATTTATTAGAGAAATTGAATATCTGCCGATATATCATTGGAATTTACCACCAAATACAATCTGGCAAGTTAGGCTAGCAGATGAATTGTAGAGGCTAAATGCTGTGGATTTGATTATACAGTTCCCATTAGTTTATTATTGTATTTTAAGGTTTGCAAAACTCCAACAGAGTGATTAATCCATCAGAAAAGACCTCTTTTTCCAGAGTGTGTTACAGAATATATCAGTTAAATCCAAATAAGCTATTTGGCCCAGTTTCAGTTTGCAGAAACTGGTAAGATTTTCTCCAAGAGAACTTCTATTTTATCATCTGTTCTCAGCTAAATAGGTACATGTACCTAAATGTAAAATAAAATTATTTCAAATTAAGAAAAAGGATGGTTTGCACAGAAAATGTTCAAAAAGTCTCGTAGGGTCAAGCAGGTAAATTGCGGTCCATATTTTAAAGTGTGGCAGGCCGCAGGAATGTCACCAGTTTACTGTTTAGTTAGAAATGGATCCAGGTCACCATATTTAAATTTATTAAATTTAAATTTCTCCTTTAAAGGAGAAATTTAGCTTCCTAATGAAGATTTTACACTTAGAAACATCCTTATGGCTTATGCCCAGATAATAAAGCATGTCCAAACTTGCCATTTTAATGGTGAGTTTGTGACAGTTATTTTGAGCGTTTCAATTGCTGCATTGCAAATGATGAGAAATATCTAATTTTCTCCTATTCTACCAGTCTGCAAAGCGTGTCCATGTCACCAAAGATCTTTGGAGACATTTTTTTTAGAGAAAATATATCTTTGTAAAATGTTAGAGACAATTTCCTAATTAATTCATATGTATACATGTTATTATTGGAGAAATTTTAAAGAATTCTGGTCATTTTGGAGACAGATTTGAAAATATTTAGAACAAATTGTCCTCAAAATGAAATTTTGGAGACAGATTTGACATAATATCGGAGATATTTGGGATATTCTCTCTGAACACTTCTGAATTAATCCCTATTTTTGCATAAATTTTGCTACAAACTGAATAAGAGATTTCTATGAACAATTTACCAGTTTCTGCAAACTGGCTATGCTACAAATGAGTACGATGTTGCTGAAGATCCTGGGAGACTATTACCTACCTAATTCCTATGTTTACATGATAAAATGTTGGAGGACTAGCCAAGGCCCAAATTAGTGGAAATAATACACCAAATACAGACTGGTAAAATTGTAAATACTATTTAGCTACCATCCAGTCTGCAAATCTTATTCACGTCTTCAAAGATCTTTGAAGACATTTTTTGAGGGAGTGTAATTATTGGAGACATTTTGGAGAATTCTGGTCAATTTGGAGACAAATTGTCCTTAGAATGAAATCATTGGTACCTAGATTGATTTGACATACTTTGCAGACTGGTGCGTCCATGTCAAGATGTTGCCAAATATCTTTCGACTGTTTTTAAAGGAATATGTATCTTGGAGACTATTTTCTAATTATTTCCTATACTTGTAATTATTGAAGACATTTTGGAGAATTCTGCTCCTTTTTTTGGGACTAGATTTGAAAATCTTTTAAGACAAGTTGGTCACAATGCTGTTTAATAATGAGAGAATTTGAACTGATAGTCAAATTACTACTTTCAGCATATTAAATGTGGTAACTTGTGTTCTTCAAGCCCCTATATTAATAATATCCTATGTACACTGGCGTCTTTTCTTGCACACTTCGAAATAGGGACAAAATTGACTAGCTTTCTAAGTTCCTGTTACTGTATAAAACATAAACAAAGTCTCAAAACAATTGGAAAGTTTTGAATGAGAAATATTAGTCAACTCTTCTAGACTTGTAATGTATGATAGTTCAAAATATATCTGAATTTTTTAAATCTAAATCCAGTAATCTTTGAATTCAATTCATTTTCCCTCGGCCCCCAGGGGCTCTATCCTGAAGCTGTCTGTGGTGAATGGAAGAGAAGGGGGGTAACGTCCCTTGGGCCCCAAACTGTTGTAATTTGGATTATGGATTGTCTTTTTTCATTTTTACCATGTTTTATCATTTTTTTAACGCTACTTGCAGTTTTAGAGGATAGCGCTAGGGTTATGCTCTTCAACTACGAGGTCTTAGATTTTTGTGTTAGGTAGGCTCGTAGGCTTCATTTACTATCACCTCTTCATTTTCCTCTTCCATCCGTGAGTGCAGCCACCGGTGCTTGTGTCCCGTTTCGTCACATTCCTTGGTAAGTGACTGCATTCACGGAGTAGCTTTTCTGCATCCATGAGCATTGTCACCGACGGTGGTAAGTGACTTTGTTCATGGAGCCACTTTCCTATCTGACTGCTTCTTCTAGTCCCTTGTACTTAATTTCCTTTTGACGTCAGCGATATGGCCTTTGGTTCCGAAGCAGACGTTAAACCCCTACTAAAATAATAATAAATCATTTTCCCTCATCATAACATCATACTCTATACACTGCATGAACCTCCTAATGGGATACTTTCGATTAACTCAAGTAGAAAAAGATGTCCATTAGCTCTCAGCCCGACTTCATAAATTGATTAGTGTCAAGGGCCGTACACACGTAGCTTTTTTAAAGTTTTTCCCGCCAGACTTTTTGCTTAGCTCCTCCTACTTTTCCAATGAGAATATAAGAAAAATTGATATAATAATTATTTTATTCAGTTGGTATCCATGATACCTTTGTGCTTAAAAGCTTATTTAACCCTTTTGCGCCGAATGGGCTAAATATGTCCCACTAATAACATTCATATTCTATTGGGACATATTGTCCCAATAGTCTGTGATGTACATTACTGGTGGGAAATATTGTCCCATCATAAGTTTGATATAAACACTTTATCAATAGATTAAAATAATATACAAATACATAAATATTATTAAAAAAACTTTATTATTACTCATAATGAACTCAGAAAAAAAATCGGTGCGAAAGGGTTAACTTTCATTCTGCTGATATATTGACAAGATTTTATTTGAGAAATTATAAAAAATACTACTCTTCCCAAATCCCAATATTCATTTATTTTTCATCTTGCCTTCTTTCTATAGTATTATCCTACATATCCTTATTTCATAGTTATTCTATCTGTAGAAAAGCTTTTTATTAATATGGTAATTAATTAGAAGCTATTCACAACAACTACTTGCAGGCATATAATTTAATTCAACAATATTGCATTGAATAGTTATTGAATATCAGGTAATATCCAATAGACTAACAATTTTGATTTAGTGGAAACAGTTTATAATATTAATTGATGCACTGCAGTTTTAAATTCTCCATCTATACTTACTATTAAATCTTTCTCTCAAATCTGCAAAGCATTTCACATCTGTTTCATAACTTCACTTCTACATTGTGCAAAGCTTCCCTTTTTTACCCTTGGTCCACTTACCCTTTTCCTGTGGCTGGTTATGCAATACCCTTTTTGTGTGCCTTTTCCACCATGCCATTTCTAGCCACTAGGTTGACATTCCATCCCTCACAAAGAGGTCTGGAATGCCACTGACAATGTGTCTCTAAGAGGGTTAGTTCTGCTAGTTCATCACATCAGTGGTGAGGTACAGCAAATGAAACATCACTCTATGACTACAGATTCTTCAGGGCACTGGTTCTTACTGTAAATACTTGAATTTAGAATAATAGTTATTTTTGAATGCTATTATTTTTATACTAGATATTTTACTTATATCACAGCTGAGCTGTAAAATAATGTCAGATTCAGTTATAATTTTTTTCATTTATAACAATCAAATTTAACTCAAACTAAGATATAATTATTTCTATTGATAATATTGTCTCTACAATTCAACCTGATGGATACAAAGAGAAATTTCTGTACAAGTCAAATCACAAGTTATTCCTCTGATGACTCCGACCATGTCATTCACTAAGGCTCTCCCCCCCCCCCACACACACACACACGCACACCCCTCCCATCCAATTCACACCTTGTGCTTTACTCACCTGCAATACCCTCCCCCCCCCCTCCTCCTCCCTCAAACTAGGTTGAGGTTTGGAATGACGGCATCAATATCTGCACACTCTTCTGAGATTTCAAAAACCATGATCTTCTGCTCCATTTCTGCTTATTTTGTGAATTTTTAACACTTAGGCTAAAGTTAGTGATGTTGCCACTTCATTAACGTAATCGGTTAGGCAATTAAAGGAAGACAAGTTGTTCTGTAGTGTTATCGAGTGTTCTATGTACTGCTCACCCAGTATTCTGTCTATACTGTTTAATGTTCAATTTCTCTTTACGGTGTATCAAATCTCTTGTTTACTATTTTCCAACAGTACATACTATATGTTTATAAGCTAATTTTTCTATAATATAAAAATTCAAGATTTAAGGGTAACTCCACCACATATTAGATCCATATAACAATTAATTGTTTTATTGTCTCAATTCTTAATTTTTATCATGTCTCTAAATTTTCAATATCTGAATTTTGTTTGCTGACTATCATTTACGATATAATTCTAAACCCAAACATATGTCAGTGCTTTATTTAGTGTTGACGCTGAGAGGTTTCATTGTTGGCGTTTCTCTTTTCCATCTTTACTTGAGACGGTATGGATAAGAATCTTCTCCCTCCTATTAACCCTTACTCTGGCCGCCATTATCTATTCACGTACATACGCGCACACAAACATCACATGTGGTTGGTGACGAATGCTATTCTACATATTTAACTTTTCCATTCTATGACACCAGGCAGCCTACCTAGAGTTTTTAATGGTAGAGTTGGTGTTGTAAAGACTAATCCATTGGGTTTGTGAAGTTTAATGGGTAACAAGTGCTTAAATCTGACGTACATGAGGGAGGGACATGAGCGTCAGTCAGGTAGCGGCTGCGCGTTTGTGTGCGCACTGGAATGCTCAGAGAAAAACGTACACACAGTCACACACTCATGACAAAGCCACTCTGCTCCTCTCTTGTGTCCGATGGAACTGAGAGAGTATTGCTGTATTTAAATGCTAGCATTTTATGTACTATGAATTATGATATCCTATGCTCAACTTTATTATAGGAACTACTCTTCAAGGAAGTAATACTAATTAAAGTAATAGTTTTCCTTTCGTGGTTGCTGTTTACAGAGTTGGTGTAAGACCCTCATTGTGTACCTATCCCCTCCCACCCCTCGGTAGGTTTCTCAGCTCCAGGCTATTACGCTCTTGAAGTACCTAGCTACCGTGCCTAGCTGAAAAATGATTGAACTTGGTTTTAGCTGATGCATTTCATGTTCAATGTTACTTATCGTACTAATTTCTAACATAGATAGTCACTACTTCTTATAAGCTGTCGAGAGAGTTTCTCAACTGCTATTGCAACTATTATCATTTATTAATAATTGTACTCTAGGTTTTTTTCCTCTCACTAAAGTATTTGTATTTCGCATCACTTTGTTTCGTGGTTTCTTCTTTTACCCTTGACCGGTCCTTCACTTTTTAAATGTAATTATCTAATCAATACTATCGTATTTCAAGGCGGTCCTCTATTACAAAGTAAAACTCACTGCCTACATAAATACAGATAAATATTGGTTGCGACTTCCCTTTTTCTATCACTCCAAACTATCTATTAGTCACATTGATGCCACTAGTCGCTAGAAAGATAACTCTCTCTCATTCACTCACTTTCCCTGGACTTTCACTCACTCGCTCTCACAACAGAGAAATCTCATGACTTTCGGTGTACTGGAGCCTCTATCTACAGTCACTAGCTAACAGTATCTACAGTCACTGTAGCTAACAGTATCTACAGTCACTGTAGCTAACAGTATCTACAGTCACTGTATCTAACAGTATCTACAGTCACTGTAACTAACTGTATCTACAGTCACTGTAACTAACTGTATCTACAGTCACTGTAACTAACAGTATCTACAGTCACTGTAACTAACTGCATCTACAGTCACTGTAACTAACTGTATCTACAGTCACTGTAACTAACTGTATCTACAGTCACTGTAACTAACTGCATCTACAGTCACTGTAACTAACTGTATCTACAGTCACTGTATCTACAGTCACTGTAACTAACTGTATCTACAGTCACTGTAACTAACTGTATCTACAGTCACTGTAACTAACTGTATCTACAGTCACTGTAACTAACTGTATCTACAGTCACTGTAACTAACTGTATCTACAGTCACTGTAACTAACTGTATCTACAGTCACTGTAACTAACTGTATCTACAGTCACTGTAACTAACTGTATCTACAGTCACTGTAACTAACTGTATCTACAGTCACTGTAACTAACTGCATCTACAGTCACTGTAACTAACTGTATCTACAGTCACTGTAACTAACTGTATCTACAGTCACTGTAACTAACTGCATCTACAGTCACTGTAACTAACTGTATCTACAGTCACTGTATCTACAGTCACTGTAACTAACTGTATCTACAGTCACTGTAACTAACTGTATCTACAGTCACTGTAACTAACTGTATCTACAGTCACTGTAACTAACTGTATCTACAGTCACTGTAACTAACTGTATCTACAGTCACTGTAACTAACTGCATCTACAGTCACTGTAACTAACTGCATCTACAGTCACTGTAGCTAACAGTATCTACAGTCACTGTAGCTAACAGTATCTACAGTCACTGTAGCTAACAGTATCTACAGTCACTGTAACTAACTGTATCTACAGTCACTGTAACTAACTGTATCTACAGTCACTGTAACTAACTGTATCTACAGTCACTGTAACTAACTGTATCTACAGTCACTGTAACTAACTGTATCTACAGTCACTGTAACTAACTGCATCTACAGTCACTGTAACTAACTGCATCTACAGTCACTGTAGCTAACTGCATCTACAGTCACTGTAGCTAACTGTATCTACAGTCACTGTAGCTAACTGTATCTACAGTCACTGTAACTAACTGCATTTACAGTCACTGTAACTAACTGCATTTACAGTCACTGTAGCTAACTGTATCTACAGTCACTGTAACTAACTGCATCTACAGTCACTGTAACTAACTGCATCTACAGTCACTGTAACTAACTGCATCTACAGTCACTGTAACTAACTGCATCTACAGTCACTGTAACTAACTGCATCTACAGTCACTGTAACTAACTGTATCTACAGTCACTGTAACTAACTGTATCTACAGTCACTGTAGCTAACTGTATCTACAGTCACTGTAACTAACTGTATCTACAGTCACTGTAGCTAACTGCATTTACAGTCACTGTAGATACAGCAAGCTACAGTCACTGTAGACGCAGTTAGCTACAGTGACTGTAGATACAGTTAACTACAGTGACTGTTGATATAGTTAACTACAGTGACTGTTGATATAGTTAACTACAGTGACTGTAGATACAGTTAACTACAGTGACTATAGATACAGTTAGATACAGTTAACTACAGTGACTATAGATACAGTTAGCTACAGTGACTGTATCTGCTGCAACCGTATATGCAGTGACTGTATCTGCAGTGACTATCTATAGTACTGACTTTAGGTCACTGTATCTTCAGTGACTGTATCTACAGTGACTGTGTCTGCAGTGACTATCTATAGTGACTGTATTTATACTGACTGTAGGTGACTGTATCTACAGTGACTTAGCTTCTAGAATTATCAGTGTTCTCCCTTGTATTTTATTTTCTTGCCATTGATATTGACTCTGGTTAAACCCCACACGAAATTAATTTTCAAAAACTCTGATTTAGATAGCTTCAAAGACTGTTTTGACAAGAGTCATGTACCTAAGTTTTGGTTAGTCTTTCTCTTGAAAGATGCAATTAAGTGAATGTGGCGAAACACGCATGCATAGTGTGCCCTACATTAAAAATATTAATTAACAATAGCTAATATCCTAACATTAATGTTTTCAATTGTATAATTAACATATATATTCTCTCTTTACAGGTTGAATGTACACAGTCTTCTTTAGCCTCTGAAATGGATAGTCTGTCAAGAATTTCCTGGAAAAGTCACAATGAAAACTTTTCAGCATCACTTGTCACTTTCAGAGAAACTGTAAGTTTTTCCCACCATCTAGTTACCAATTTTAAATGAATCTGTTTTAAATATTTACTGTGATTTTGCTGAAAAATAGTATTTATTTGAACTAATCTGTATCTATAAATGTAAGATAATTAGCTAGCACTAATACTTGGATTGTTCTAATAGTTATTTTTCTAATTTCAGGGAAAGTTTTCTGATACTAAATTGTACACAGTGGACTGCACAGCACCTCTGCATAGCCACAAGTTGGTACTTAGCAGTTGCTCAGAGTACTTCTCCACTATCATAGACAATGCTGACCCTAACATCCCACTAGCTATAGTCCTCTCCTCAGTCTCTAGGCACCAGTTGGAGCTGCTACTTGACTTCATGTACAAAGGGGAGTGTGAAGTCACCAGTGAAGAACTGCCTGAACTGGTGAAAGTAGCTGAGAGTCTTAAAATTAAAGGTCTCCTGGTGTCAGAAGAGAAATCTACGCAAGTCCCTCGCCCTATTTTACCAGAGTTACCCATGCACCCATCCATCATACCACCAAGAATGGCCCCGAACCCTTACCTGCTGAATAACTTTGGCTCAGATGTCACAAACGCCTTCCTCAGCTCCCTGTCACGCTTCACCTCTGCTCCTATTTCACAACTACAAAACAACACGCTAACAACTGTCACCTCCTCTTATAACTTGGAGAACACCTCTCCTCCTCTCACCAAGAAGAGGCGCCTCTCCTCTCCTGTAGAGAACCACAGGGAGGTGAAGAAGGAGGTGCTGCAGAATGGACATTCTGAGGATGACCCCCAATCTCCTCAAAATCTTGAAATTAAGGTAGAAATGGACACTGATGCTAATGTGAGTTCTTTTTTCCGTTTTGTCTGGTGAAATATTTACATTTCTATATTAGTAGCTACTAGCTAGTTACTTTCAAACTCATCATGTGACTTCATTTATAATGATTTAGCTAGCTAATCTTTATTTTATTGGAAGCATATTGGTCCTGGAAATATTTTATGGAAAACTGATTGTTCTTAGAGTAGCTAGTTTTTCTCTTTGTTTATTAACTATGTATTCTCATCTTTACAAAATGTTAACCAATAATTTCTTTTCAGAATGGATTACTAGACACAAACCAAGAAAACTCTCAAAAGAGCACAAACGGCAATAGTAGTTCGGTAAGTAGCTAGTGTAGTCAGTGCTTAGAGAAGTCTCATCCTGTTCTTTATTTCAGATTATTTTATTATTAATTCTTCTTATCAGTATTTTTATGGTTTATGGGATTATTCTTTTCTTTATTATATACATGTTTGCTTATTGATTCTCCTTTCTTCATCTTTTGTTGTTTATTTTGTAATGTTGTTTTTGTTATTGTTGTGTTCATCGTTACTTTTGACTAGGCAGTTTATTTCTTTATTCAAAACCTCTTAAGAGACTTTACGATGAGTAGGTTAAGTTGAATTTTGAAATAATGTTTGAAATACTGAGGCTTCACAGTTGAATTGCAAGACACTAGTAGCTGTATGGTCCACAGGTGGAAGATGTGGCAACATCTCATACTGACTGCAATGAGTACCAATCGTCTAACAACTCTACAGTTGTGACATCTATCACAGATGCAGTACCTCTAGATTTACCAACGTCTGATATCCCAGTTACGTCAGCAAGTCAACAGGTTGAGTGTTGTGATATGAGAAATGACTCAACCGTTTCAGAAAATGTAGAAATATCTTTAGAGTTGTCAAATATTGATGCTGAGCCTACCTCAGTTAGTGTAGCATCCAGTACCTCTCCTTCTGTACATAGAGCATCTCCTAATTTGTTCCCAAGAGATGAGGCTGGTATGTCAGACTGTGTAGTCAAGAAAGAGAATGGTGATGATTACAGTCTGGATGATTACGTTCTCTCAGAATGCTCTGAAGCAGTTGCTGAAATTAGGAGGAAGGAATTAGCTGCTGAAAGACAGTCTAATGCTTTCAGTGCCAACAGTGATGAGAGTCTTAAAGTACTTTCATTCAACTCCTCTGTGACCATTTCCAAACCAACTAATCTTATATCTGAAGGCGTCAGTGATGACTGTGATGATATAGTTGAGGTTCATTCCAATCTTCCAGTATCTTCTTCCTTTTCCTTTCCATCTATTTTTAGCTTTTCTCCTGGGCTAGGCACTAGCACCAGTGAATCCTTGCCTATCCAATCCAGTGGCTATAGTTTGCCAATCAACAACTCGATAATGAATCACACATTCAGATCTAATATTTTCTCGTCAAACTTCCTCAACAATCATAACATGTCTAGAAAATTGAGCACCATGGAACCCATATTCATAGGACCTTCAGCTTCCACGAACCTCAAAGATATATATCAAGATATGCTCAAGTATTCAATTCCTGGCAAATGTGAGGATGGAAAACAGTTCCGATGTCCATTGTGCAAGAAAACGTTTGAGTGGGCCTCTTTACTGAACACTCACCTGAGAGTTCACACTGGTGAAAAGCCATACCGCTGTCCTTTGTGCTCCTATCGCTCTACACAGAAGGGAAATGTACAGCGGCATATCTATTCCAAGCATCCCTCTGCCAGATTGAGCTAATCTAACAAAACTGGTCAATTGACATCAGCCTGGAGACACTACTCTTCTACTTGCTATTTATAATCATCATTTAAAAGTTTCAATGACTTGTCTTATTTGGAAACACTGACTTATAATAAAGATCGAAACTCAAGTTTGGGTTCAACAGTACAAAAGTAAGATGTATCAGGGATTGAAACAGGCATTCTAATGCAACAGCAATTCAATATTTTTCAGGTGCTATTTAGATTTAGAATATGTACCAGATATTATGTGGGTAATAAATAGATGTGAATATTTATTAGTCATAGCCTATGTATACGATTCTTCCGCCACTGTGCTTCAGTGAACTGCAATTAATTGTAGCAACTTGCTAGTATTATTATAATATGATAGAGAAAATGTACAACAGTACCTGGTACAAAGTCTGAAATAGATAAACCATTTGAAGTTTGTCTCTGTGGAATTTTTTCTTTATCAAATGTAGCTACCTAGTTATCTAATATTCTTCAAAAAGACACCTTTATAGAAGGGAATTAAATATACTTGCTACTGTGAAATTAATAAATTTGTGATATTAATTTTGTTTTCCTCCTATTTATTACTCTTAAATAAGTGATGTGATGAACTATTGACTTTTGACTCTTTCTTATTTAACCACCTTTCATTGACTATGGGGATGACTATGGGCATCAATAGATCTTGCTCTTTCCACCTATTTAATATCATCTTTTTGATTTTTTTATTGACCTAATTATTTTTTTAGGTCAACTTCTGTGACCATGAACAAAGACCCACTAACGACCTACCTTACGACTGTGACGTGACTTACATGGTGGACACTAATAACTGCGTTCAACCTAACTCATTTGCAACTGACCTCAAATCTGACTACTCTAATGCTTTCACCAAACCATTTGTCGTGCAGTCTTCTGAAAATGTTTCCAAAAGTGGAGAAACTGTCGAAACCTATGATATGAAATCACTAGAATTGTCAAAACCCAAAAATTTTGAACCATTCTCACTGGTTGTCCCTGAACAAAACGGCATCAAACCTATTCATGTTTGCACACTCTGCGGAAAGAAATTTGGCCAGCCGTACAACCTACGAAGACACATGACAACACACACTGGGATCAGGCCTTTCCAGTGTCCACACTGTGATTACGCTGCTTCTCAGAATGTGCACCTCGAGAAACACATCAGAAGAATCCACATGAACTTAAGACACGGAGAGTCTTGCACTCCCCTCATGAATGCCAACAAAGACAGGGCAGATCAGATGCCTCTTGGCGCTAACAAAAAACAAACCAATGGCTTTGTCAAGAGAGAGGTTTTCAGGGTGAAAGGCGATGTGATGAACATTGTCACGACTGTGCAGTGATTACCCCATCCTAATGACTACAGTATTATGCAGTTGGCACACTATGCCAAAGAGATTGTGTTGTAAAACTCGTAAATTATATTTAAGCTTGTGATACCTATTTATTTTTCCTAGTTAGTTATTGTTGATTAAAGTGTCTACTTTACCCGACTCTCATTCCTCTGACAAAATATTCTCACGACTACAACTTTGACGCAACATTTTATGCTAACTATTTTTCACATGATTATCTCGGATGAACTAGGTGAGTGTTCACTAAGTCTATGTATATAGCTAGTTATGTTACACTATTTATGTGCTATATTCCTCTATTTAAATAGTTCTCAATGAAGCATGCTAATTCATAACTGGAAATCTTGTGGTATTATATTTTCAATCACTCTATTTTTATCAATTACAGTATTAAATTATAAATTTAAATATACTTACCACTCTGAAATTTAATTAAATGGTTATTCGTGGTTCTTGCTATAGTCCTACTTTTTTAATATAAACTGTAAGTTGTAACCTATAGGTTATTTGAGGGTTTATATTGACAGACTAGTTTCTAACTATCAGTCCCCAGCCTGTAGCTACATGTGTTATCTCGTATTAATGTTCTCCTATCTCTACCTTACGCTACTGTAGCTAAGCGCTTCACAGAACAGGGGTGGAAAAAGGTAACTGTTTGCATGGTGTTTGTCTGCACTCTTTGGTTTGTGTACTGCATGTTATTTCTCTTTCTAAACGGCCGTACACACGCAGGTTTTTTTTAAGTCTTTCCACAAGACTTTTTGCTAAGCTCTTCCTACTAAATATTTTGTGGAAAAAGTAGGAGGAGCTTTGCAAAAAGTGTTGTGGAAAGACTTAAAAAACCCTGCGTGTGTACGGTCCTTAACACCTTACTCAGCAATACATAGCTAGAGTTAGTGCTGCAGTCTGTTTCAGAGACTAGACTACTCGGATTATTATATTTATGCTGATAATTAATGCTCTATCCCACCATCAATCATTTAATTTTGACAAGTCTGTACTTATTTGTGTGATAGTACTTTAAGCACCAGCACTTTGCCGAATAACAATATAATTTGTGCTCATCTAGCAGAGATGCACATTTGCTGTTATTTCCTATTTTCATAGCTGTGGCGATTGTCACTCTTTTGTTCAACTCTAGCTAGCTATAATCTAACCATTCATTTTGTGATCTAACTTTATTTTTCTTAGTAATCAATAGGTTTCACTTTTGCCTGTTGTAAATATGAAGTAGTGGCACTAAATTCCATTGTTTTTCTAGGTTGTAACACTAAAAAACTCTTACCTTAATATTGTGTTCCAATGTTTGGGTGAAATGAATAACAGATTCACAGCAGCATGGCAATGAAGAAAGGCTCTCTCCTCTCCATTCACTAAATCATCTCTACTTACAGAAACTAATCACTAAAACATATATAACAGTTAACTAATTATTATTGATTTGCTAATGGTTTGAAACACACTGTATGAATTTTTAACATTAGTCTCCACTAAAAGTAGTTCTTAAATCATAATAAATTAATACTTTGAGTATTAGCCACACCTAGTTGCTAATGGTTTATAACACACTGTATGGATTTTTCACATTAATATTTCTGTATTAGCTACACCTAATGATTCAATATATATGTAGTTATACATCCTAATCATTTAATCACAGTAGCTAACTAAATTTAGTTAATAACAATATTACTTTTAATATAAAATAAAATGATAGTCTATTTCTTACATTCATTTAGACTCAGTGCCATTGAAAGTAACAGTATGCAATATTAACTCCTCCCTCTCACTTGTCTGTACTAATTGGCTGTGCACCTCAG
The DNA here is from genome assembly GCA_947561585.1 of Caprella mutica. Taxonomy (NCBI): domain Eukaryota; kingdom Metazoa; phylum Arthropoda; class Malacostraca; order Amphipoda; family Caprellidae; genus Caprella; species Caprella mutica. The sequence goes on along the minus strand of CANNZV010000093.1, from coordinate 582,254 downwards.
GTACAAGAGTTCCTCCATGCCGAGATGTCTGTGCATAACCACAGAGGTCTCTCAGATCTGCTACAGCCATGCACCACTGACTCAGACTCTGACGATGGGGAAATAGAGCCTAAACTTCTCATCAATGACGAGGAGCAGGAGGATTCCCATGAGGATACTGCAGAAGGAGCCCCCACCATTCAGCAGATATTGGCTAACAACACCCAAATGGCTAAGAACTTACAGAAAACAAATATCATTCTGGAGAACTATCCTTCCTCTACTGATGTGAGTACAACTTAGTAACCATTTCCAATATTTTATAACGTGCTCTGAACTGTTGTAATTTGGATTGTCTTGCAATTTTTTTAACGGGCACTACTTGTAGTTTTGATGGATAGTGCTAAGGTTATGCTCTTCAACTACGAGGTCTTAGATCTTTTTGATGTGTAGGCTCTTGTGTTTGATTTACTATCACCTCTTCATTTTCCTCTCATTATTAGCTAGTGAACTGAAAGTTCCAATGGACATCATTTTCGGGAGTTCTCTAATCTGGGTTTCTTGTTCTTTCCTCAGCCTGAATTCAAGAGTCTCCCCAAAGATATCCAGAATCGCATCACTAAGCGAGAGCGCAAACTGCACATTGAAAACATGCAGGAGATCTCAATGGTCATAGATGAAGAGGGTAACAGTGTTCGGCAATTCAAGTGCCGAGTGTGTGAAGCAAAGCTCGGAAACCAGAATCTGCTGGCGCGACATTGTTATGACTTGCATGATGGTGAGGCTTTTTTTTTACAGTTCTAGCTTTAATATATTTGGAAAATACTGAAGTAATTATAAACTGAGGAGTGAAAGGTTAAGTTTCGGGTACACATTGAAAAGATTCACACTCAACGTGATATATATTCATCAAGAGGTTATTTGAACTCAACGTTGAAGGTTCATTTTGGTTTCAAGCTTTCAAATATGAAAATTTCTATTGTAATATAAATATCGTCTTTTCTTATAAAAACAATCTTGTATTGATGATGACTAGAAAGAAACCAAAATGGTCTTTCAACACTGAGTTTAAATAACCTCTTGATAAACGTCAAAGAGAAAATCCGTATAACACTATCAGTTACAGGTATGAGGCGGTATGGATGTGATGTCTGCGAGAAGAGGTTCAAAAGGAAGGAGCACATGGAGAGACACCGCCGCACACACACTGGCGAGAAACCTTACCAATGCCACATCTGCTTCACCAGGTAAAGACATACTCAAAGTGAACTTTTACAGGAATTAAAAGAGTGCTATCTAAAAGTAACAATGCCTTACTATCTATAATTGTGCAAATGAAAGTAACATTTTATTTTTTCAGATTCACACAGAAGGAACACATGAAGGGACACATTAAGAACACGCACATCAAGAAAGAAGGAAAGGGCAAGACTGTGACGAGAAAACCTCGTAAGATTGCTGCTAAGAAGTTGAACCGCATTGAGGAAAGTCCTGTGAATGGCCACATCAGCCCCATCATTCTCAATGAGGGAGTTCAGAATGGCACCTCCCCCTCTATTGTCCATGGCCCCCCTCCTAGCTCCGCATTCAACCCTGTCCCTCTTCTCAATTTGACTAAAGCCATCAGTGAACAGAATCAGGCAATTAATCTGAATATGCTGGCAGGAGCTGCTGCTTCTGTGCCTGAGAATCAGACCAGCAGTCCTGAGAGTTCAGAGAGCAGACCCTCCTCTATTCCTGACCTCACCCCAGCTGTCTCCCTAGCAACATCGAACTCTCTCTACAGCCCCAGCAACAACTTCGTGAACATCCTCCAAGCCTTCCCTCCCTCCTCTACCTCCCACCTCTCCCTCTTCAATTCTCAGAACAACCCCAACCACTTCCTCAACTCCCTCATTCGCTCCACCAACTCCCTGAACTCCACTCCAACTCACTCCACAGCTGTGAGTCAACTCGCCACTCGTGGTAGAGGCGGAAAGAGGGGCAGGAAGGCACGCACCAGTCCTCCCATTCAGAGGATGTCCTACGAAAATGCCTCGGCTCCCACCTCCACCTCCTCCTCTCTCGACATTCCCGCCCTAGCTACTGAGGCAGGCAATGCGCAGGTGAGTGCAATGTTCTCCTCATTGTCACGCAGAGATGGCGCTGCTGTCACGCAGAAGCACGTCACTGAGATGGCTCTCAAGATGTGAGAACATTACACTCCATTTCCTAACAATAAACTAACTGTAAAGGAGTAACGTAACTTGACCGCTTTTGCATGCTGACCACTAAGGTTACTTGACCACTTAACTTAGACATGCAAAGGAAGAAAGATTTATGCTTACTTATTAGGACCAAAAGGTTTTTTCCTATTTGCTACAAATGGAGTGTACTAAAAGACAGCTCAATGATAAGGATTGTAAATAACTACGAGTTGTCATAAAACTTATTGGGCATTCACTAAGTTCATTATATTCATTAATAAAATATATCCTTCTGCAATGTGCGAAGGTATTAACCTACTCTCTAAGCTACTCAACCTATTTACAAACAGTACTCAAAATAGGTTGTGTTTCTATACCTTTTCCCTTTTTAAGAACATTGCATTCTGTATATTTGTTTATTTAAGTGTATAGTGTAGGTAGCTACTACTCATAACAACTTCATTACCCAGTTACGTGATTAACAAAGTGATTCTATTTTTACATGGACATGCCACATTACTATTCTTTCGTTGACATTTATTTAAATTGACATTGTTAGATAATTTAATAGCACACGTTACAAGATGGAGGCATTAATATTAATTAAGGTAGGCAGCTGTTTCCACTTAGCCAATAGGTATCTTACAGTGCAATAGCAAATAGAATAAAAGTAACTTAATAAACATTACTCTAGACTATTGAACTAATTTGTATATAATATTGACAGTTTTCTTCACTTGTTGAGTCGAGCAAACTTAAGGGCCGTACACTCGTAGGGTTTTTTAAGTCTTTCCACCAGACTTCTTGCTAAGCTCCTCCTACTTTTTCCACAAGTATATTTGAAAAAACGAAATTTTTATTATATCGTTTTTTTCTTATATTCTCGTTGAACAAGTGGGAGGAGCGTAACAAAAAGTCTGGTAGAAATACTTAAAAATCCCTGCGTGTGTACGGCCCTTTAGGTTTGTTTGGTGCAAGGATAGCAAATAACTTTTCTGTGATGTTTTGTAACTGTAATCATTCCATTGGTGCCTTATACCTATTTAGCCTATTACTAACACAAGAACTTTTAGTGGTGTTCAGTAATAAATTAGAAATTGTGCTCTATGAGCTAAAAATTGCCTTAAGTGTTTTTTTATGTCAAATTGTACATTGCTCAATGATTTGTACTTATTTAGGGCATTACTTTGTTAAATTTCATCTCTAAGAATTAATTATTGAGAATATAGACGTCTAGTTTCTGTACCTTTTTACTTAAAATAAAAGATTGTTGCCTATTTTGTACCTAACTGTGGTAGTTAATTTCCATAATTTTGATCTCTAATTAAGTAGTTTTTAATTTATGTACTTAATGTTGCAAATAATAGAAAACTGGCATTCCTTAATTTATACGTTTCTGGTAATTGTTGTGAATATTATTAATAAAGATGAAACTCTATCCTCAATGTTGTTCACTTTATTTGACCTTCTTAATAATATATCTAGACCTGTTTCTTTATTATTCGTACGCTTTTTTAAGTCCACTCACCTTAGGCATCCAAAGAAAGAAAGATTTATGAATACATATTTTAGGCGCAGTGGTTCTTAAAGTATTCCCCCTGAGCATTTTACTACATTGAAATAGATTGAAAAGCTACAATAATTATTATAATATAATAGGTAACTCTTATGTTAGAATTTAAAGAAAAATAAGATAGGTCTTCTTTACATTCTGCATGATATTAACAGCAAGAACCGAACTTTAAGCAATCCAGGCCCCAAAAAGGTGCCAGGCACCCCACATTAAGAACCACTGGTCTAATGAGTCCTATAACTTGTCTGTTAGCAACTAAGATTTTATTCAAATGCCAACTTTGGAATACCTGGTAGAACCATCTGAATAAAATACAAAGGAATTTCAGAGAAACAGACAAAAGTGGTTCACTTAACAAATATTTTCAGTTAGATAGATAGCTCTGTCTGTTGATGTGTTTGAGCACTGAGGTGTCGGGTTGTGTTTTAAATAGGTTTCTATAGTGTGTAGCAGGTGTGAGGTGATTGTGGCGTGGTGTCATTCGCTTTACTAGATTAAACATATGATTTGATGGAACTTTTTATTGATGACTAGGGCTGGGACAATATGCAGTTATCATAAAAGCATATGATGCATCATATTTTGGTTAGAGCATATGCCCTAACAAAAAGGCATATGCCCTAAAAATGAGGCATATGCCCTAAAAATAAGGCATATGCCCTAAAAATAAGGCATATGCCCTAAAAATGAGGCATATGCCCTAACAATAAGGCATATGCCCTAACAATAAGGCATATTCCCTAACAATAAGGCATATGCCCTAACAATAAGGCATATGCCCTAAAAATAAGGCATATGCCCTAAAAATAAGGCATATGCCCTAAAAATAAGGCATATGCCCTAAAAATGAGGCATATGCCCTAACAATAAGGCATATTCCCTAACAATAAGGCATATGCCCTAACAATAAGGCATATGCCCTAACAATAAGGCATATACCCTAACAATAAGGCATATGCCCTAACAATAAGGCATATGCCCTAACAATAAGGCATATGCCCTAACAATAAGGTATATGCCCTAACAATAAGGCATATGCCCTAACAATAAGGCATATGCCCTAACAATAAGGCATATGCCCTAACAATAAGGCATATGCCCTAACAATAAGGCATATTCCCTAACAATAAGGCATATGCCCTAACAATAAGGCATATGCCCTAAAAATAAGGCATATGCCCTAAAAATAAGGCATATGCCCTAAAAATAAGGCATATGCCCTAAAAATGAGGCATATGCCCTAACAATAAGGCATATGCCCTAACAATAAGGCATATGCCCTAACAATAAGGCATATACCCTAACAATAAGGCATATGCCCTAACAATAAGGCATATGCCCTAACAATAAGGCATATACCCTAACAATAAGGCATATGCCCTAACAATAAGGCATATTCCCTAACAATAAGGCATATGCCCTAACAATAAGGCATATGCCCTAACAATAAGGTATATGCCCTAACAATAAGGCATATGCCCTAACAATAAGGCATATGCCCTAACAATAAGGCATATGCCCTAACAATAAGGTATATGCCCTAACAATAAGGCATATGCCCTAACAATAAGGCATATGCCCTAACAATAAGGCATATACCCTAACAATAAGGCATATACCCTAACAATAAGGCATATGCCCTAACAATAAGGCATATGCCCTAACAATAAGGCATATACCCTAACAATAAGGCATATGCCCTAACAATAAGGCATATGCTCTAATGGTAAGGTATATGCACTTTCATGGCAGCATTAATTTACCATTTTGTTATTTGCATAACTCAAAAAGTATTCAACCAATTGCCTGAAATTTAATGGGACAATTAGTTATCAATCATCAAGGAACCATTTCATCCGATTTTGGGAGTGAACGGGCTAAAGGTCAAGGTCATTTATAACTCAAGTATTATTGGATCGTCAAAGTCATCTAGAAGATTTACAAGTGGCAGTGAAGGTATGCACTCTACGAGTACACGTCATCAAGTTTAGTATGTAGTATATTAAATAAAAGTATCATGTATGTATTTTATGCTGTCAGTGTTAAAAATATATTCTGTTATAAAAAAAACAATTTCTGAACCGAAAGTGCTTCTTAAAACCTCATCTGAAAATTCTATTGATGACTATTGTAGTTCTTGACCGGGGTCAAGAGCCCCCCCCCCCCCCCCCGGTCATGAGACCCCCCGGTCACGAGCCCCCCCGGTCATAAGCCCCCCCGGTCACGAGCCCCCCCTCCCTGTTTCTTTAATTCTTATTTACCTAGTTAAACAAATGAAGAACTACTTAGATAGAAATAACTGAGAGTTGCTAATGCAGTTTGTTGTATCCGCTAGTTTGTTGTACTGCACACTTCATGATTGTTTAATGACCTGGCAGGGGGGTTCGGGGGCGACACGCCCCTCGATATACATATATTTTATGTCTAATCAGTAATGAACTACAAAAGTGTCAATAAGGATTAAATAATATAGGTAAATAAGGATTTAAAAACAGGGGGGCTCGTGACCGGGTGGGCTCATGACCGAGAGGGCTCATGACCGGGGGGGCTCATGTCCAGGGGGGCTCTTGACCGGGGGGGGGGGGGGGGGGGCTTATGACCTACACCCGAAATAAACACCACAAAAAATGTCTATTTCTATGTTTATGTACTGTAATAATACCATCGAGATATATCTGACAATTATTGCCTGTATATGACTAACAAAAACATTCAGTTTTATTATTTTACTGTTGCTGGCAAGCAAGAGAAAAAGATTGCAATACGAATTTAGGCAAAGACCATGAATTTCTATTTACCATCAACAAAGGGTGTTTTCTACTTTTATATTGCAGAATATATATAAATAATATATCATATAAAATAGATACACTTATTAAATATAATACAAATAATGGATTTCGTGAACGAATTGTCCGTGGAAGATTCTGCATACATAAGCTTTGCCAACAACAGGTGGGAGGTGATTTTGATCATGGAGCCAATTTACCTTCTGACTGTTTCTTTTAGTCCTTTGTATTAAATTCTTTCTGACGTCAGCGATATGGCCTTTGTCTCCGAAGTAGACGTTTAGCCCCATTCTAAATTTTATTAAATGTTCACAGGAGGGAATATAGAGAGGTGGAATATAAGTACATACTTAGAACTGAAGAAGCTTCCACTTTGAAAATTTGAAGCATCATTTGATTATTAAATGTAATTCAATTTTATTATTTAATTCTTTTTTAATAATAAAGTTTATCAAAGTGTTTGTTTCTTATTCTCAAAGTTTGTGTTGCTGTTCAAAAAATTCTGCGTTCATTATGTAAATAATTTAGTTACCCTTCAGAGAGATGTATGTAAATTTGTAGAATAGTGTAGTCAGCAGAGACTATAATAGACTGTGGTTATTCCATTAAAGTTAAAGGTGAAATTCAATGAACAGTATTTTATTTAAAATCGACATTTTCAAAATAATGCATTTTATGATATTAGTATCACCGATTAAAACTTATATTTTAAACTTCGTAATATTCACGTTTGTTTTTCTATTCATATGTGCATACGTATATAAGAGCATATATATGAACATACCTTAAGGTCATACGGTCATATTTTGAGAGAATATTTTTAGAGCATACTGTCATATTTTACGAGCATATGGTCATGTTTTTTAGATTGTCCCAGCCCTGTTGATGACCAATACCTCTGTAATAACAAAGTAACACTTCTTTATTGTGTCTCAATTTTTTCTTGAACCAATTGTCCACGTATATAAACTACGAGGTCTTAGATTTTTATGCTAGATAGGCTCGTAGACTCCATATACTATTAACTCTTTATCCGAGAGTTCAACCACCAGTGCTTGTGTCCCTTTTCGTCACATTCCTTGGTAAGTGACTACATTCATGGGGTAAGTGACTACATTCATGGAGAAGGGTGACAAAAGCCCACACCGACGAAAGCTTATCAATGGTATCAAAATATTACTCTGTCAAACAATTGCAACGTAACAAATTAGAATAAACTCTGTATTCAGGACATCAACAACCATACTAATTAACATGTATAAGGGGTATACATAATTGTAACCAAATATAGTATTTACGAATTACTTGGCTATAGAATCTTAGACTACAGATAGCAAAGTCTACAGAGGCTGATGTATGATCTTTCGATCAGTAATCCTACAAAACAGCTGAACAAGACGTCTGCTGGTTCAGGTTACCTGCCGTCTGACTAAATGTTCCAATATATACTAAAATTTTAGTACATAAATTAAAGTGTTTTCAAATAAAGTTCTGCGATAACAGCGTCCCTAAATTTGGTGCATAATACAAATTTACAATTATTTTGTAGAAAGAAAACTGATAAATTATTATCTTCCTTCGTTCCAACTTTACATATTTATGGATTATTTATATTGCAGGAATACTAATTTTGTTTTCGTCGGTGAGGGCTTTTGTCTGTGTGGGCTTTTGAAGCTAAGGATTTTGTCGGGGTCCCATTCACCGAGTAGCTTTTCTGCATCCATGAGTTTTGTCACCGACTGGTTGTCGGTGACTTTGTTCATGTTGCCATTTTCCTTTATGAATGTTTTACTCCAGTCCCTTGTATTTAATTTCCTTTTGATGTCAGTGATATGGTCCATTAGTTATTATGGATTTCAATCAAAACAAAAGTTTAAGAACAATCATAGTAGTTTTTTTTCCTCACATGATCGAAAATGTGGTATAAATTGTACTGTGCAGACTGAAGCCCATTTCAAATACGTAAAAGAAAAATTAAGGAAACGTCCCAGCACCATTCATGATATTTCATTACAGTATGTTGAACCACTTTCTTCTTTTATATTTTTATATGTAGAGTACCTTTGTATATCTTTTATTTATTTATCTTATGTTCAAATATTATGTCAACCAATTGATTCATTGTATATGTGTGTCTCATTTTTTTTTATTAGTGTGGGTGATATGATGGTTATGTATGACGTACTATACATTATATGTATGCGTGCGCGGAAAATTGCTACTGGGAAAACTGCCACCCGGAAAATTGCCACTGCGGAAAATTGCCACTGTGGAAAATTGCCACTGTGGAAAATTGCCACTGTGGAAAATTGCCACTATAAAATATATTAACAAACTGAAGAAAAAAAATTTAATTTACAAAAAAATACCGAACTGAATACAAAACTATTCGAATCTTATGTAAAGAAAAATTTTCACTGTGCGTTCATCTTTCATTGACAAGTTAAAAAACCTATTCAACCATGTAACGATCAATGAGCCTGAGAGGCACATTTCGGTTTGAAATATTCAAGCATAATTTAATAACTAATTGCATTTGAGTTACTGAAATTCTTTGACTTTTATTGTATAAGACGTAACTATTTATTGTGAAACTGATGCAACATGTTTTGTTGTTTATCGTGAAATAAATTTAGCAAGATTTTATTTATTATTGAAACTATAATGCAACAAAATTTCATTTATTATCGAAACTAATGCAACAAAATTTTATTTATTATTGGTTTAACCTCTTCAGGAAACAATTAAACACATAAAGCTAAGAATTAATTGTGTATCAGCACACTCACATGCACCCACCGACGCAAAAATTCACTTGGATTGTATAACTTGTCAAAATAAGATGTACACATTGTAAAAATTCTTATATATTAAATTCTGATCAACATTGCATTCAGTACCTATGATTTTTATGATTTTCGAGAAAAAAAAATTCAGTATGAGTTTATATATGTACAGTGGCAATTTTCTTCCGGATGGCAGTTTTCCCACAGTGGCAATTTTCCGGTTGGCAATCTTCCCACAGTGGCAGTTTTCCCACAGTGGCAATTTCCCAGTGGCAGTTTTCCTAGCACCATATCTATGTTGCCCAAATAGCCACCTCGCTGGCTACCAATGGCTACCAACGTGATCAATTAATAAACTTAATATAACAAAAGCTATACTCTTTATTCGTTTGCAAGTGATTAATTAATGATGACTTCTGTTTCGAGGTGGTAAATTTAATAAAAATGTGTACACAAATTTACAATAGTGAACCAATGAAACGCTGCTTATTTTTACCAACCAAAAATTTAATGTACTATTAATTATTATACGTTCAAAGAGAGCATGACAAGCAGCGTACACAACTAGGCTTATTTAATTTTTTTGTTTAAATGTAAACAGATGAGAAAATAAATTTATTTATAAGAAATGAATTATCCAATTCTAACTTCTTAAAATGAATCATAGTACTGGTACACCACAAATATATCATTATAACCTTAACGCTACAGGAGTGAAAAGATGTTCAATACATACTCTGTCATTAGGCAAAGTGACAGCTGCACCGTAATTACCATCCGTCCAATGAGATTTTGAACAAACGTCAATACTAGAAGAGAGGAGTCACATTTCAGGCTCGTGATTGTCAGCACCAGGCAATGTTCTCAGACTTGACATGGAGCAGATCTGTTCACATATTTGACAGCGGTAGATCTGTCCACATATTTTACAGCGGTAGATTTGTCCATAGACTTGACAGCAGTAGATCTATCCACAGACTTGACAGCGGTAGATCTGTCCACATACTTGACAGTGGTGGATCTGATAACGGAATTGACAGCGGTAGATCTGTTCACAGACTTGACAACAGTAGATCTGTCCATAGACTTGACAGCAGTAGATCGATCCACAGAATTGACAGCGGTAGATCTGTCCACATACTTGACAGTGGTAGATCTGATAACGGAATTGACAGCGGTAGATCTGTTCACAAACTTGACAGCAGTAGATCAGTCCATAGACTTGACAGCAGTAGATCTATCCACAGACTTGACAGCGGTAGATCTGTCCACATACTTGACAGTGGTAGATCTGATAACGGAATTGACAGCGGTAGATCTGTTCACAGACTTGACAGCGGTAGATCTGTCCACATACTTGACAGTGGTAGATCTGATAACGGAATTGACAGCGGTAGATCTGTTCACAGACTTGACAGCAGTAGATCTATCCACAGACTTGACAGCGGTAGATCTGTCCACATACTTGACAGTGGTAGATCTGATAACGGAATTGACAGCGGTAGATCTGTTCACAGACTTGACAGCGGTAGATCTGTCCACATACTTGACAGTGGTAGATCTGATAACGGAATTGACAGCGGTAGATCTGTTCACAGACTTGACAGTGGTAGATCTGTCCACATACTTGACGGCGGTAGATCAGTCCACAGACTTGACAGCGGTAGATCTGTTCACAGACTTGACGGCGGTAGATCAGTCCACAGACTTGACAGCGGTAGATCTGTTCACAGACTTGACAACAGTAGATCTGTCCATAGACTTGACAGCAGTAGATCTATCCACAGACTTGACAGCGGTAGATCTGTCCTCATACTTGACAGTGGTAGATCTGATAACGGAATTGACAGCGGTAGATCTGTTCACAAACTTGACAGCAGTAGATCAGTCCATAGACTTGACAGCAGTAGATCTATCCACAGACTTGACAGCGGTAGATCTGTCCACATACTTGACAGTGGTAGATCTGATAACGGAATTGACAGCGGTAGATCTGTTCACAGACTTGACAGCGGTAGATCAGTCCACAGACTTGACAGCGGTAGATCTGTTCACAGATTTGACAGCGGTAGATCAGTCCACAGACTTGACAGCGATAGATCTGTTCACAGACTTGACGGCGGTAGATCTGTTCACAGACTTGACAGCGGTAGATCAGTCCACAGACTTGACAGCGATAGATCTGTTCACAGACTTGACGGCGGTAGATCTGTTCACAGACTTGACAGCGGTAGATCTGTTCACAGACTTGGCAGCGGTAGATCTGTTCACAGACTTGACGTCGGTAGATCTGTTCACAGACTTGACGGCGGTAGATCAGTCCACAGACTTGACAGCGGTAGATCTGTTCACAGACTTGACGGCGGTAGATCAGTCCACAGACTTGACAGCGGTAGATCTGTTCACAGACTTGACAGCGGTAGATCAGTCCACAGACTTGACAGCGGTAGATCTGTTCACAGACTTGACAGCGGTAGATCTGTTCACAGACTTGACGGCGGTAGATCAGTCCACAGACTTGACAGCGGTAGATCTGCTCACAGACTTGACGGCGGTAGATCAGTCCATTTTTTTATAATTTTCATGGCATAAGTATGTATAGTTATTTCAAACTAGCTAGCGATCAGGCTTGAAAAAGCTATAGTAGACGAGGAGGGTATAATTCACCATGCTCTTCAAAATCCATTTTCATAGATTATGCAACATAAAGTGCAGCAACGATAGGAGAAACTTTTTGACAAAACGTAAGTTCTAATATATTTTTTAAGTTTAAATGGTCCTTCAGACCTAATCCACTTTAGAAGTGATTTATAATATTTAGGTTTAGAGGAAGAGTTATAGACAAAAAATAAATATTTTGGAGTTATGACAGTGTTCATTCAATGACAGAACTTTTGATACGGTTTTGTGATAACATTATTTATTTCGCATTTTCCAACGCATTTCAATTGATTTGACATTTCAGTCAAGTTTAATGAAAATCAATCGTTCTCCAGTTCCCATGGTATCGAACATACCATATTTCTTCACCATATCTTCAAATTGCAGCTAACTCTTCTAACTTCAATAAGTGTAAGTCGGTCAAAAAAAGCTTCCTTCGAAACTCGTACATTTGTGCTATTTGTCGGAACAGCTTCAGATTCATCGTCAAAAATGGCACAGCAGAAATGATCGAAAAATAATTCTCAGAAAAAGGCAGTAGATTGATAGTCAGAAAACTAGGCAGTAGATTGATAGTCAGAAAACTAGGCAGTAGATTGATAGTCAGGAAACTAGGCAGTAGATTGGTAGTCAGAAAACTAGGCAGTAGATTGATAGTCAGAAAACTAGGCAGTAGATTGATAGTCAGAAAACTAGGCAGTAGATTGATAGTCAGAAAACTAGGCAGTAGATTGATAGTCAGATAACTAGGCAGTAGATTGATAGTCAGAAAACTAGGCAGTAGATTGATAGTCAGAAAACTAGGCAGTAGATTGATAGTCAGAAATAACAGTAGATTGATAGTCAGAAATAACAGTAGATTGATAGTCAGAAAAAGCAGTAGATTGATAGTCAGAAAACTAGGCAGTAGATTGATAGTCAGAAAACTAGGCAGTAGATTGATAGTCAGAAAAGGCAGTAGATTGATAGTCAGAAAACTAGGCAGTAGATTGATAGTCAGAAAACTAGGCAGTAGATTGATAGTCAGAAAACTAGGCAGTAGATTGATAGTCAGAAATAACAGTAGATTGATAGTCAGAAATAACAGTAGATTGATAGTCAGAAAACTAGGCAGTTGATTGATAGTCAGAAAACTAGGCAGTAGATTGATAGTCAGAAAACTAGGCAGTAGATTGGTAGTCAGAAAACTAGGCAGTAGATTGATAGTCAGAAGACTAGGCAGTAGATTGGTAGTCAGAAAATTAGGCAGTAGATTGATAGTCAGAAAACTTAAAACTAGGCAGTAAATTGATAGTCAGAAAACTAGGCAGTAGATTGATAGTCAGAAAACTAGGCAGTAGATTGATAGTCAGATAACTAGGCAGTAGATTGATAGACAGATAACTAGGCAGTAGATTGATAGTCAGAAAACTAGGCAGTAGATTGATAGTCCGAAATAACAGTAGATTGATAGTCAGAAAACTAGGCAGTTGATTGATAGTCAGAAAACTAGGCAGTAGATTGATAGTCAGAAATAACAGTAGATTGATAGTCAGAAAAGGCAGTAGATTGATTCATCAGGACATAAATAAAGACCTTAGTATTTATTATTATATGTTATTAAATGTATAATTATTGTCTATTATGTTTAATTTTCCACTAATGGATAATATTATTTGAGAAAAGATAAAGATTTCCACAAAAAAATTCTTTCTCAAGCCCTTATGTAAGATAAACTTTTTGCGCACTAATAAGTATAACCATCGGTTAGAAATTTACCAATAATAACCAGCTGTTTGGCTCAGGAGGTATTAGGTATGTATTCGAATAAACTAACATATAGCCAAACTAATACATATAGTCATATACAGTACCTACGGGCAAAACTATTATGAATTTCTCAAAATATATTCATTTTACAAAATGGTTAATTGAACCAAATTCTTTGATTGCAAATGGATTTATTTTACTTTAGTAGTGGTGATACGTCTTGAACATTAAATTCATTACTAACACTTAGTTTAGTTACAATTAGCTTCCGTGAGTGCTTCACCGGTTGGTTCCCCATCACTTTCTCCCCATTCCCCATCACTTTATCCCCATTCTCCATCACTTATCCCTATTCCCAATCACGTTTCTCCATTCCCCATTACTTTTCTCCATCCCAGAATTTTCTCCATTACCCATTACTTTTCCTCATTCCCCATCACTTTCTCCCCATATTCCTCATAAATTCCCCATAATTCCCAGTCACTTTCTCTATTCCCGACATTTTCTTTCCATTCTCGTCACTTTTCCCCTTTTTGACTTTTTCCTCATTCTCCATCACAGTCAAAAATCATTTCAATATGTTAACTGCCCTAATTTGAATTTGAAGAAGGAGGGAACCCCCTCTACCCCCACACCTCTATACCTGTCTTTTACTGTCGTTTAATTATCGTTTTTGTAAATGATGTTCGATTTCGAAAAAAATATACCTAATCATTTTAATTTGACCAGAACTGTACCTACTTGATAAGATTAATTAAAGTTTCCTACATTAATGAATCTGGTGTGCTCTATTTATATAGGTAATAAAATACTAATAAATATTACCTAACTCTTTATAATAAAAATAATTAGGCAGCTTTAAGTTCTGAATTATCGGTCAGTTCCACATCATGGATACCAGTTTAAATAAAATAATAATTATTACCTATATAGTTTTTTTATTATAGACTACCTATGACCGGAGATGTGAAACTGACCGATAATTCGTTATCATGGATACCAATTAAGATAGCAGTTAGCTATATAATAATTATTAAATATATTTTCCTTACGCATCCGAAAATGTGTAACTGACCGATAATTCGTAACTTACCCTAGATACGTGATAGAAACAGTAATGGTATCGTAGTAAAAGTTGCCAATGTTATTTACAGTGCTCCATATTGTTTGTTTACATGTGACCACTCTGTTGCCATGACTTCATCTACTGAAGGAACTCCTGGGACAAAAATCCACAGCAGAGATAATTCAAGGCTGTTGAACGCACGTCAGAATCCTTGTATTGATGTAAGATTTGTTAGCTGTGAATAAGTATTAGTTAATATAATTATTTTCTGTTTTGATTGCTTTAATGTAGATTTAGCTAAATATGATTGGATAATTATATAAGGCCGGCCAGGTCGAGCAGCAAATGTAAAATTATGCAATGAGTTGTATTACCTAATAATATGGTAGTTAGGAATCCTAATGATGATGTAAGGATGATTATGATATAAATAGTAGCTACCTATACTTAATTTGGTTAATTATAATATACCTATTTAGTTAATTAACTTAGCTAAGTTAACTTAATAGGTAGGTACCTTACCTAGCTTGTTTTTCATATTAAATAGCCAGACTGCAGGAACTGGTGAACTGTTCTAAAAAAAAATCCTCTATTTTGTCTTCTGTTCTCAGTAAAATACATGTAAAAATAGGAGGAAATTAAGGATTGTTCACACAGAAAATGTTAAAAAATTAAAAATGTCCCATATTCTGCTGACTGGTAGTCACTAATAATGTTTTCATTCTCAATTTCTCATTTTACAGTTAATTAGGTTTAGCTTACACTTACAGCCTCTGAGCCTTCTGGTTCCAGTGAAGTGTAGAAATAATGAAATATGTCTAATTATTAATATAGTTATATAACATAATAACAATAATAAAATTATCATAGCTTATATTAATTATATAAAATTCAATTTATATAGCCTGATAGGCAGTGGTAGCCATAAGGCCTACCTAATTTTTTTATATTGTTACTTATTCTTATACTTAATCTTATTCATAGATTACCATTAATATCTGAGTGATAAATATGTCAGGTTTGAAAATTTAAGCCAAAGAATAATTGGGTTAATTGCAGGAATTTTTAGTACTTATGAAGTTATGCCACTCTGCATACTGTGTCACTGTCTCCTGACTCTCAGACATTTTAATTGGAGATACTTACTCTCGGTAGAAGATTTAGTAAACTCCTAGTTTAGTTGACCCTTGGATTGGGTCAACTAAACTAGGAAGCGGGTATATAATATAAAGGGATATTAATATTTAAATCATATTTTACATATATTTATTGAGATTAAGGATCTCAATAAATTCTCATGAATAGTTGAAGGATGGAAAATATTTTTAAAGTTCATATTTTTTTCAATCATAAGACGTTCTCTTGAATAGTTGATCGGTATTATAGACCCATATTATATTCAAATAATATTTTATTTCATTTAAATTTTAATTGTAAAAATCATAATAGCATAATAGTTATTTTACAACTGTCATAACTCATAATATCATGAAATAATTTGAACTTATTTTTTTATTGTTCAACGCTATAATATAGGATTTATATACCCGCTTCCTAGTTTAACTGATCCTATCCAAGGGTCAACTAAACTAGGAGTTGACTGCAGATTAAATTATTTGAACTGAATTCCTCTCTGAAATCACCAAACTAGTTCACAGCCTGTTATTTTTCTAGGATGCCAATCTGCGATGTGTCTGAATGTGGTTATTAACTTATTAAATTATTTTAATGTACTTAATATAGCTACTTGAATGAATATATATCCGCAGCTCGCACTCAATGCGCATTTGACTGATCTGCAATATCGACTGATTTCTCTGCGTGAGCTGTTGATCAATTATTAGTGCAGTCATTTATGTGCATTCTAATGATGTTGAAGTATTTTAAGGCATATAGTTCAATAATTGGTACATTTCATAGGGCAATCATCAGTCGATTCACTCGGTGACTCTATTGCTCTGCGTTCGAAACTTCGAATGATATGGAAGTTTTTTTGTTTGTGTGTAAGTGATAATTGATACTACCCTATGAGATGTATCTGTTACTGTTAGATGCCTAAATTCTAAAAAATCTCTGTCGTTCCTACTAAATGTATCAGGAAGACATATTTATTTTTACTGCTGAGCTAAAGGTAGAATTAGCTAGTTTGATTTCAATACCCCAAGCCTTGCAAGCAGCAACCCCAAGATCTAGCAGATCTAAATAAATCTTCTCTCTGGAAGCCTGTACTTGACTACAATCCTTCTCCACCATAACTTTTGAAGGAAAACACTCTTCTATTTTAAAGTCTATATTTCTCTTGAAAACTAGTCTGTTGTAATTCTTCAAATGCAGCTCATGAAATGTTCTTTCACGCTTAACCCTTCAATGCCCACTGTCCTCTGGGAAGGACAATACTTTCCAAATAAAAACAATGTTTTCAACATATTCTTTCTTGAAGGGTTATCTATCTATTATTGATCTATCAAAAAAAATTATTCTGGCCTATAACATGTCTTGGCATTAAAGGGTTAATAAAATATTGCTGGAATGTGAAACATTTTGTATTGTGTTGCCCTTTGTGGTGAAACAACAATGATCTAATATCCAAATATCATATAAATCAAAAAATATTGCAGTTCATAACTTCATACAGTACAGTATTATTCATGTTTAATCTACTATAAAAATTAGCTCACCCCTGGAGATGTATCTAATTTTCATTCATTATTCATATATCAAATTATATGTTGCATAATGCAATTATATGCTTATTATTAATATACTTTATTTCAGGAAGGTAACCTGACTCAGAAGTGCTTAAGTGACAACTATTATGAGAAGTCAAAATGCAATGCTTATTTTCAAAATTACAACGCCTGTAAAAAGTTTTGGGTAAGTAATTCATCTTGCTAGTTGTCTCACCTATATTCTATCTTGTAGCTACATTTAATTGATTTGACATATGGAATATTGAATTATTTACTTTGATATTTCTTAAAGATTTGTACTCCTTTAAAATAAGTTTGTAAGTTTAATCCATGACTATTTGTGATGAGCCATAAAAATCAATCTATGAATAAATTGAAAGAAAAATATTCTAAAATATGATTATTAATGCTTTTGTACTGAAATTAGAATTTAGCTTTAAGTTGAGTATCATTGCAAGACATTTTATTAATTGCAGGGTAGAGTCACAAGAGATAGGCGTGTTAAGGGTATCACTCCACATCTGCCTCACCCTGAAGATAGAGATCAAGTAAAAGAAAAATATTTACCAATTTTTGGTCATGGTTAAAAATATATATATTTTATTGTAAATATACGTTACTTGTAAAGTTATTGTTATGAAATATTAATTTTGATAGATCTTATGTGAAGTCTTACAACTTCTATATATTTCATTAATTATCTACTTCACAAATTTTCTTTCATTTTCCTCTTACTGATGAGCTTTTAGTAGTTGAAATTGCAGTTTATCTTACGACAATAAACTTGCCCTGCTCTTAGTTTTTGGCAGTACTATCCCTTCCTAACTATATCTATCTGTAATGAGCTTGTCAAGTGAAGAGCAAATTGCAGTTGCCATGCATTTGGCATCTACGGGTGCCAAAGCATCGGACATACAAAAACAGCTCAAAAAAGTGTGCGGGAACACAACTGTTCCTGAGCAAGCAATACAGGAGAAGGTAGTCGAGAAAAAAGAAATTGTTGAAAAGAAACCCGAGGCTCCAACAGTAAAGAGAATTTTCAAGAAGATGAAAATGGTCAAAGAGGGAGGTTGTTGGATTCCTGTTTTTGTGGATGTTAGCACTGGAGACGAAAACCAGGATAAAGAGTAATTTCTTGCTGTTCTAACTCTAATTCCATGATTGCCATAATTTAGACAGAGTAGCTGTTGCTTCAGTAGCTTTTTATGAATTAGAATGATGAATGAAATGCTTTTTTATCTTTTGCTCCTATTATTAGAAATTGCTCAAATTATGTAGCTATAAAGAGACCGTACTGTGGTTTCTGTACCAAAGAAGTGACCAAGTAATGTTCCTAACAGTTTATACTTACCATCTTCGCTAATATGATCTCGCTTTCTAACTTCTATTTTGGAAAATTTCAATAGTGACCAACTATTTAATTGTCTCCTTCAACTATGTTCCAAATCGATTGAGCAATATGGAGAAGGTGCTACCAGATAATATCTACTGTTTCCAGGCTACAATTATTACTTTATTAGGAACCTGGAGACTCACTTAGCATCTTTAATATTTATCAGTATAAACTGAAATGAAAACCATGCCAGCAAAGCAATAATACTATACAGTTCTTCAATTTTGAACTGCTAGGAACATCTGAAATTAAATATTTTGTGTATGAATCATTATTTTTTCCCATGTATTTCATTTGTTGTATTTACCTATATTCTTGCTTGTAGCTAGTTACTGTGATTGTTTTTCAATCTTTCTAATTGCAATTTTCTCACCAAGCAGCAAACATCACGAAGCTAGTCACTGTGCCTGCAATTTCTTAGCTTCACAGATACCTTTACAGATGAGCTTACTAACTAGTAGCTAACTACCTAGCATCATCTAGTGAAGTAGTTATTTGAGATGTGTGGACTAATTATTTCTTTTAGAGGCTGAAACAAAATTGCCTTTAATGTTATTCTCTCTAGACTGTTTTACCCTATTTCTCCGTCAATTTTACTTACTTTGATAAAAATTAAGTTGATAGTTTTGTTTTTGTTTATTGACACATTCCACTCAAACTTCTTAAAACTTTTCCACTTTTAAAAGTTATAGGTTTTTTGTCCACATACTATAAATCTGTTTATGAATTTCTGGTTATAAACATTTGAGAAATAGTTTATAAACCAATTTGTTGAGTTTGTATTAGTTTTATGTCATATTCCTTCAATAAAATTAGGTGAAGATTTCATTCAAGAACATACCTTGAGAAAAGTTATGGTGCTGGTTTTCAAAAATGTGTGAACTCTTATTTTATTATTAAAATGAATTCAATTTGGAGAGGGATACTTTCCTAAATTAATTTCCATATTAAAGGCTGCTTTACACATGTCTGGGATCCGTCCGGGACGTCATCGGTCAGTGATTTTTCATCACTGTTAGGAGCCGGTACTGTGTGAATGTGTCCGTAGAAATTAAAGTAACAATATATTTTTTCATAGACACTAAATCACTGAGAGGAGACGGACCGGTGACATCGTGGACGGATCACTGACATGTGTGAAGCAGCCTTAAACCTTCCTTTTTCTAAGCTGATTACATCTCACTACTGTAGTAGAATGAATTTTTCTTCAAATCTTCATTTAATTTTCCTTGGAATGTTTGTCTGGTCATTGTCTCTAGTTTGTTGTACTGTTAACTTATGTGTGGCCTAACCAAATCTGTGCTAAAAAAGTAGCTGTTATTATGTAATATTTGACCCTAGTGTGTCCCATGTTATGTCTGCATGTCACTATACTTTTAAGACCCTCTCTTGTTTCTGTAACCTGTGAATTATCTTTTAAAATTCAATAGATTTATCCTTCCTTTATTAGGAGAAATACAGCCTTTCATTTTCAATGCATCTATGGAATGAACTGTCTTGTGTTTTCTAATATCTAGAAAGTAAGCTGTAAACCTTCAATTTTGTGTGAATAATAGTCTTCATTACCATTTTTCATTGCCACGAGTAACTATTTAACCTGTCTGTGTTGAATGTTAGAGAAGGGAGGTGGCGTCTTTCATTTTTTAACACTACCTGCTTGGAGGATAGCGCTAGAGTTATGCTATTCAACTACGAGGTCTTAGGGTGCCTGCACACCAAAAGATTTAAAGCAATAAAGAAAGAAAGATTGAATTGATTAACATGGATATGTACGGGAGTGCACAAACTGAAAGCGAGCAAGAAAAAGTGAAAGAAAGACTGAAGAGTGTAAGATAGTTTCTCTGAAGCGAGTTGAAGATAGTAGCCTAAATCAATGTAATATCTCACAAATATTTCTTTCTCTCTTTTGGGCACTAAAAATTGCTTGTTTCGGCATATCAGCCACATGGCTGGGCATTAAAAGGTGCGATGTGTACACACTAGGCATGAATAGATGTTGACCTTTTTAACTTCAAAAAGGGTTTACGAAGAAAAAAATTGTTTAAAAAGTGAAAAATAGATAGTTTCAAAGAATATTAAATACACAAGTAGGACCCTAATTTAGGTAGTTACCTAATTCATGCCTTGTTTTCATTAAACTGATTCAGCGAAACCATATTTTATTTGCATTATTTAAATTCATTATAATTGATTTCATTATTTTTAGTGAGATTTCTTCCCCTGTTATTATAATCGACCGTTTTTATTAGCCACAGACAAGGAAAATCGTGGTAAAACTCAATGAGCCGTCAGATTGCTACTGAAAGTTACTGCATCAGAAACAAAAAGAATGCCTGCTGTCAATGCTCTTCCTCTTGGGCAGGTAAAATTGCACGACTTGGCACTAAATCAGCCAGTTTTTAGTGTGTGTTGTGGAATCATGCATCTGGATGAGATTCATGGATGAGAAAGATAGGAGTATATGGCGGAGCTTAGTTTGGACTGGGAGGCCCTGAGGGTGTTAGATAGCGGGGAATTGGGAAGAATAGTTGATAGGTGGGAGGAGAGTAGATGGAGAAGGGAGGTGGAAAGCAGAAGTACATTGGTATGGTACAGAGAGAAGGAGGGAATAGGTGGAGAATGGTACGAAACTAGATGGGGAGCATGTCTGCTGTTCAGAGCGAGAACAAATTCTCTTAGGTTGGGATGGAGGGAGAGATTTTGGGGTGGGGAGGTCGGGTGTAGGATGTGTGGTGCGGAGGAGGAGACTTTGGAGCACTTCCTGCTGGAGTGTCCTATGCTGATGGAGGTGAGGGAGAGATATGGGGTGGTGAGTATGAGTGGGGTGATGAGCTTTGGTGAGAGGAATCTTGATGGGGTGTGGAGTTTTCTGGAGGAGGCGTGGAGGGAGAAAGGGTTGTTGGCGGGGGAGGGGGTTGAGGACTGGAGGAGGAGGTCTCGGCCCTGCGGAAGGGGCTTGGGGGTGTGAAGTCAAAGGGTCCAGGAGGGGGGACAACGGCGATGAAAAGCCATATTCTAGAATCCCCCCCGAAATACAGTTCCATCTGTTAGTGCCTAGTGTGTACGGGGCATTAGATTTTGTGTTAGGTAAACTCTTAAGCTTCAGTTACTATCACCCCTTCATCCGTGAGTGCAGACACTGGTGCTTGTGTCTCAATTCATCACATTCTTTAGGAAGTGACTGCATTTACAGCTTTTCTGCATCCATGAGCGTCGTCACCGACGAAATTAGGTGACCTTGTATTTATTTTCCTTTTGATGTCAGCAATATAGCCTTTGACTACGAAGAAAACGTTAAACTGACATTATTTTCATTCGTGTTACTTAAATACGTTATGGACATTAAGTCTCCGAGTTTTTAAAGTATAAATCTACATTCCCATCAGAACAAGCCACTCATGTATGTTGGTCTTTCTAGGAGTAAGGTACTGCATTCATATGTAGTTCTCACGGTTCTAGGAAATTTCGGTCTCTGAGAACTCTGTCTCAGTTTATAATGGTGTTATTAAAGAACCAAAGCTGAAATTATGTGCACTAAAATGTGTGGTGTATTTATTAAAAGCGGATAACATCATTAACCGCTGTAAAATGACACGTAACATTAGTAATTTTGACATTATTTAACAGGAGATTTAAGCGGAAATTTCGGTGTCTGGCATAAATAAGACTTACGAATTAGATGTATCAGGGGGCGTACCGCCCCCCGAACCCTCTGCCGGGTTTTTAAACAATCATTTATTTTGAGAGTTCATTTATAATTCTGAAACTGAAATTTTCTTCTCAAACCCGCATTAGGGTGTCGCAGGTACATTTGGCCTCCAACTTTTTTATTTGGGCAGCTATGAAGTTTAAACTTATACGATTTGAACTGTACTAATGCCGATAATATCCAGTGATATTATAGTCAATTAATTGAAATTTGAATTAGTAATGAGCAAAACAAACCTGAGACACACGATCGGGTGTCACAGGTACATTTGCAATTTTTTTTCCGATATATGTATAGATCAGAAATCGTTCGACGATATTCATTAAGATTGAAGAACATCTTTAGTGTCCAGATTACAGTCTTTAAATATTTTCGACAGAGTATATCGGTTGTATTTATTTATGGTCCGAAGGAGCTCCAAGTTAATGCTTTAATTCTTCTAAAGGTTGCATCTAATTAGGCCTCTTTATAACATCTCATCAAAATTTATATGACGTACAGCTGATGTTAATTTTAAGGTTACTTCACTGAAGCAAGTTTATTACTTTTGCTCTAAAAACAAATGAAGAGGATAATAAAAGAAACTTGCACAAAATAATATCTATTTGATGTCAAATAATTAGCCAATGTAATATAAAATGAATACCAGAAATGTTTGAATCCATGATTAGTTAATAAAATAGTAAAGTAATAAATGAAAATTCTCTCAAGTGTACTTAAAACTAACTAGAAGAAATAAACGGAATTAATTTACTTTAATGTAAAATTTTTGAAAAAAGAATGAACGAATGACGTCAAGAAAAAAAATTTCCTTTTAATATAATGAATTAATTTCTGCATCAATGTATACATAATTTCCTGTATACAGGGATGGTAGATATAATTGAAAGATTAAAACAATCCAAATCATTTATGGTTAGAATAATTTCTATTATAATATCAAAGAAGACATATACTCATTAATTTTTGAACAATATTATCACATTTTCAATAGAAAATATCTCCCAAACATTGAGACAAGGAGCGAAATAACATTTTACAGATGTGTTAGTCACAGTAAAGGGCCGTACACACGTAGGGTTTAATTAAGTCTTTCCATCAGACTTTTTACTAAGCTCTTCCTTTTTCCACGAGAATATAAAAAAAAACGATATTATTATTTATTTTAGTTTGTATCCATGATACTTACAGGTATCATGGATACCAAATAATAATTTTACGATATATGAAGTTTTTTCTTATATTCTTGTGGAAAAAGTAGGAAGAGCTTAGTAAAAAGTCTGGTGGAAAGACTTAAAGAACATTACGTGTGTACGGCACTTTAAAGAAGTGATGGGAGATCTCATCAACTCTAAATTGCATCAATTCACCAAAACAGAAATAACTCCTCAATTTATCCTCGTACAAAAATACCTCCAATAGAAGTTTAGAACCAATCTTCAGTAGGGCAGTTAAACTCTACAATTTCAATGTCTACCCTAGGTTAATTTTAGCTAGATATTAATTTGAAGTACCAAATATAACTACTTTTAATATATCCACATGAAGTAACTAGTAATTTATTTCACTGCATTCCTAATTGCCAATAAATTTTCAGGTACCAATTTGAAACAAAAAAGTATCACCTAAAATAAATGAACACGTCTCCTTTACTCGCTATAGACATTACATATTCAAAGCAGTTCTAGTTTAATTAGAGGCACAATTTTATTCTGTTAAAATCTTAATTTGTAACATGCATCTTCTACGCTATATTATAGAACGTTTTAAACTCAAAAAGAGGGAATTAAACTTCAACATTTCTATAGATCCTTTTTGATACAAAACTTTAAACCATGATGTTACATTATCATTCCAAACACCATCGTAAGGAATTCTAATTTTCACTCAAACCCGCCATATCTTTTTAAACTGGAAAGTCAAAAAAGTTCCTTACAATAAAAACTAAGAACAATCTACAAAGCAGAAGTTGCAACCTTACTCTCGAACAACAGATCCTCTAACAGCTCGAACTAAAGAAACTAGGAAGATTATGCAGTCTAGAAATCGTACTGAAAAGGTCTACTAACTCAACTAAAGAACTAGAGTGAAGACATGCGGCATAAGCCACACAAAACTTAGTCACTAACTAAATATCTGAAATATACACACAAACTAATATAGAGTATTACTTAAGAAAATTCTCAACTTTATCTAGATCTAAAGTAAATACTAGTAAAGTTCAATCAGACCTTATCTAAAGTAAGACGATTAAATTTCAAAAAGTTATAAAAAATATACTCCTCTAAATATTTATATATATATATTTCCTATTATTTAAAGCTAAAGTACGATATATATACAGCCAATGGACTAGATCAAAATTTATATCTTAGCTACTACAGTTAATAATACCAGAATTTGTTCATTTTGAAACGTCAACAGAACATTCTTCCACAGTATGCGATTATTGCCGCTACAAAATGATCATTCCTTTGGGGCATAGTAACTAACTACATCATTTGAACTCTTAAATGATAGAAACAAGCAATAGAACAACCTTTGTACCTAAGAGTGAAAAAAAGACATTCAAAGCAGTCTATTTACAGAGCAAAGATGTAAACACACGGTGAGAAAGAAAATCTATTAGCTATACAGTTGACACAATAGTGTGTGAAGTGCATTGAATTGTACATTGTGTTGAAAAAGCACCTTCTTAGATTTCTGCCAGTGTTGGAAAGCTATTGAAATATGCACAAAACAATTGGGGAATTTCTTAATTTTTTGTTGGCAAATGAAAAGGTTCAATAGAAATCATGTATGGGAATATTTCTGCCCATTGATGAAACAATATACTTCTGGAGACTAAGACATTAGCTAAATATAACACTAAAATGAGGGAAGATATTCATTGTCAAAAGACTAGAAATTTTAAGACAAGAAATTCTTTGGAAATGAATGAATAAGAATTAATTATACAGTAAGAAACCATTAAGGTTAGAAAGTAAAACTACTAAGCAGAAGATGCATCAAAATGATCAAACATCTAGGGAAGAACTTAGAATAACCTAAATTACCACCGAGGGTATGTCTCCATCACCCACACCAAACACAGCCTACCAGAACCATTTAGAAATGATGTAGTTAACGATACATCACCAAATAAGTGATGTAGTTAACGATGCATCCACCAAAGAAGTGTTGCTGTTAACGATGCATCCACCAAAGAAGTGTTGCCGTTAACGATGCATCCACCAAAGAAGTGTTGCCGTTAACGATGCATCCACCAAAGAAGTGTTGCCGTTAACGATGCATCCACCAAAGAAGTGTTGCCGTTAACGATGCATCACTAAATTTCTTAGCCAATACAAAGAAAACAAACCTGAAAATATCAAACACTATCCATATTGTAAAGCAAGCAGTGCAACCAATTAAATTCCCGATAATAAAGTTAAGAGTACATTTGGGTGTGCATTTTAAAACGCTGATTGGAAAACTCCTCCATATAAAATTATAAAAGGCATAATTGCAGTGAGTAATAGATAGAGGAAATAACATTTCCACCAATGATGAGAAAATTAGTAAATTGCACTCAGTGCAAAAAATAACACTGTATTTACTTTTCTGAAGACGGTGGCCTATAACAGTTAATATATTTACAACTATCGATGCTTTGAAAACTTCAAATAAGTACTATTTATATTTGATTAATAGTTCTAATATCTTGGCTTTGATGATTAGTCATATAGTAACACTAACAACTTTGATGATATAGAATATAGAAAATATGTAACTCTCGATAAGCAAATATCTTTTAAAAGAAAAAAATTAAATAGATTATACCTTGTTGTGAAAGAAAATTTGAATGAAATAATATAGTCAGACTCTTTATAGTTAAAATAAAATTTCCTAATATGAATAACATAGTTTGAACTCAAATCTTACTTTCCAAGAAATGTAGAAGCATTTTTTCTCTTCTACTCCCGCCGATTACGCTTGGCACGACCGTGATTTGCAACTCCTTCAGACAACTCGGCCCCTGTATTTCGTTTCTGACGTGTCTGAACAGTCACCTAAAATCACAAAATAATTATATTGAAGCATTCAAGAATTAGAAAATACATAAATAAAAGAAGTGGAGTAGCATGTTCCAAATTATCATTCATTTCAATATTTTCAAACATGTAAGAATAAAACATATAATTATTATCGTTTAAATATCCATTTTATTGGTAACCATGATACCTGCAATTATCATGGATACCAATAAAAATTGAACAATAATATCATATATTTTATTCTAGTGTACGAAAATGTGGCACAGACCGATACATCGGAACTTACCCTACTTCTCTTAGATTTTGCCAAAAATTAATTGCTAAAGAGACCAAGAAATTTATTTTTGTAACTCACCTGACTTTGTGCAGTGAGTTGCAGAGACACAGCCTGAGAGTTGAGTTTGTCAGCCATCAAGAGAGGTTGCACTCCTTTCATCTTTGCGGACCAGAGAGTGACATGAGGGGAAGAGGATGGGTCACTTGAAGACTGAGTGTTGCCATTCTGATCCTGGTGAGGGTGACTCTTGTTACTTTGGCGACTTTCACTGCCAGGACTCCTGGTAATGCCCTCAGAGTCATCACTAGCGCATGTTATTTTGATTCTGCATCTCACATCTGCCTCAAACTTAGCCATAGTGCTGACTAAGCATTTAGCCCAACCAATGTGAAGTACAGGAGTTGCAGATCCTTCTTCCCACACACAAATGCCATCGTAAAACTGAAGCAGCAAAGCAAAGCACTCAGGATCTCTCAGCAAAGGGTGCTTAGGGACAGAGTTGCTCATCACTCTCATCATGTGTGGAATCAACTCGTTTGCAATGTCAAGAAACTCTTTGTATATCTCTTCATCATCACGAGAATAGTTATAAAGCTTTATGACATCCGCAGCTTTTGCCCATGCCTGTAAAGCTTGTTTGTAGGCTACATTCCTGTAGAAATAACCAGCTAGACAGGTGTAAGGATATACATGATGGTTGCTATAGTATTGGATGTCACTAGATATTGCCTCTTGATAAAGGAGAACTGGAGAGGGTCTGCCAGGAGTGGGATCCATTTCTTCTAAATCACCCAGATTAGCAGTAGCCATTGGATATTTACTTATGTGTTTCAAGTCATACATCAGCCACAACAATGCTTGTTGTAGCATCAACACCTCTTCACTGTCTGTGCTTGCATTGATACCAGGATTCATGCTGGATATCATATTCACAACCTGTAATGTTATTATTTAAAAAAAATTATAGGAATATTGAGGAGGAAATTAGAGCGTCTGTCATATAACACATAATAAGTACAAAGTAGGAATTGGTCTACATTCTTACCTCCATGTATCTGTCGCAAACAACCGGCCATCCATTCACATACAGCCATGATTTGCTGGATACATCACTTGTCACAGACATTCCTCTTTTATCTTCATTGCCTTTACCTGGAAATTATTTTATTATGAGAGGCAAATGCAGAAGAAATAGATGAACATGGGAGAGATACACCAATAGCATGTTACATATCCACATGGTCAGGACCATGAGGACAATTAGCTTGGACCAACAATTAGCTACCTAGCTACTTTAAATAAAATTATACCTGTAAATACAATATAGTAACACTGTAGCTGTATCTATAGAAAAAATATCCTATAGCTGATCCTTTTTGAATGTTTATATAAAGGATAAAATATTTCTACCCACTAACCATGCCAAGTTACTTCAACACTTGTCTCCTGCTGATCACCACACAAGATCCAAGTGTGATCTTCAGAAAGTGCAAGATGAACATCACTGTAGCCTAATGCTTGACAGGCAGCCACAACTGCGAAGGTTGTACCAGAACTGTCTAATTTGGCACCTGAAAAATAGGACTTATTGAATGGAATGCTTTTGCATGAGTGATTAGCACTAGCTAGCTAGGTCTGATGTAATAAAATTAAACATATTAAGGGAATTGACAGATAACTGACTAGAGAATGTATAAAAAATTTTGGAGCACTAAAGTGAATTATTGTGTTCATTATAACATATAATAGCTATATACAATAGAAATATAGTTTAGTATATTATTTGTTGTTTAGCCTCCCAATGTCAACATCTGGTATGGAGGAGCGGCCAAGGTTGTCCCCAGTGTTAGCCACAGAAGGCACTATGTGGAAAAGTGTGGGCCTAAGAGAAAAATTGCATTACTCAGGAAGTTAACAACCACCTGAGGATGGGTCCAAAGGTGTTTCAGTGAATGTATGTCGTGTGTAGTCCTGTGTATTTGTAGGGACAGACATTGTGCGGGGGTGAGAGAGACGGACCTTAGACTGGTCAAAGTTGGATCTCCCAATTCTGTGTGTGTAGGAGGGATGTAAGGAAGGGTGGTGTCCACATCTCAGACAGAATAGGTGGACCCTCTTTGGTTCAAGTCTGGGACCCAATGAGTCCCTTGGGTGAGAGGGAGTCAAAAGCTCTCTGTGTGATGGTGGTGTGTATGTGTTTGAGTAAGGAGGTGTTGTCAGGAGTAGGAGGTACATCATCAGATCAAATCCAAACATTTATATATCTGTTGTATGAAAATGTGATGATTATAATATTAAATTTTAATAAACTGGATACTTCAAACAGGAAACTAATCTGCCTATTAAATTTTTGAGAATAGAAATAGATAATATATCAGAAAATAGTTCAGAAAATTTCTATAGATGATAGATCTAGTATAAAGTATATTTGTTATACCTATAAATTATATTAATAACATAAAATATTAAGACTTCAATGATGCAAAATAATTCAATGGATGATGAAATAGTTTTACCACATTCCCCAATACTTAACAAGCCCAGTATTATAGTATATGATTTATTTATAGTAAATTACTACAAAAAAAATGTTTATAATCTAATTAATCTTAAGACAATTATCTAGTAAAATGATACTAAAATCACATTTAATATTCAATAGTGTATTATCAGACATCAGTCTGCTAAATTTGAATTTTGACTTTGTCCATTAAAATCAATACATTGGATGATAGGTTTGCATTTTCAAACTCAAATGAGTCAAATTTAATTTATTTACTAATATACAATTGAACATCCAATTTTTCCTTTAGAAAAAAATAATTTTATTTTGGAGCTCAACATGATTTGTGGTCATTGGTCAAGACTGAAATGAAGAAGAAAACTCCAGTAAAATAGTGTGTAAAAATAGTTTAAATATCAGCAAAGTCACAAGTGTGGAGAGGACTCTTCTAGTATCCAAATTTTGCCCCATTTTCTTATTTAAATTCATAAGTATACGGGGACAAAGTGCGAACGCCACGTGAGACTCACAGGAGGTTTCTCCTGTGGTTCACATTTCTTTGAGTAAACAAAGTTGTAATTAACTTTTTGCAATTTTGTTTACATATTCGTGTTCACGAATATCATTTACTTCCTATTGCTCAATAAAAGTAATACATTTAATGTATAAGCGAGCATATTAGTATTTTAGACTAGTTAATGTGAACCGTACGTGGTCGCCACCTGTGGGTCACATTTATATTATTTGAGTGTGATTGGCATATTCTAATAGTATTCTCATAGTATAATATTAAAATGCACACTTCAAGATACATAAATCAACACTTGATATTTATTCAAATGAATAGATTACTCATTTAATACTCATGAGAACTGTACGTGGTCACCACCTGTGGGTCACACTATACTCATGTGAACCGTAGGTGGTCACCACCTGTGGGTCACACTTATCTAATTTGAGTGTGATTAGCGTATTCTAATGGTATAATATCAAGATGAAAACTTCAAGATACATAAATCTTTTAGATTTTTGTGACATGAAACTGTTAATGTAGTTTGTTGTATCCGCTAGTTTGTTGTACTGCACACTTCATGATTGTTTAATGACCTGGCAGGGGGGTTCGGGGGGCGGCACGCCCCCCGATATACGTATTTGTGATGTTATATTTGAAATAAACGGCAGATGTACCTTTCCAAACCCCCGAACAAAACAGTCATAACCTAACCTATCGAAAAATTAATTGTGCTATATCTTGAAAACGAAGAGTTTTCACAACAAATGATATTCGTGAAAAACGTCTTAAAATGGCTTTTTTAACCTATTGTTGATGTCAAATTACCGAAAATCCTAATAAAGATAGATATATTTTAAAAAACGTGACCCACAGGAGAAACCTCCTGTGAGTCTCACCTGGCGTTCGCATTTCCTTCCCGTATGTTACTCTTTAAATTTAACAGTTTTAACCCAGTCTGTAGAAACTGGTAAAGTTGTCGTAGAGGTCTCTTATTCTGTTCGTAGCATAATTAATGTAATTATAGGGATTAATTCAGAAGTGTTTGTAGCAAAATTTAAAATTTATGTAAATATAGGAATTAATTCAAAATTGTTTGTAGAGAATATCCCAAATATCTTCCATATTCTGCAGACTGAGACTGGGTTTTAACATTATAATAACATAGGAAGAAATTGGAAAATCCTCACCAATTTTCTATTTTAAACTCCCAAAAATTAAAAAATCCTAACAAAATAATTGACTATGATTTTCATACTCCATAATTTGGATGTCATCAACTATCTTTACATTAATATATTTTTAACCAATTTGTAGTAAGTTTACAAGTTGCCTTTATTATTATAATTTGATAATTATGTAGTTAGTTTTTAAGTAAATCAACATTATTAAATATTGAAGCAGATTTTCCAAAAGTAATTTTGAGACACTGTCAGATGCAAACAAGAGTTCGCAGTTATTCCCTTTGAGTCATAACAACAGTCACACTTCATTGATTTTCTCTCAAAGACCAAAGTTTAGAAGCAACTGAATTTCCAATGAGTCATCATGATTAAAGTCTTGAAGAGATCAGCTTCAAGAAGTAAACCCATCTTAATCATTATTATATTTATAAATAGAGATTAAATATATTACTTACCTGTCATATAACTATAAATAGACTGGAGGTGAGCTCTGTCCTTGTAATAACTACTAGATAGAGTGCACCACACTACATCTGACACTTTCTTGATGAGTTCCCGCGTTGCATATTTAGGTTTACCCAATGCCACGAGATCTACATGTGTTTTTATTATAGAAAGAAATCTGTGATGAAGTGCCTCCACTATGGAATATTCTACTTTTGGTAACTTGGTGCATTCATCATTGTCCCAATCATTATCACCATTAATTTCCGTACTGGTTTCATCACTACTGTGTTCCGGGTCTTCTACTTCAGTGCCTCGACAACATGTTAAAGTGTTTTCTACATATCCTAAAATTATTGACAGAATTGCTAAATTTGGTTCACTATTCTTCTCCAAGTGGATTTTAAACAAATTTACAACAGATTCTATGCTTTTCAATGGAAAAAGAGAGAGCTCTTCACGTGATAACATGGCCATGTTTACAACTGCGTGAAACTCGTTCAAATGACGTCACGATGTCAACATGTTCCAGCAATAGCAAACTCAAATCCGCGTAGATAAGTCCAACTTCTTCTAAAATATACAAATGTAGTATATATCACATCAGTTATGGCGCACAAAATATTTTTTTTTGAAGAACCATATGAAGTATTGTGGATAACTTTCCCAATATATCTTTAAAAAAGATGTTTCGAGGATATAAAAATTAATAACATCACTAAATTAAACAAAGGAATTGTTTTTTGTCATCACAAAGGAAAAATTTCTCTTTTTACTTTTGAGAAATTTACTTACCTACTCAAAACATAAATATTTATATTGTTCGTAATACCTAATATAATATAGTCTATATATATATATAATTTGAAACACTCTTTTTAAATAAATTGTCATTGACTTGAAAATAAACACATGTTACTCATAGCTCTAAATTAATTATTGATTTGTTGTCTAACGGTAATATTGAATAGATATGTCTATAAGTGAAGTGTTTATATATGCAGCCATTTTGTGTCTTCCCTATTAAATCGATTCAGTAACAGACAGTATTGAATATCAATTTCATTGATTTTAAGCAGCATATCGCTGTCTGGTAATAATAATTCCTACTGCACCACCTTTACTCAGCTATCAGGACTGTTTAAACTGTACTTTTAGAATAACATCATGATTACCTAAATCACAAAAAATGTTTTTCTAACTAAATTGTTGAATATTTCATGAAATTTTTATGCATTAAAATATATATAATAACAATTCAAATTAAAAATAATAGAGATCAGGATCAATCAAATTTATATCTGCCAATATAGGTACGAATGCTTAAGAGAAATATTTTTATATAAAAATGCATGGATGAACACACAAAAATAGGTAGGTACTAATTTCACATTTGTAAAACTAAACTATTAATAGTAAAGCTTTATGATATTTTATAATTGTCCATGGTACTATACACGTGCGATGACAAATTACCCTGCGATTTGAGAAATCAAATCATGTGGAGACTATTCTATAATAGTTTAAAATTTAAGTTCATTGCACAGTATGGATCGACCACACTCTAGAAAATGGAGTTAAATCGGTAATATTCTATTCTCTCAACGTTGTAATGAAAAATAGAGGTATATATAGGTAAGTTGCACAAAACAGTTTTCCAGGTGAAAATATAACCAATTTGACGTCATTTAATTATTAGAGTAATAGAAATAATTTTCTGTGCATAATGCAACCAAAATATTAAAATATCCAATTAATTATTTATTCCAAAATTATAAGAAATTGAATTCAGGTTTCCTTTTTTTTTCGGTGGTCCATATCTGTAGAGTCTAGATCGAGTAATTAAATACTCAACATCTTTATTATATTAGATTATTTCTATAGCGAAAAGCTTAATTTATTGAATCAAAGTTTATGGATACTCCAGCTATAATATATTGTATAAATTTCATTGATAACCAATAACCGGTGAAAATGATAACCAAAGAAAATGATAACCAGAGATAATAATAACCAGAGAAAATTATAACCAGAGAAAATTATAACCAGAGAAGATGATAACCAAAGAAAATGATAACCAGAGAAAATGATAACCAGAGAAAATGATAACCAGAGAAAATGATAACCGAAGATAATGATAACCAGATAAAATAATAACCGGAGAAAATGTTAACCAATGAAAATGATAAACAAAGAAAATGATAACCCGAGAAAATGATAACCAATGAAAGTGATAACCAAAGAAAATGATAACCATAGAAAATGATAACCAGAGAAAATGATAACCAGAGAAAATGATAACCTAATAATAACCAGAAAAAAATGATAAGATGAGCTTTTTTTAACGCGGCGGGCGTTGCAAAAAACGAAAGTTTGAATACATGCCAATTAAGCTTTTTTTCTAACGCGGCGTTGAGAAACGCAATTGTGTGAGCTCGGTCACACGAGCGTTTTTGTATATTGAGTAAGCCATGCTTTTTTATATTTTGAAACATTTAGGCTTGTAAATATGATTGGTACGAGTGGATCAATATAACAAGCTCTGTTAAAACTTTTAATTCTTATTCAGATATCAAATTTGCTATTCTTCATTATTCAATATGGAATGTGCGTTGTTTTTATCTATGTATTAAGTGGTGGAATAAGTATAAGACACCCCCCTTAAAATGTTAGCCGTCAACATTTGAGTGTAGCTTATATGTTGAATGAATAATAAACTGTTAAAGCAGTTTTTTGATAATTTAATAGGGGAACAAATTATGAGTAAATGCTTGATTTCAGGGTTGGAAATAAGTATAAAATATCTTTGAAAACTGTATTTAAGTCAAATTTACAAAAATTTCAGTATTTACAGGAATATCCTTTTGCTTGCAGTACTTCAGTGCACCTGTTCTGTATTGATCCAATGAGGTTTTGGAGGGTTTCAGGTGTAATTTTATCCCAACACTGTTTAATTGATGTTTTCAGGGATTCTCTATCAGGAAATTGGCGCCCATTAGGGTAAACCCTCCTTGATAATATTCCCCAAAGATTCTCAATTGGGTTCGTGTCGGGTGACTTTGCAGGCCAGTCCAGAACTTGAATATTCTTCTCTTGGAACCAGTTTTTTGTGATCCTGGAAGTGTGAGGCAGCATTATCCTGCTGAAAAGTGGCATTGCCGTTATGAGCAACACTCAAAAATGGAAGAAGACTTTTTCAAGAATCCCGAGTTGTTGTTGGGAGTTTTGTCTTCCTTCCATGACCACAAGTTCAGCTTTTCCAGTAGCAGAAAAGGCTATCCAGATCATTAAAGATCCTCCACCAAATGGTTCCTTTGAAAACAGCTGCTGTTCCTTCCTCACGTCATGCCAGAAGCACTGAGGTCCATCGAGTCCATCTAAATTAAACTTCTTTTCGTTAGAAAAGACCACATTTACCCAATTTTGCCTCGTCCACGTCACTTTTTCCTTCACACATTCAACGCGTAACTGTCTGTCAATGTAGGAGCTGTTTTTTTGTGACAATAAACAAAATTGGGTCTAGGAGTGACCGGAAGTTCCAGAGACTGTTGCAGTTCTCTAGAACTCGACTGACCCTTAGAAGCCTCACGAAAGAGGTCCAGGTTGACGACCTGGACCTTAATCAGCTCCATATCCTTCAGGATTCTTCAAAAAATTCCTCACAACAGTACGAGACCTCGATAACTCCTTTGCAATGAAACTGACCCGCCTGGTTAAAAGCCGAAAATTTACCTTTTTCAAAGTCAATAAGAGGGGAATTCCGAGGCATTTTCAAGTCTTGTTATTTATCAATTAATCACGGTTTACCTGTGAGTTAGAGATCTGTAACAGAGTGATGATTGATATTAAATTCATTTTTAACTTCTTCTTTCGTTTGCACTGCGAAGAAGATCAGACGGACCAGTTTTTCAGAGATGTCTTATACTTATTTCCAACCCAGAAATTAAACTTTTACTAATAATTTTTTACCTTGTAAAATTATCAAAAACTACTTTAACAGTTTATTACCTTCGCAAATTTGCGGAAGATAATATTTTACTCGGCATTTATTTTATTTATCATGTTGTTATTCACATAACTGAAAAAAACGTTGAACCAAATCACCCGAAATTTGGTGAAGCAATTGGTCAATAACCAGTGACCTGCTGGAAG
Source organism: Caprella mutica (assembly GCA_947561585.1). NCBI lineage: Eukaryota > Metazoa > Arthropoda > Malacostraca > Amphipoda > Caprellidae > Caprella > Caprella mutica. Next base: position 546,565 of record CANNZV010000093.1, on the reverse strand, counting down.
AATTTTGGGAGCGACCCAGTCAAAGGTCATGGTCAAGGTCATTTATAACTCAAAAAGTATTGAACCATATTGTATGAAACTTGGCGAGACGATTGGTTAATATACAGGAATCATTTTGTTAGATTTTGGGAGCGATCGGGTTAAAGGTCAAAGATCAAGGTCAAGGTCATTTATAACACAAAAAGTATTCAACCAAATTTTCTGAAATTTGATGAGACGATTGGTCAATATCCAGGAACCATCTGGTAGAATTTTGGGAGAAATCTGGTCAAAGGTCAAGGTCAAGGTCATTTATAACTCAATACCTCGAAAAGTTTTGAATCATATTGCATGAAACTTGGTGGGACGATTGGATATTATCCAGTTAGCAGTTTATTAAATTTTGGGAGAAAACGGGTCAATGCGGCGGCGAAGGTATGCGTTTTACCGAGTGCACATAATCTAGTTTATTTATTTGTTGTCCGCTTCTACACGAAGGGTATTAAACATGAAGAATGTAACTATGATATATATTGAATACCTTGACTTGATTCCCCTGTTAATATTCAATTTTTACATGCATTTTATCTATAGAATAAAGTAGACTATGCAGGAAATTAAATTTTAATGGAATTCATTAAAAATAACAAAATAACGGGTAATAAATTGATATTGGTGAGTACACTAGTTATAAATAATAATTATAATTATGTTTTGTGGACACACTGAACGTATAGTGTGTAGTGATTTGTAATCACTAAATAGCTTTAATAAATATTCTCGAAATATAAGAAATATATTGTATTCAATAGCTTAATTAATTATTCTCACAATAGTATGAAATTAATACTTTACATGGATGTTATATTAATTCAATGTATATTCAATCTATAATATAATTAGATTTTCACTGTTAGATTAAGTTCCCATGTTCTTATAAATCTAATGATTTGCTTATCTTTGTTGGTGTTAGAGTATAAACATTAGCTAGGCAGTCAAATCGATAGAGTCTCATCAGAGATTTTTTGTATTTATGTTTCTTAATCACTAGCATTCTAAATGCAGTCAGAGTATTAGGATGGTACTGCAGTTTAATAACCATATAATGTTAGCTTCTTGAATTACTATGTTACGAACATCTATCAAGTTGTTTTCAAAATAAGTAGAAGCTATCTTGGAGCCTTATGTCATCAACTTTTGATTATAAACATTTAATGCACTCGAATGTTTCAATATTTTTAACATGAGTCATAGAATGTTTGGTCATTATATAAGAGACTGTTTCTAGGCTTCAGTTCTCATTTTCTATCTCTTCACTACATGTGTTAGATCTCAAGTAAGCCATTTATTTGGTAAGTTTCAGTGAATAATATCATATATAGACGTTTGTTAGATAAGTAATACCAGACTCTGTAATATTAATAGTTTAGATTGAAATATAATATTGCAATACTTTTTATTGAAATATATTATGTCTACTATCATATTGTAATAATCATTATATTGTAATGGTGCTTTGCTTAAATATGTTGTTCTACTTTTCTGTAAAACTGAATTTTAATTTCCAAATTTTTACTGTTGTATACAGGCTCCTACTCTACCACTCACACACTCTACACTTTGACTCTACCACTAAACATACACAGTCTTACCCTTTGTAAACAATTATTCTCTTGAATATATTACTTTTGTGTTGGTTTAAACTTTATTTCCAACCTCCTTCCAACCAATTCTAATATCAAATCAAACGAACATTTAATTATAGCAAACAACCATTTAGGTAACAACTACACCAAACGCAAAAAGTGTATACTTATAGTGTGCACTGTACAGCCTACAGGCTATATCAACTAAGTATTTCTACATGAAATTTCTCTATAATCTCAGGTTTTTAGAATTTTATTATTCAGGTTTGTATTTCACTTGGTATACAGGGTGACCCACAAAAAGTGTACCTAAATTTATATTCGCATATTTCACCAACTATTGAAGGTACAGTTTTCTTTCAAGTATCATTTTGTTTGTTGAATCCTTTTCCACCCAAAGATAAGTTTTCATAAATTTTTATTCATTTTTGTGAATATAACAACAACTTAATTGATGGGTGGTGCAAATGGTCAGAAAACGGACAATGAAGTAAGTTAAAACATTGAAAATATCTTTATTAGACAAAATCCCCAATAATAAAAACAGATTAATTTCTAGGTTTGAAGTATATTCATATAAATATTCCTTTTATAAAATATTGATAATCTGGAGAAAAGTGTTTAATTACAAATAAAACTTAACCCTAATTGGACTGACAAAATTTGAGAAGAATCCTTTAACTTTGATATTAAGGAAACCAGAGGCTTGAATTATATGATTTTTTGTCAGTTAATAGCTTTTATCATATTAATGTACAGTGCAAAATTTTATTTACCAATGATTGATGGAAATAGTGTTATTATATTAAATGAATTCGGTTTGGCGAGCTTAAACTCCACAGTCAGTCCTTTAGAGGATAATTATATAATTTGCTGTACTTTGGTATCACAAATAGTAATAAAGTTTTCAAACTGATTGACAAAGATAATGCTACTGGATGAGTTTGACGAAGTGTTTGGTATTGTTCGGGGATCAGGTCCTTATATTCAATAATTTGGTTTTGAGTTCGATTATACTTTTAAAACCTATTTTTTTTTAGTAAATACTGTTATTCAGTTATTAATGCATCGTCTACATCATTAATAATTTTTTTGTAGGGTTATTTATATATCTAATTCTTACAACTATATATAAATGAATATTCTGAATACCGTTTGGCTGAGTAGAGTATTGATGTGTTGGTTTGAAGTATTAGCTGGTAAGAAGTAGCTCAGTTTATTATTATCGATATTTTTTATAATTAAGAGTTCTTGCAGTACCTAAATCAACTAGACTTACTATAGAGGCCACATACGAAATATACAGTTATATACTTGATGATAGAATTATATTATAGAAAATAACAGTTTTGGAAAATATTAAATGCTGAAAGAAAAAGAAAAGAAAAACAATTTTTTTAATTAAAGTTAATATTTACGTTTCGTATTGTATTTCGTAAAAATACTAAATACACTAATATGGAATAATTTAAATTCTTCTCGCAGGACAATAAAATGTGTCCACATCATCTAGTCTGAAAATGCATTAATAACAGAAAACAATGACATTATACTTCCTTTTCCTGTGTGTTTATCATCGTCACATCGATTGATAGAAAGGGTTCGATAACAGTAAGGGAAATTCCTTTCTATCCTAGCCATGTACACAATCATGTCCCTTGCTATCATGTAAGTACTGTATAGTGTCTCTCTACCGAGTCTACTCATTCACACCACATGTTATCTAACAAAGAAGCACACACACAACTCACCAAGAAAACGTTTGCTCCTGTTTTTTCTACCGGTGCCTGAGTTCATACAGAGCTATTTAGGGACGTGAGCCAGGGAGGCAAACGTGAACGCGCAGACTGACTGAGACTTAACTTTATCTTCTCACTTAACTTTGTCTTACTTCTCTAATTAATCATGTTATTAAAATAGATGAAATGAAAGTATTCAAATAAGATATATAATATATGTAATACCTATAGATAATTAATTGCCTCAAAAGTGTCATTATGCCACCTGTGTCAATCTCACAACTTTATGGGCGTGATGTGAGTACAGAGATAGCTGTACAGTACAGAGATAGCTGTACAGTACAGAGATAGCTGTACAGTACAGAGATAGCTGTACAGTACAGAGATAGCTGTACAGTACAGAGATAAGTGTCAGTACAGAGATAAGTGTCAGCACAGAGATAACGGTACAGTACAGAGATAGCTGTACTGTACATAGATAACGGTACAATGCAGATATAGCTGTACTGAAAGAGATAACTGTAGTGTACACAGATAACTGTACTGTGCGATATCTTTACTGACAGAGATGGCTGCACTGACAGAGATAGCTGTACTGTACATAGATAGCTGTACGACGATAGAGATATCTGTACTGACAGAGATAGGATCATAGCTGTACTGTACATAGATAGCTGTACGACGATAGAGATAGCTGTACTGACGACAGAGATAGCTGTGCTGTACTGAGATAGAGCTGTGCAGTGTGCACCAAATGTGCACACTGTCAAATAAATAATCACGAGAAATTAGCGTGTCATATTGTCTGAGTTCCGTTGGGCCACATCCCGTTCAGTCACGGCCGGGGGAGGTTGTGCCCAGTCTTCTCTTCACGGCGTGTCACTTAAAAGTTATATATATACATATAAAGAAGTGTGAATAACTTCAGTGCCAGTGTTTCTCATAGTGACGCGAAATTGATAAGATATCATTGTTATAATCATATGTGCATATAATTTAATTAGAGCTTCGATTTAGTAATGAATTATAATATCTGGTAATAGGAAGTAGGCCTACCTTAACCTAGGTAGTGTAAACTGCGATTTATCGGTCGGTTTCACATAATAGTTACTAGTATATTGTATTTTCTTAGTTATATGAACGAAGATGTGGAACCGACCGATAACTCGTAACTTACCCTAGTTAGTTAGGCACAAACCTTAACAGTTACCTAATATAGGTAGCATATCTACCTACCTTAATAATAATTAAAATAATTATATTACTTTCATGGTTTATTACTTCATCGACTAAAATTATTAGGTATTTGCTCTATTATTTTTTAAATTTTAGGTACCTATCTTTCACGTGCTAGATAGCTACATACCTATCTTAGGTACTAATTGTAAAGAAAACTGAAAATATATATTTCTGTTGTATAATTAATTTTATAAAATGTGTCACGTTTTTTCCACAGATATTTGAAATATTGTTAATAGTAATTAAGGTTCATGATTTTTATGGTTAATAATGTTTGAAAAGCTGTCATCCGATTTCCAATGGCCTTTGCAAGGGTGAGTACCTACATTAGTTAAATATAAATTTGCCTACTGACCTACTCTGTGATAGTTAGTACCTAAGGAAAGCACACTCCTCCCAATAGATGGTACTCGGTAAATTGCTCGAAAACAATTGCTTTAAGGCAGTTGCTCGATAAACATTTGCTTGAAAGAATTAGTTTAGTCTTGAGGAAGGGGGGGGGGAAGTGTTTGTCCACCTCCCGCCCAGCATAGTGGTAACGCCAAAGGGGTACGATGAAGAGCCACACCCCCCCCCCCCGGTCACGAGCCCCCCTCCCCTGGTCATAAGGGAGTATGGTCAAGAGCCCCCCTCCCCTCCCTGTTTTTTTAATCCTTATTTACCTAGTTAAACAAATGAAGAACTACTTAGATAGAAATAACTGAGAGATGCTAATGTAGTTTGTTGTATCCGCTAGTTTGTTGTACTGCACACTTCATGATTGTTTAATGACCTGGCAGGGGGGTACCGCCCCCCGATATACATATATTTTATGTCTAATCAGTAATGAACTACAAAAGTGTCAATAAGGATTAAATAATATAGGTAAATAAGGACTAAAAGACAGGGGGGGGGGCTCATAACCGGGGGGGGAGGGGGCTTATGACCGACACCTAACGCCAACATTGCTTGTTTAGGATCTAAGAGTAATAATGATATGACAAATAATATTAGTATGACAAAATTTATCTTTTAAGTTGTTTGATAAACTGACATGGTAACACCATGGGTATGCGCAACTTACTTCCCCTATTCTTCATTCGAGCAATTGTTCAGTCGGTGAATTCTTCATTCGAGCAATTGTTCACTCGGTCAATTGTTCATTCTAGCAATTGTTCACTCGGTCAATTGTTCATTCGAGCAATTCTTCAATTGTTCATTCGAGCAATTCTTCAATTGTTCATTCGAGCAATTGTTCACTCGGTCAATTGTTAATTCGAGCTGTTGTTTTTTCTAACAATTGTTTCTCGAGAAATTCTTTTCGAACAATTTATCTAGAACCTCAATAACTAGGTAGTGTGTCTACTGTCTATATGGTATGGTACGGCATTACTTACTTTTGATGAAATAAAAAAAACATTTTTATATCATCTACATTGCTACTAACCTAATAATTAATATATCGCAATGCAGTGTCCCATAAGTTGCGCACCCTGTATTTTTTTATGAAGAAATAATATTTGCCATAACAACCAAGTTTCAAAGAATCAGAACTGAAGCCAATCGTTTGAAGGACAATTTTATGAAGAGAATTGAAAAATTTATCAATGGTGAAGGTCAACTATTTAATGATTAGCATAAATAAAATTGCTATTCATGTTTTTTAAATAAAAAAAATCTACATTGTACGCGATTCTAGGACACTACAATGTACATATGCATGTGTATATGCGTGTTTATAGTTAATTATATAATATCATATAACCTATACAGTATACACTTATAATAATATTAACGTACAATACATTTCGATATCTTGAAATTATGAGTGTGTCGAAATCTTAAACTGAGCACTTCGAAAAAGATGCACTTAGGTACCTACTGGACTATTATATTATAAATAAAGGAATATTGTTCTATAATTCGGTATAGGGTAAGTTCTTAATTATCGGTCAGTTCCCCATTTTCGGACACGTAAGATAAAACGATATTATAATAATTATTTAATTTTTATTATATCGTTTTTTTCTAACGTGTCCGAAAATGAGGAACTGACCGATAATTAGGAACATACTCTAGCATAAAATCAAAATGGATAGAATAGTGTGATTCATTCATTCCATGAGTTTTGTCCTCTGCATTTTGTGAAGTAATAACACAGCTGTCAACTGAAGTTGCCATAGCAACCTATGTCCAATGCAGAGCTGCATGTTTGGTAATGTTCCTTCAATGATCAATCACATGCAACAAATTCTAAAATCTCAAACTTTTTGACAATATTTTAATTGTTTTTCAAAAATGAATGTTAGTTCAATATATGTTTTAATTGGTTTCAAAGAATGAACTGTCTGGTAAAACTGTATTAATTTTTAAAGTAGATATGAAATAATTAGCTTGATAATTTAGATATTGTTCGTGCATGACCTGCTTAATATATTTAAGTAAGACATGGCTCTAAATGTGTTCATAATTATCTATTACCTAATTATCTATAAGGGATGAGTTAATTAAATTTTCTGAGGCGAGACATTACCTATTTACTAATTACTTTATTCATTAGGGAAGTAATTTTTTGGTAACTGAAGGGTGTTTAAATCAATCTCTTAGCACCTTTCTGTCGTTTGAAATGAGGTGCTATGTTACTTTTGGAGGTCACTGTGCCAGTTGGCTCACAATACTCAGCTCTGTCTCGACTTTTGGGGGATACCCACCTCAATTAACGGCAGCTTTATGCCCGAAGATAACATTTAATTGACAATTAGTTATAGACGTACAGAAGCTATTTGAACCTGTCTCTAACTTAGCTAAAGTAATTGTTTGACAGTATTGCATCTGACAAATAATTATTCTATACGTTAACTGTATGACAATTGTGATTCTTTGAAAGTTGCAGTACCGCTGCATTTAGTTATTTGTTAGATACACTTGATCCCTGTTAGTAACTTGGTAAACAACTCAAAGCTCACAAGTAGCTCATATGGGCTAATGGATGTGTCTGGGCGATGTCTCTTCTGAGTCTATAAATAGTATAGATCTACGTTTTCCGACAATATTGAGTGATAGGATTAGAATATAAGTAGATTTAACCGTACGTTTAAACCGTTTAAGCGACGTTTAATCGTTTAACGTTTGACAGTCAAAGCGACGTTTGACCGTTTAAGCGACGTTAACAATTTGAGGGACGTTTAACTGTTTGAGCGACGTTTACCGTTTAAGGAACATTTAACCGTTTAAGACGCGTTTAACAGTTTTTTGTTGGTAACAAAGCGTAGGATGTGATAATCTATAACATTATATGGGTAATATAGTTACTTCACATAGTATTTGCTAGGTATCTTCTGCCTGTCAATGTTTGTAGTTTGCGTAGGTGTTTTGTTTTGCTTACAGGAAGTAAATTTATCAGATGACACCAATGCTAATGGGTTACTAGACAAATTAACTACTTTTTAATAGTTTAGTTTCTTTTAAACGGGTAAACATCACGCTTGTAGAAAATGAATCGAAACCAACCATATGCTATTAACTATATAACTATGTTTTGAAATATCTTTTCCTAAAGGAATATATTGAGAATCGTAAACCTGGTATTACAGCGGTATCTTAATGAAATAAATAAAGAAAACATTTTACAGATACACATAAAAGTTACCTTTTATTTCATCTTTTTTCATTATTCTTGCAAAGGTCCTCTACACTCTGAATTAAAAAAATCTGGAATTGCTTTAAATTTGCAGTTCTAGAAATGAAATCCATCAAGTATTCTGTTCATAATTAATTAGAAATATTCTCATTCCACTGTCACTCTTTCTAAGATTCAATAGAAGAAAAAGGCTGCGTTCCACCGTATAACAGGTTATCTTTGTTATAGTTTGGAATTTTTCAAGATTCAATGGATCCTTTTTCTTCGCATGAAATTCTGAGGTTAGAACTGAATTCACAAAAAATAACTTAAATTACATATTATATATGATAAATATATAGAACCAAATTTGAAATGGTTAGCAGTCCAGTTTTATAATCAGTACCTACTCTTAGCCGTAATGGATAGAGTAATAAAAAAATTAAAGTGCAGAGGACCTTTAAGGATAATGAAGTCTGTACAAATATATAGTTATATCGATTAATAACTAATCTGATGGGCTGTTCAATTCACAAAATTTACTTGAAGGAAACCGTCTCCCTAAGAAAAAAAAAGTATATTATCTATTATATACAAATTTGAAATTTTCAGGGTTAATGCAACTATTCAAATGGAGCATTTTTTGTTTAGGTTTTTATTTACAACTTTGCCCGCTTCACCCCCACCCCCCTAAAAAAAAGATCGTCCGTAACTTTGTGAGCAATTCATTTATGAAGGAAATGAAACAAACTTCATGTCTCTAGCTCAAAAACTGTTGAGTTGATGCCTTTTGCAGTCGAAAAAATGAACTTTTCATGAGAGCCAATTTACTGACATATTTTGTAAAAAAATTGTTTAACTGAAATAATTCTGGTTCCATATCTTGTTTGGGTGTTGTGTCCTCTTTTTGATGCATCTAGTCTATAAATCATTTGATGTGAGATACAAATAAACCCTCAATACCTGTGCTGACAGGTCTTTTGACAGACCTGACAGATATAATTTACAATATTATTTTGAAATCAAATATTTTAACACGTTATTCGGGAGACTATTGGACATCATTTTATGCAATAAAAAATAATTTGAATATTTTCAAGTTTAAGGGAGACGGTCCCCTTAAACTTGTTTTTAACTGTATTCATACAATGTAATGGGTTTGTAATGGTGCGTAACACAAGTAGCTAAGGGAGGTATAAATTCATTGAAAAAATGTACGATATTGTAGAAACACAGTAACCCTATGTTATTTGATTCAAGATTCCTCTGTATATGTTCTTTAATTGTAGTTTTAATTGTGTACGTTTGAGAAATTCATTCACATGAAGTATTTATTGAAATAACAATGTATTTGTATCCCATTATTTTTCTCCCACTAGCAAACTCTATACCCAGTGTTATTTTGAACAGATATTATTTCAAGGCTACACAGCTTATTTGTAACGCTAGATAGCTTCTAAAATGTTTGATATAAATTTAGGATTCGATTTACAACATGTAGTATTTTATAACTTCTACTCTTAATCAATAATAGAGTTGTGCCTAATCGTTGAAAACAAACATGGCCACTCTTGAAACAACCAGTGCAAAGGAAATTGATCCACAGAAAATTTATCCATGCAGCTAGATTTTCTTATCTTAATTCATGAATAGAAAGAAAGAAATCATTGAGTGTTAACAATATATATAAGAAATAATTACAGTCGCTTAAAATCTGGTGAATGAATATAAACAGCAAGGATCTGTAAGGATGAAGATTAATTCTTTGTAATATATGTTATTTATATATTTAAAAAATTAAACACAAAGTAAAAACTAACTTAATCAAATATTTAAATCTAATAGCTGGACTTATTCAGTGTTGCAAAACATGGGCAATTTTGTTTGAATTATTTTAGTTTGGGTTAATACTTCTTCCTTCATCAGCGCTGCGATTACTTTCCAATTATTAGGATGATCTCTCGTAATTGATGGTCTCAATGTGGAGAAGAAACCTTCTAGACTCTGGGACTCAAGAGGCTTAGAGCATTGATTGAATATTCCGAACTTCAACTGAGATGACAGGTTTTGGTACACGACGACAAATTTGTAAGATTTGAAAATAATGGGAAATTAAAAAACTGTGATTCGTGAAATTAGCATCTCTGATAGTACACAGTGACTCTTTTCTCTGATAGTACATCATCACAGTGACTCTTTTCTCTGATAGTACATCATCACAGTGACTCTTTTCTCTGATAGTACATCATCCCAGTGACTCTTTTCTCTGATAGTACACAGTGACTCTTTTCTCTGATAGTACATCATCACAGTGACTCTTTTCTCTGATAGTACATCATCACAGTGACTCTTTTCTCTGATAGTACATCATCACAGTGACTCTTTTCTCTGATAGTACTCATCACAGGGACTCTTTTCTCTGATAGTACATCATCACAGTGACTCTTTTCTCTGATAGTACATCATCACAGGGACTCTTTTCTCTGATAGTACATCATCACAGTGACTCTTTTCTCTGATACTACATCATCATAGTGACTTTTCTCTGATAGTACATCATCACCATGACTCTTTTCTCAGATAGTACATAATCACAGTGACTCTTTTCTCAGATAGTACATCATCACAGTGACTCTTTTCTCTGATAGTACATCATCACCATGACTCTTTTCTCAGATAGTACATCATCACAGTGACTCTTTTCTCTGATAGTACATCATCACAGTGACTCTTTTCTCTGACAGTACATCATCACCATGACTCTTTTCTCAGATAGTACATCATCACAGTGACTCTTTTCTCTGATAGTACATCATCACAGTGACTCTTTTCTCTGATAGTACATCATCACCATGACTCTTTTCTCAGATAGTACATCATCACCATGACTCTTTTTTCAGATAGTACATCATCACAGTGACTCTTTTCTCAGATAGTACATCATCACAGTGACTCTTTTCTCTGATAGTACATCATAACAGTGACTCTTTTCTCTGATAGTACATCATCACCATGACTCTTTTCTCAGATAGTACATCATCACAGTGACTCTTTTCTCGGATAGTACATCATCACAGTGACTCTTTTCTCTGATAGTGCATCATCACAGTGACTCTTTTCTCTGATAGCACATCATCATAACGACTCTTTTCTCTGATAGTACATCATCACGGTGACTCTTTTCTCTGATAGTACATCATCACAGTGACTCTTTTCTCTGATAGTACATCATCATAACGACTCTTTTCTCTGATAGTACATCATCACAGTGACTCTTTTCTCTGATAGTACACTATCACAGTGACTCTTTTCTATGATAGTGCATCATCACAGTGAATCTTTTCTCTGATAGTACATCATCACAGTGACTCTTTTCTCTGATAGTACATCATCACAGTGACTTTTCTCAGATAGCACATCATCACAGTGACTCTTTTCTCTGATACTACATCATCACAGTGACTCTTTTCTCAGATAGTACATCATCACAGTGACTCTTTTCTCTGAGAGTACATCATACCAGTGACTCTTTTCTATGATAGTGCATCATCACAGTGACTCTTTTCTCTGTTAGTACATCATCACAGGGACTCATTTCTCTGATAGTACATCATCACAGTGACTCTTTTCTCTGATACTACATCATCACAGTGACTCTTTTCTCTGATAGTACATCATCACAGTGACTCTTTTCTCAGATAGTACATCATCACAGTGACTCTTTTCTCTGATAGTACATCATAACAGTGACTCTTTTCTATGATAGTGCATCATCACAGTGACTCTTTTCTCTGATAGCACATCATCATAACGACTCTTTTCTCTGATAGTACATCATCACGGTGACTCTTTTCTCTGATAGTACATCATCACAGTGACTCTTTTCTCTGATAGTACATCATCATAACGACTCTTTTCTCTAATAGTACATCATCACAGTGACTCTTTTCTCTGATAGTACACTATCACAGTGACTCTTTTCTATGATAGTGCATCATCACAGTGACTCTTTTCTCTGATAGTACATCATCACAGTGACTCTTTTCTCTGATAGTACATCATCACAGTGACTCTTTTCTCAGATAGCACATCATCACAGTGACTCTTTTCTCTGATACTACATCATCACAGTGACTCTTTTCTCTGATAGTACATCATCACCATGACTCTTTTCTCAGATAGTACATCATCACAGTGACTCTTTTCTCAGATAGTACATCATCACAGTGACTCTTTTCTCTGAGAGTACATCATACCAGTGACTCTTTTCTATGATAGTGCATCATCACAGTGACTCTTTTCTCTGATAGTACATCATTACAGGGACTCATTTCTCTGATAGTACATCATCACAGTGACTCTTTTCTCTGATACTACATCATCACAGTGACTCTTTTCTCTGATAGTACATCATCACAGTGACTCTTTTCTCAGATAGTACATCATCACAGTGACTCTTTTCTCTGATAGTACATCATAACAGTGACTCTTTTCTATGATAGTGCATCATCACAGTGACTCTTTTCTCTGATAGTACATCATCACCATGACTCTTTTTTCAGATAGTACATCATCACAGTGACTCTTTTCTCAGATAGTACATCATCACAGTGACTCTTTTCTCTGATAGTACATCATAACAGTGACTCTTTTCTCTGATAGTACATCATCACCATGACTCTTTTCTCAGATAGTACATCATCACAGTGACTCTTTTCTCAGACAGTACATCATCAGTGACTCTTTTCTCTGATAGTACATCATAACAGTGACTCTTTTCTCTGATAGTACATCATCACCATGACTCTTTTCTCAGATAGTACATCATCACAGTGACTCTTTTCTCTGATAGTGCATCATCACAGTGATTCTTTTCTCTGATAGCACATCATCATAACGACTCTTTTCTCTGATAGTACATCATCACGGTGACTCTTTTCTCTGATAGTACATCATCACAGTGACTCTTTTCTCTGATAGTACATCATCATAACGACTCTTTTCTCTGATAGTACATCATCACAGTGACTCTTTTCTCTGATAGTACACTATCACAGTGACTCTTTTCTATGATAGTGCATCATCACAGTGAATCTTTTCTCTGATAGTACATCATCACAGTGACTCTTTTCTCTGATAGTACATCATCACAGTGACTCTTTTCTCAGATAGCACATCATCACAGTGACTCTTTTCTCTGATACTACATCATCACAGTGACTCTTTTCTCAGATAGTACATCATCACAGTGACTCTTTTCTCAGATAGCACATCATCACAGTGACTCTTTTCTCTGATACTACATCATCACAGTGACTCTTTTCTCAGATAGTACATCATCACATTGACTCTTTTCTCTGAGAGTACATCATACCAGTGACTCTTTTCTATGATAGTGCATCATCACAGTGACTCTTTTCTCTGATAGTACATCATCACAGGGACTCATTTCTCTGATAGTACATCATCACAGTTACTCTTTTCTCTGATACTACATCATCACAGTGACTCTTTTCTCTGATAGTACATCATCACAGTGACTCTTTTCTCAGATAGTACATCATCACAGTGACTCTTTTCTCTGATAGTACATCATAACAGTGACTCTTTTCTATGATAGTGCATCATCACAGTGACTCTTTTCTCTGATAGCACATCATCATAACGACTCTTTTCTCTGATAGTACATCATCACGGTGACTCTTTTCTCTGATAGTACATCATCACAGTGACTCTTTTCTCTGATAGTACATCATCATAACGACTCTTTTCTCTGATAGTACATCATCACAGTGACTCTTTTCTCTGATAGTACACTATCACAGTGACTCTTTTCTATGATAGTGCATCATCACAGTGACTCTTTTCTCTGATAGTACATCATCACAGTGACTCTTTTCTCTGATAGTACATCTTCACAGTGACTCTTTTCTCAGATAGCACATCATCACAGTGACTCTTTTCTCTGATACTACATCATCACAATGACTCTTTTCTCTGATAGTACATCATCACCATGACTCTTTTCTCAGATAGTACATCATCACAGTGACTCTTTTCTCAGATAGTACATCATCACAGTGACTCTTTTCTCTGATAGTACATCATAACAGTGACTCTTTTCTCTGATAGTACATCATCACCATGACTCTTTTCTCAGATAGTACATCATCACAGTGACTCTTTTCTCAGATAGTACATCATCACAGTGACTCTTTTCTCAGATAGTACATCATCACAGTGACTCTTTTCTCTGATAGTACATCATCACAGTGACTCTTTTCTCTGATAGTGCATCATCACAGTGACTCTTTTCTCTGATAGTACATCATCACAGTGACTCTTTTCTCTGATAGTACATCATCACAGTGACTCTTTTCTCTGATAGTACATCATCACAGTGACTCATTTCTCTGACAGTACATCATCACAGTGACTCTTTTCTCTGATAGTACATCATCACAGTGACTCATTTCTCTGATAGTACATCATCTCAGTGACTCTTTTCTCTGATAGTTCATCATCACAGTGACTCTTTTCTCTGATAGTACATCATCACAGTGACTCTTTTCTCAGATAGTACATCATAACAGTGACTCTTTTCTCTGATAGTACATCATCACAGTGACTCTTTTCTCTGATAGTACATCATCACAGTGACTCTTTTCTCTGATAGTACATCATCACAGTGACTCTTTTCTCTGATGGTACATCATCACAGTGACTCTTTTCTCTGATAGTACATAATAATTTAATAATTTCTTAGTTTGAGGATCCATTTTTCAGCAATTTTGTCAAACTATAACTTAATTTCAATGTAGTAAAATGTCACTCTAATAATAATCAGAGTCATTCGAAGTAAACTTGATTGTGAAAGTCAAAAACAGTGTGTGGACACTAGACCGAAAAAGTATAATGTGTATCCATATTACGAACTGCAGCCTCCTGTTAATATTTTAATGAATTAATATTTTTTTATTTCCACGTAATTTTAAGTTATTTAATAAAAAGTAAAATCAATTTTAAGTTGCATATAATGTGCATCCATATAACAAACTGCAAGCATGTATTATTGCTCAGCAATATGAATTTTCATTCATCAATCATGGATTTCATCGCAAATGTAAGGCTGCTTCACTCAGGTCAGGGATCCGTCTGGGAACGTCTCCGACCCGTCTCCTCTCAGTAATTCAGTGTCAGTGAAAAAATTCACCATTATTTAATTTCAACGGACATTTTCACACTTTACCGGCTACTTTCTGTGGTAAAAAAATCAATGAGAGGAGCCGGACCGGACGGAAACCTGACATATGTGAAGCAGCCTTTAAGGGAGGAAAAAAAGCTTCTCTTCATACTTTTGAACTTATCTTCATTGGTTATTATATATAATATATTATATAAAGATATTATTTTTAGTATATTAATTAACATTACTATCCCATTTCTAATTTTCAAATTAAAAAAAAAACGGCCAAATGTCCTTGCAGTCAAACATCTGTTCGGGGAAGTTTCATTCGGCCAAGTGTCCGTCATCTGTCAAATACTGTTCATATTGGTTCTAGGTAAATTGCTCGAAAACAATTGCTCGAATGAACAATTGCTCGAAAGACAATTGCTCGAAAAACAATTGCTCGAACGAACAATTGCTCGAATTATCAAATTGTTCGAATGAACAAAATTGCTCGAATTATAAAATTGCTCAGTTTTCGATTTTATAAAAGTCAGTTATTCATGAAGTTGAGCTGCACCTAACAATCCTTGTTTCTGTTTAGTAATTGATCATTAATCATTCTATAAATGATTTTAATTATTACTCATTCTGCATAATCTTTTTCAGACCGTTGTGTCATCTCGTATGTAACATGTGAATTGGAATCATGTGGTGAATCAGTACTATTCATGTTTTTTTTATCATAAAACCCGAAAAAATTTGTAGATTTATTAAAACTCTGACATAACTTTGAATTATTTCACCTATTGAGTTGCCACATACAGATAGGCAAGTAATAAATATGTTTTCGGGTTTTATGATAAAAAAACATGAATAGTAGTGATTCACAACATGATTCCAATTCACATGTTACATACGAGATGACTCAACGGTCTAAAAAAGATTATGCAGAATGAGTAATAATTAAAATCATTTATAGAATGATTAATGATCAATTACTAAAAAGAAACAAGGATTGTTAGGTGCAGCTCCACTTCATGAATAACTGACTTTTATAAAATCGAAAACTGTGCAATTTTATAATTCGAGAAATTTTGTTCATTAGAGCAATTTGATAATTCGAGCAATTGTTCTTCGTTCGAGCAATTGTTCTTCGTTCGAGCAATTTTGTTCATTAGAGCAATTTGATAATTCAAGCAATTGTTCGTTCGAGCAATTGTTTTTCGAGCAATTGTTCATTCGAGCAATTGTTTTTCGAGCAATTGTTCATTCGAGCAATTGTTTTCGAGCAATTGTTTCGAGCAATTTACCGGCTACCTTTCATATTATATGATATAAGAACTTTCAGTAAAATGTCATAAATAATTACCACTTACTTGTGTGTTAAATTAATAGTCAGGTCTGCCTGATAGAACGAAAGAGATAGTGAACTCTTAGGAAATGAAAAGCTATTCAATTTCATTCTGTTCAGATTTCGATTTCCTACCTATAATGAAACTAAAACATGAGTCTACATTCATTCATCTAGAAATGTACATATCTAATATAAACAGTTAATTTCATATACAGTGAAACCTATATAACTGTTATAAAGTTATCAACCACATTGCTACTTATCACTTATTGCAGGCATTTCAAGATAGACTGTTTAATATTTTAAAATAGTAATACCTCTCACGATATTAGAATTCACTGCTAGGTATATTACTGCTAGTATCTATTTAGATAAACTTTTATCTTAAACTTCTCAATTTAAGTAAGAATCTTCTTTTTAATTATTCTCAATAATGCAACTCACTGAGTTAAACTATTAGAACAAAATAATGAAAGGTACTGCGAGTGCATCTGCACCAGTACTTTTATAGTAGGAATGTACTTTCACCATTCATTCTTATACTGACTGTGCAAAATAGATTTTAGAAATGACCTCATGGTCGAATATTTATAAGTATAGACTATACTTTCCCCATGACATCACCTCCCTTTAATGTTATAGTGCGGCTCGCAAGCATGAGATAGACTATATGTCGGAAAGAACGTTTACAAAGATATAGAACAAAGCTCAGCCACACATCATTTATTTGGCAAGGTTCTAGTGTGCAGAAATAAGACCGTACATCTACATTTCAAGGTTATTCTCAGGTTTATGTACCTATTTGAATTATGTGTTATTTACTATTTAAAAAAAAAGTCTTTTGTTAAATATTAAAGAGACTAGGTACCTCAAGTTTTTTTTTTTAGTGTTGCATTCTTTTTTTCTGCTTTCATTTGTATCTTTCCTCAACTTATACGTTGCTATATCCATGGCGGTGGCCGGTCAATTGTTCCCCGGTCATTTGATTCCCAGTCATATTTTTTGTTTGTTCATATATTTAGAATACAATAATTAATTACGATTTTTATTTCTATATAAAAATTGCCATTTACTATTGAAATAATGAATAAAACTTGTGAAACAATTTGACTACTACTATTTATATATTTTTTAATATACGTATATATGTATTTTTATGAAACAAAATATTTAAATTTTAAAATATAATTTTTTAATATAATGAAAAAAATAACAGAATTCAAACAGCTAGAACTTATTACCGCAACCAATTAATTATTTTCATTTACAAATAATTCACATATACAACTAGTCAGAAAACATATTACAGGTGATAGGAAATATTAACCAACTCTCCCAAGCGAAAGTTAGGTATATTCACTTCGCAAGCTAAGAACTATTACAAACATCATTTTATGGTAAACAGTATACTTAAATTACTTTACCATAAAATTATTTTTGATCTTTCCCACCTGCATGGTGATAATAATTGTAATAGTTACGGAAAAAAAGCCTAACTGAAAACTACCGATAAAATTGTCAAAAGTTACTCCTCAATTAGCCACATACCAGGAGAAATAATTGAGACATGCTCTTGATTTATTTGATTTGATTGCTAGTTATAATAAGTGTGGGGCATTCCTGTACATTTGATTTTACCATTGATTATTTTTTGTTGCCGGAATGTAAATTTACCAGCGTATATTGTTACTTATTTGAATAAAATATATATGATTTCTTGTTAGCTGTTTTTACCCTCATTACTTAGTTTCTTTAAAAAACTTCATCGACCGTAAGGTGCATATTTCTATTATATGTTGAATAATCAATATATTCACATATAATAAATGAATAGTAGATGTATAAATGGAAAATATGACTAAGAATCATATGATATGGGGATAAAATGATCGGGAATCAATTGACCTAGACACGGTACATAGATATCTATGTAAGTGAAGTTAAAAGTATTACCCTTTTTTTTATCATTTTCTATAGTACTTAAAGCGACAGTTATACCTACCTACCTTAGTTATATAAATATTATACAATTTTCATTTAATAATAATCTGAGATAGTTTAACTTCATGCTGTTAAAGAAACTTTCAAAATTTAAATCCCCATATGAAGTAAACCCTCAGTCGCGCATAGCATCTATTGATCGGCATAGCGGACACTTTTTCCGGTACATGTACCGTCCGTTGTAGGAGTTTCACCTGTATTCCCTACACTATTAATGTTCCATTTAATTCCCACAGCAGCCAGCCGCGCATCATCAGATTGAGGCGTGACGTGACGGAGTTAGAGCAGAGACTGGCTTCACTGGAGAGGCTGGTGAAGGAGGAGGAGCACTTGGAAGAGGTGGCGGTGGAATGGTCTCTTAGACAGGTCAGTGTCAGTATATGCATTGCGTTATAAACTTATTCGCATGGGGACAGGTTAACACGGTGGGTAAAGAATTAGAAAAAAAAAGTAATTTAATTTACTCTTCTGTATGAGGTAAGTGGTTAGTTATTCTTAAATCTGCGCAAGACATTCAATTTCGTCCTGAAATGTGATCAAACAACGTCTTACTAGTCTTTTCATGTTTTGAATAAAATAGATTAGATTGATACAAATGAAACGTATAACTTTGGAAAAATCATAATAGATGCAACCACAACAGGTAGATGCTTCATTAAAGTAAAAATACAATGATTCAATATTATTATTTAGTTTTGGAACACTAACAAATTTAGTACTCTGTTATTAAAATCAACCATTTGGAGACTAATAACAAGTTCTTCACTGCGATCCGCTAATCTTATCTAAAATGCATTGTAGGGAAACTGTTAGTCCACTAGTGCTTGGGTACACTCAGTAGGTACTTATACTTTTAAATGACAGTACTACTCCACTTGCATATACACAAACTCGAACAAGAGACAAACTTCAAACAAGTATTACAAATTCGTTGGAATGATAAAGTAAATTCAAAGGGAATAACATATTGCAGATGCTTATCTGTTAAGGCATCACACGATAGTCAGTAAGTTATTGGCAATCATTAGTTCGCTAAGATGATGTGAATGACTCCTATAAATGTAGTGGCCATTTAAAAAATGCTAAAAGTTGGTTAATTAAAATTAATTCATGGAATAATATATATATTGTAAAACTTTGATGTTCGATAACAAATATCCTTAGAACACATTGTATACAAATTTGAAGGCATTTCGTAGTGATATAATAAATATTCAAATGAAATTAATAAATAGTTTCCTTAATATTGTAGAAGAATGTGCACTTGTAACTTAATAAATACAAAAATAGGGAATAATATAGAGTTAGCTACTTATAATATTTAGTATTGATCACCATAGTTAACAGTGATAATAAAATTATCTAATTAGTTTGTTCAAAAATATGGATAGGTTTCATGTAATATCATAAATACAGTTCACTATTGAGATTCGGTGGAACATTGAACCCCTTTAAATTACTTTGATTCTTAGTAAAAACATGTTTTGAAAAACGATACCAAACCCAGTGAAATTAAATCAGATCTATATGTATAAAATATGGTTTTCAATAATGGAAAGCAATACAGAGCACATGTTGTTCAGAATCTATTCTAAATTGACATTTCTTTTAAAATATATATATATAGCTAATAACTATACAAGAGAACAATCAGCATTTGCAGGCGCCTCTATCTGAATAATATGTTATAATTATTGTTTTGAAGCAAAATTGAATATAATTACATTTAATGAACACCCAATACTACTACTATAGCTAAGTTCAAATTTTCATCTCTACATTAATATTAATAAAGCATACCTAACATTTGATGAAAATGTGAAGTTATCTAACTAAAAAGACTAAATATTAGAGAGTGGATGGAAGCAACATCAAGGAAGCATAGAATTCAATTATCCTCCATCAAATATCAAGCAATTGCAATCTTAATTCCTTAAGAAATACATAACAGTTTCTAAGGCCCATGTATCGCAGCAGACAGTTCCCAATAGTTTGACTAATAGTGGTGTACATTTAGTCAGATCAAGGGGCAGCAGTGACTTCAGTGTCATTTGGATGGCTGGTTGAGGAGCTCTGTGTTACCCACACTGTTAATAGAGAAGCAAATTAACTGTATAGGATGAATAGCACATATTGAGAAAAAACGCATTCTTATTGTGAAGAAAAAACATTCAGTGAACTGAAAAGAAATATTAGCTAATATACACAGCATCATTTGGAAAAATAATACGTAAGATGAGAGGTAAATACTGTAGAGAGTAATAGTTTATCATATTTAGCAATATCTTTAATAGTGATGTTTCATGCTGTAAATCATAGAGTTGAAGCCTTTGTAAAAAGTTATAATGGATATGTCCATCTTAAAATGAGTGATACTATTCTCAAGGTGCAGTAGGGTTATAAATGACAGGCTGCTGTTGGTTAGGGTAGTTTGGAAAATAAGGATATTGTGGCTGAGCTGCAAGATTGGGGTTAGGAATAGCTTGAGGAACTCCTTGAATGTTAGGATACACAACAGGGGAATTAGATGGCAAGCTAACACCTGGTGGGATGGCAGGATTGTTTGGATTGGCCTGAGTATCTTCCTTCTTACGTCCTTTGAGTTAGCAGTAAAAATAGGTAGATTCCCTATTATTGACTACTAACTAATATGTAAATTCATTGACTATAAACTGAAATGATGTAATATAAAACAGCAATGGTTAACTCACCAATTATGATAATCAATAGCACTACCACCACTACTCCAATGATGAGCATCATCTGGAAAAGAGAGATTGATTGTATTTTACTGAAAAAAAGAGTTCTAATACACGCTAGTAAGAACATATTTTACATCTTTGAAACTAGACACTTATTTCAATAAAGAAGAGGATTTTCTTTAATAATTTATACAAAATGTTTCTTTAAAAAGGACCCACTTCTATAATGGATGTGACCACCATTTCTACAAAAAATGAAATGCCTCATTTTTCTGAGTCATCTGACTTCCACCCAGATATATTTATAAAAAACTATCACTAATTTTAATTAGAAGATGAAACTACAATAAACATTTTATTGCTAATATCTGAATTAAAGCTCACCTTCAGGTTTTTCCACCACATTTTTCTCTTCAGAGCCCCGGCTTGTTGTTCAAACTGAGCTGCATTTTGTTGCAATGCATCTGAACAGTTAAAGATACATTAGAGATTCATTCATTGTAAGTAGTTATATTTCAAAGGATACATCAACTTAGTTAATATCAAAGTAGTAGTTACTTAGCTTCATTTTTGATAAGGGAGAATTCAAAAGAGTAATCATAACAGTAATATAGTAATTAATGGGTTAAAGTTAAAATAAAAGGCTACTTTAGGAAGAAATTATACAGAACAAAAATTTGTTAAGATATTAAACCAGAAGATTAATAAGCTCGCATAATAATATAATTATGAAGCATAGGAGATCTACACAAGCACTATAAACTACAATTCAAATATAACTGAAAAGGTGTCATTTTTTATTCATATAAAGTGCACTAAGCTAATAACAATTTTTTGAGAAGAAACATTGTATTTATTTCTATCAAAGGTAATTTTCTTGAAAAATAAAACTACAGAGATGAAGAGTAAGGGTGCAAAGTGCTTTCCAAATAATTAGAAACCTTTGAAATACCTGTCACTATAAAAGTCAAACTCCTATCCAGATAGCTGTAGAAGAAAATAATTTGTCAAAGTTGAAGGAAATTAGAAACACACACAAATTTATAGCTGATTCAATGATCAACTTTAGCCTGTTTATTAACTTTAGGTCACAGCAAGAATAAGGAATGAGGTGACCCAAATAGATGGCAGCTGTGCTCTCAAAGTACAATGAGTAGCACACAGCTGTGTAGGCATGACAACATTTAACAGTCTGTTTGTCCTTCAAATCTTAAGAGTGTTACACTTTTGACTAGAATAATGCAAAGAAAAACACAACAGAAAATGTGAAGATAGATTATCACTTGGAAAGAAAAATGATATGAAAGTGATAAAACACTTAAAAGATGAAAACATTCCTTTGATTAAATTTTTTTATGTAGAACTGCTGCATGCCACTTAAAATTGCTAAAGAAATTCCCATAGTAATTTGTCTTTAGATAATTGGAATATCCATAGCCCAGACAAAGCATTCATGGTAAATAATATACCCATTAATTATATTATTGCAATAGGAATACCAAATGTAAGGCAGAAAGTTAGTTTAGAAGAGAAGAATATTTACAAAGTAGATTAGGTAAATGAATTAATAAACATACAAATGTACACAATAATTTAAGCGTTTTACTCATCAGAATGTTTCAGGAGTAGCAATATACCTGCTCTATTGTCAAGTTGAGATAAATTCTCATCCCTCTCTAAGACTTTCTCAACATTTGTCCGCATAATGTCAACGACCTGGAGGTAGTTTGCATGAGAATATAATAATGATAATCAGTTTCTAGTATATGTGAAAGATGAAATGGAAAGGTGAATAGTAGCTATGTGTGTGTATGTGTCTCTTTGTGTATTTCGTAAACAAACTAATAAATAGAAAATAAAGGTCAAACCAAAGAAATATGGGTGTTAAATAAAAAACAATGCAATACATTTGTTAATGAACTGGATCGACAAACAGAATACATGAGTACAGGAAAATAAATCATATCAATAATGTATATTCCCACATTACAAGAAGACGAAGTTACTATCCTACATGTCAACATGCACACAAGAATTAATAAGTAAGCACCAACATATGATAATCAAAAGAACCCCGGATGCTACCCCCATTCACTAGAAAAGTGTTAGTCATTTAGTTAGTATTAATTAATTGCTAGAATTTCATTTTCCATGAAATCAGTTGAATCAAACAAACCACTACTTTTAGTCCTACAAAAGAACTATCGATTATTACCTGCTCTTGTATCCAGTTCTGATAACTTTTGATCCCTCTCCAGAACTTTTTCGACATTCACCCTCATTATACCAACCACCTGATATACAAAATCAACTAAGCATTCAAAAATAATATAACTGCTATATGTTTTATTGTGCATGTGATAGTTATACAGTGTGTGGATCGAGTGTTTTCATATATAATTCAAAAATTATACCTAGTATATAAAAGAGGAGATACTAATGTGAAAGTAGTGTATGATATTGTAGTGAAAATAATAACATGAACAAGCATTGAATGAATATAGCAAATTAAAAAAAATCTATTTCAGTATAGTTCAATTCTTTTTCTAAAATAATTCACTTACAGAATCAACTTGTGCTTGTGTTTGTTGCATTCTTTTTTGTGCCATCATCTGCTGAGGGGTGCGTGGACCCCCCACAATTTCTCCATTCTCTCCTGCTTGGCCATTACTTTGACCAGGACCCCCAAAAGCATCAGACCTGAAAAAAATGTTATTTTAATGAAATAATTTTTTGATAGCATCTGGTAATTAATTCATTATGCTATGCTTAACCAGATTTAAATTAAAAGTTTGACAGGAAAATCCCCAGTGTAATGAGAAAATTAATTGATCTCCAAGCTTGCTGAATCCAGGTTGACACATTTAAGATCATTAAAAAAAGAAATTTGTGTCCCTGGATGTTTTCAAGTTTTTTTTCACTTGAAAACATCATTATTCTTCATATTTGATAATCTCAAGCTTGTGCTTACTTTGGAAGTTTGCGACCATGTTTTAAAATGATGTGGACAAAGTTACTAATTAGCTGGAGACTTCATGAGAAGAATATTCCAAGTAAAATATTTCACTGGTAATTATGGAGGTGAAACAAGTTGTAAACATCATAACATGTACCTAAATAACAATAAATTATTCATTAAATAGTCTCCAAGGATGCACATGCATCAAACATAATGAAGCACACAATATATATATATAATGCTTTATTATGATCATATTTTTCAGCTAAATCATCAAATGTAAATTATAGCAGTCAAGGGTCTAGCTATGATGTAGCTAATTGTCATTCATGATGGCATGATCAAAGTGCTTAACTCTAGTAACCTAAGGACTGGTTCGCCCAAACCAACTCTTTAGAAAAATATTAATATCTCTCATTCGAATCTTATTTGGAACTTATCTTTTCATGATTTTTTTAGTTATTCACATTCACATAATTATAAATGATTAAAAACAATTTAAGATGATTGATGGCAAAATACCCATCTATAAACAAATTTAGCACATGCCAGTGCTCCCACCTGTCATGAGATGCACGACTGTGCCAGAATTGCACTCACGAGCTACATCAGATTTGCCAACTCCCATCCATATAGCTAATAGAGTAATATGTAAGATTTTTTTCTTTTTTCTTTCCCCTAGTATAATAATATGGTACATAAACTCTCGGACTCTCCATTCCATTAGTCTCCCGCTATTTCTGAAAGAAGCTAAATTTCTCTCATAAACAATCAAATTATTATCATAAAGACAAACTCCCCATAATATAAATATTAGTAAATTCCTAGCTCACTGCTATATTTCATTTAAGGACACAAACTGGGAACTGATCTAAACACCCCCTTCCTAGTTCACATCCCTAATTGATTTAGAGACGTGAACTAGGAAGTGATTTGGAAGCAGAATACTTTTCACATGTAGTCCAATCTTGAACTGACAGTTCAATATAGAGTATATTGCAGCATAAATGTCAGACATCTTAAATTATTGTTTTTCAAAACAATTTTGTAAAATTTGCCAAATTTTAACTGTAGTTATGATACTAGAGTTTCTGTCAATTAATAATTCTTAGCACAATATATTTCAAACGATGAAAGGTAACTCAATTCAAGAAAAAAATAATTTAAAAATACTCCCTTCCTAGTTCAAGTCCCTAATTGTTTTAGGGACATTAGGAATGGGGTATTTGAATCTGTTCCTAGTTCATGTCCATAAATTATATAGGGATGTGAAGTCGTGAACTGGGATTTTTTACCAAATTTACCTAAATATTAAACAACATTGAAGAATATTAAGTATAAGAAAAAATAGACTTTTTTCTATTTGTAATTTTCAAATTAAAAGACTCAGAATAGCCTTCATTAACTTGCCAGATAAATGGAGAAAAAGGCCATACTTTATTACCAATCAGCAGAATATGAGAGATATTTGGGATATACTCAACCCATTAGGGATGGGACGATCCCAAAATTCTCACTGATACCAATACTTCAGTTTTCATAGATACAGATACCTAGATTTTCACCGATACTGATAGTTTGATTATTTAAATGAGATTAACAATTTTGAAAATTAGGATTACCTATCTATATGAAATCATTGTATGATTGTTACATCAATTTAATTTTTTTAAATGCCTCCAGTCTACAGAAAGTGGTAAAGTATTCGTAGAGATTTCTTATTCTGTTCATATCAAAATTAATGTAAATACCAAGTAAAATTGTATGTCTCATAAACTCACCATTTGTCTCTCCAGCTCTCTCCAAAATTAACAAATTCTCTCCAAAATGATAAAATTATCATTAATTCTCTCCAAAATAACATTGTAGCATAGGAGAAAAATAGAAAAAACTCGCCATTTGCAATTGAAGGGCTCAAAATAACTGTCACAAACTCGCCATTTTTTTATTACTTGGTGTAAATATAGGGATTAATTCAGAAGTGTTCATAGCAAATTGATTTAAATATAGGAGTTAATTCAAAATTGTTCGGAGAGAATATCCCAAATATCTCGCATATTCTGCGACTGGAAATGCCTCATAGATTTTACATGTTAAATAATAAATATACCTAGGTACCAAGTAATAAAGCATGTCCAAACTCGCCATTTTAATGGCGAGTTTGTGACAGTTATTTTGAGCCCTTCAATTGCAAATGGCGAGTTTTATCTATTTTCTCCTATGTTACAAGTACAATGTTATTTTGGAGAGAATTAATGATAATTTGATCATTTTGGAGAGAATTTGTTAAATTTTGGAGAGACAAATGGTGAGTTTATGAGACATATTATTTTACTTGGCCTAGGCCCTAGGTATAACCCAGTCTGCAGAAACTGGTAAATTGTTTGTAGAGATATGATGATGATATCTCATTCTGTTTGTGGCATCATTAATGTAAATATAGAGATTAATTTAGAAGTGTTCTTAGCATAATTAATGTATACCTATATACTATATAGGAATTAAATCAAAATTGTTCGGAGAGAATATCCCAAATATCTCCGATATTCTGCAGACTGGGATATAACAGTAACCAATGGATATGTAGGGTCACGCAGGTAAATTGCGGCCCTTTAATTTTTAATTGCTGCCCTCTCAAGAGTGTCTCTAAAATATTCTGAATCGAAATTACATTAAAATGTTGCATAGCTATCAAAAACAAAAGAAGCACAGTGCATGCTAATGCTATAACTTATTAATTTAAGTTTAGACATGTCACATGTGTTTTGTTTGAAGCTATGATGTTTCAGTTGTTAAAAGGCTAAAAGCCACAGTTAGTGAGTGGGCTGTAATTTACCTGCGTGACCCTAATAAATAATAATCAATAAATAATGTAAATATCAACTGAAAATTTCCACAAAAAGAAATCATTAAAAAGTTGATTCATTAATAGTTTATAAGAGGTTTACTGAGAACTGGTTTAGGTTTAACAAAAGGTCCCAAGAAAATTTAAGATAATAGGTATTAGGTACCTAACATGTCGATACGTATCTAAAAGCTGAGCGGCGCACACCAGTACGGCGCACCAGATTACGGCGCACCACTGTACATTCTATTAGATAGGTAATTTGAATACAGATTAATGACAAATGGAGTGAATTTGATAGGTAATTGTCGTATCAAATTTATGTCTGACACCTGACGGTACCTGAATCCAATGTTTATACTACACAGTTTAATTATTTGATTGAGATGTTTAATTTGGAATAGAAAATAAAATTCATCATAGAAAACTGTAATTGTAATTTTATGGGGTAACTATTGTAAACTTTCAGTCTGAGATGTAAATAAAAACTTATCAGTTAGCCGTTAGGTAGATGTATGGGGGGGCGTGCCGCCCCCCCCCAACCCCCCTGCCAGCTGCCAGGTCATTAAACAATCATGAAGTGTGCAGAACAACAAACTAGCCAAGTAATAAAGCATGTCCAAACTCACCATTTCAATGGCGAGTTTGTGAGTTATTTTGAGCCCTTCAATTGCAAATGGTGAGTTTTATCTATTTTTATCCTATGCTATAATGTTATTTTGGGAGAGAATTTATGAAAATTTTGATCATTTTGGAGAGAATTTGTTGAATTTTGGAGAGAGCTGGAGAGACAAATGGCGAGTTTATGGGACATACTATTTTACTTGGCAAACTAGCGGATACCCAAGTAATAAAGCATGTCCAAACTCGCCATTTTAATGGCGAGTTTGTGACAGTTATTTTGAGCCCTTCAATTGCAAATGGCGAGTTTTATCTATTTTTCTCCTATGCTACAATGTTATTTTGGAGAGAATTTATGAAAATTTGATCATTTTGGAGAGAATTTGTTGAATTTTGGAGAGAGCTGGAGAGACAAATGGTGAGTTTATGAGACATACTAGTTTACTTGGGCGGATACAACAAACTACATAACAGTTTTTCACATTGAGGTCATTAATAGAAAGTACAGTGGTGCGCCGTATTGTAGTGCGCCGTAATGTGGTGCGCCGCTCAGCTTTTAGATACTTATGAACATGTCTATAATTTTTTTTCAATTTCTTATTTCTCCACTTTTAAGGTTTAAATGATCAGGAAAAGGAGACCCATGCCTCTGAGTAGGTAGGTTAAACTAGGTTATAATTTTCAACTAAATAGTGAGAAAATTAGCAAGTAGGGTACTCAAGAGTTGAAATACTTCCTAAATCAGATTAGATTAGGCTACCTTACAAAATTACAAATACTGCCTAGTGCCTACACAAATTGTACCTAATAGATATTAATGTATTGCATATATAGGCAGCTCTTTATTGGTTTGAAAAATGTGAGAAGTATCCACACTGTAAACTCTAAATACAAATAATAACTTACATTTTTATTAAATTTATACGCACTAGCTAATCGTACACAGCACAATTTTCCTGAACAATAACAAATATGGCCGCCGCCTACAACACCCCTGTTGTCCGCGATACTAATGAAAATAATGTAACACGATAATTCATGCCCTATCATTAGTTAGCTAAGAATTAATTATTTTTAATCGAATTATTATATTTTGTCATTGTTTAAGAGTTAATTTCTTGAAAAAGGGAGCAATTATATTCTGATGAATAGTAAAGTCGGTAGGACTCGTTACTAGATGGCGCTGTATACTCACATGATGATGCTATTCTGTATGGACAGTTTCACACTTAAATTTTATTCCTTTTATTTTAACTAGAACTTTGCGTCATGAAATGAAGTAATCATGTGAGTAATCCGCTTAATAGAAATAAATTTATTTCATTAACGAAGCAGAATGTATCTTGTCTCTTTCTTCTTATAATCAATATAAAGGTTTCTACTATAAAATTAAAATACCTATGTATTTTGTCATTTAAATCTGTCATATACTACATAAGTTTAATGTAGCTAATTTACTATCTACTAAAAAAAATGTCTGAACCATTTTTGTTTTCCAGATAGCCTAGTTATTTTAGTAAGCTAATTACCCTAAATAAAATTTTTTTCCATAGGAACTCGAGCAGCCAAAAAGGAGTCCGAAGAAAAGCAAATCCATCACAATTGATGGATTAGAAAATAAAAGTAGAACAAATGGTGATCAATCAAATTCGAAGGCTACTAAACAGGATAAGAATAATAATGTCAACAATAGCCAAATAGATGATGAAATTACTACGAAACAGTACGAATGCAGTGACACATCGGATAAAAAACAATCTACCAGTAGAAGAAAGCGGAGGAAGAACAACCAAAAACCAAAATGTAGTAAAGATAAGCATAACACTTCTGTTATGATTTATAAAATAGACTGCAGTCAACCTTCAATGGATTCCATTCTCAATGCAGCTCATTTTGTGAGTACTAAATGCATATCAATTATGTAAGATAGTTGTGAATAAATAATGTTGTCTATGGATATTTCTTATTTCAGAAATCATATATCAGCGAGAGGATTAAAGTTGACGGTAAAGTTTCTAACTTTGGCTGCAAAGTTAGCATTGAACTTGTCGGTACTCATGAATTAGACATTGTTTGTGTGGATTACTCCTTCCCAAAGAGGTGAGTGATTTAAATAATCCAATGGTAGGAAGTTAAAATGCAGAGAGAAGGGGGCTATTAATTAGCTAGGAAGTAGTAACTGGGTGGATACACCGCGCAAACCACGTGTTCTCATTAGAGTTAATGGCTTGTAATATTATCCACGTGTAATTCAACGCATATACATTACGTATATTAAGTGCATACCCATTTCAGTTTCATATGCTTTTAGAATATGCATTGAGTTAGAATATACAATTTATAATTGTATTTTCATATATGAAATATGTCAATGAATACAAATTTCACACTCTATAGATAAATTTGAGTGACAAACTGACAATGTTGATAAAATGGTCATCTATTATACCTACTGCGATAGGAGTTACATAACAGACAAAGGAGATAAAACTACAAAAACTAAGCTAATTAAAAAATGATATATTTTTGAACTAAATTCTACCCAAATAAGCATTTAAAAATCGACGGATTATATCTTACAAACCCCTAGTCACGAAACTTTAGATCCTGATCTACTCGGTCTTGATGGTATCATCTAATACATAGTAAATCTAAATAAATAGAGAAGTATACCAAGTACAATATTGGAACATCAGAAAATACTCTGAGTGACGTCACACAAAGTATTTTCCTTTTGTTTTTTTAAATAAAGAGTGTGCTACTATCCAGTTAAACGTGCATTTTCATGGAAATTAACTTACATAAAATTGTTTTTATCACGTTTTACACTCTATTCACTTATAATATTCACCTTATATAATACTTATAATATTTGAGAGTACTCTGTGCGACGCCATTTGTTTACATCGTTTTTGAAGAATGGATCAAGTTCACCGTCAATAAATTCGAAACTTAGCATACTTCTCTATTTATTTACTATGATCTAATATATTTTTAAATTTATTATTAGTGTTCAACATATCTATATATGTGTACAGTGTTTTCACCATCTGATTGGTATAAGTCATTCATTCGAATGAAAAATAATTTACAAATAGCAATAGATAAAACATATGATTTTATAACTAACAGATTTAATGAATACCGAAGGAAATTAACAATATTATGTTGTAATAAAATGCAACTCGCATGTATTATATTGATTTACTTTACCCAAACTATAGAAGATCCTCACGAGAGTATACATATAGCAAGATTGTCATACAGAGTCAGAATTGAATGTGCAACTTAATTCATTAGCTTATTTGAAAAAGAAACTAAGTTGCATATACTAACTAAAATTAATGAAACTAACATGCACATGCATTTAGTATAATCTTACATCTGCGCTATTTGTTTGTGCTTATTAGTGCAAGCCTCGACATAACTAATTTGATACTCCCTCTGGTGGGAAATAGCTGGTGCATATAAATTTTGCTAGGAAATATTTGTGTCTTAGACTTTTCAGTCTGATAAGCTAGTAATTTTGACTTAAAACACTAGTATATAATTTTAATACTGCAGGAATACATTAGATACACATCCGAGGAATTTCCTAATACTCTTGACAAAGTTCTGCAATATCTTTAATTACACCCCTCTAGGACTGTTTTCCATCAAGAATAGGTTTGATTTCTTATTGTCACGACTATTTACACATTCATTTAATAACAGTGTAGTTTTAAGAAATTATTAGCAACCACTGTACGAAACATGCATGTCATATTCACCAATATCTTCTCGAACGCAGTACGTCACTACACAGTTCAGAATGCGCTAAACCATCTTTCATTATACAAAACAGTTTCAGATCAGTGGGAGCATCAATTACATTACTGCCATTTAACGCAACAAAATACAAATTGCTGATAGAGTAAGTGTTAAGATTCTAATTTCTAACCATTCACTCTTCAGGTACCTGAAGTTCCTCACGAAGAAGTACCTGAAGAAGGAAGGACTCAAGGACATGCTGAGGGTAATCAGAGCCTCTGACAATGACAACACTCTTGTCCTTAAGTACTACAAACATCTTTGTAATGAAGAAAGCGACTCTGAATAAATGAAACCCTCAATTACTAGCTACAAAATTAGCTAAGGGTTCTTTGTTAAATAATATATTTAACCTTTAATGAGCTACAGGATAACTAGAAATAAAGCCTCAACAACAGAGCAAACCAAATTATATTTTCATATTGCAGTGTTGTGATTATATTCACATTAGAAGTTTAAGCTAATTTAAGAATAGGATAAAAACCATCCAAAGTATAATGGAGGAACTGAAAGGATAAACTAAAGCTAATAATTTTTTTCATAATTGATTTTGTTCATCTTCGAAGTCGGTTATCTTCAACCAGTGATAAGCAATTAAAATAAAGGGTAAATAATAAAGTGCATTTCACATTTCGATGTTTCATTCAAAAAAGTTCCACAAATAATCAAGATTGATTAGTTTTCCACAAAGCCACCATATTATCGTAGAATGAAACAGTAGCAATGATATTTTCCTCACCCCAATGCCAGTCAGCACCATAGGCAATACTCTCGTGATCCTTATAAGACAGCTCCACATTCAGAGTGTCTCCATTCAACACATGGAAGTCATTGTACATGCCGGCAACTAATACCTTATCCGCTGTGCGAGGCCTCCACTTCAGTCTCCACACTCCACCGCCAACATTAACCTCTTTGAGGGAATTCTTGAAGTTCCTATCGTCCCACATGTAAACGTTTTCGTCGTAACTACCACTGAGCAGAAGGTGCTCTTTGGTGTCATTGCAATGGAGGCTGGTAACGCCCGCCATGTGCACCTTGCTCGTAAAAATGGCACCATTTAGCCCCACACGCAAGTCATACCCTTTGAACTTGGCGTCATCACCACCGGAATACATTAAATTAGTGTCCCAGTAATTGAATGCAGTTATCCAGGCTTCGTAATCGTGCTGCAAAGCTTTGTGCTCTAATGTTAATCCTTGTTCATTAAAGGAGTAAATGCTTATGTAGCCATTCGAGTCACTCACGGATATTTTCACACACTCGTCTGTGTTCTTCCTGTTGGACCAGTCCAAGGATAGGGCTAAGGCACTATCTACAACAGCTTCGTTCACTGGCTCCAAAGTATTCTCTTTTAACTGCAGCACCTTCAGTTCGCCATCAGCAGTGACTACTGCCAGTAGTATCTTATCGTTAACGGTATTGCAACTCCACTTCATATCGAGAATACCAGCTATTTGCATTTCTTGCAATTTTTCCACGCTATTTCCCACCAGTTTGTGGAGGTACAAACAACCCAGCCTTTTCCCTTTAGGATACTCGGCAGAGGTCTGCTTCTCGTCCAACTGGTAAGTACCGACAACGAAGAAGTCCCTGTGCGTAACAATTGGACAGAACTCTACACTGTCCGCAGAGTACTTTGTCTTCCAGGTAGATATAACATCCACGCCCATCTTGAGGATTAGCACACACCTACAAATAAATAAAAACATTAATATTTGCCAGAACTAAAGATAACTAAATAAGCAATGTTATTTCAGTCCTATCGATCAACCAACAGTTATATTTCTGGATAGAAATTTATCATCATTATTAAATCTGTTTTCCATATAAATCTTGATATATTTTTATATTGACCTGATTAGCGAAGATAACGAGGATTGAAGAAGTGAAACCCTACCCAAGTTGATGTATGTACTTCAGTTTACCTGTAAATGGAAAAAATGAGTGATTAAAATACATAAATAACACTCATAAGAAACGCTTTTCTATTTATTTTCAGTCCTATCGATCTAACCATCACGTTATCTGGAGTAAAAAAATGTCATCACAATAATTATATTATCTTTCAAACTATAAATAAGAACTAACCTTCATCTCAAGAGGAATCATTTAGACACTTCATTTAGAATTTATCTGGAATCTGCAAAATAATAATAATTAGTATACTTTCATTAGGGAAAAGAAGATATAATTTTTAATAAATTTCAGTCCTATCGATCAAACCATCAGGAAAGTTCTGGAAGTTTATTAAATTTCATCACAATAATCAAGTAAATTACAAACTATAAACAGGAACTTACCTTCATCACAATAGGAAATTTTTTTCGACACATAGATTTAAAATTTATCAGGAATCTGTAAATAAACAATAATTAATTAGTATACTCTCATTGGGGGAAAACAGATTTAATTTTTGAATAATATTCAGTCCTATCGATCAAACCATCAGGAAAGTTCTGGAAGTGTTTATAGTTTCATCACAATATAAATTAAGGAGACATTCATTTATGAGACTTACTATGTTACAAATTGAAATTCCACAACAGCGACAAGGAAAAACATTTTCTAGGGACTCGAGAGATTGCTATTTGACGTCGGTGAGATCATACTCGTGACATCTGAAAAAGAAACTCCATTAGGTAATGGACTGAAATAAACCATTTAGTATGGCATTGATCTCAAGGAAGAAAAATTATGCATCACAATGCAAAATTTGTTTCAGTTAAAATGTTTAGCTATTCCAAAAAATATTATAAAACTCACTTCTTGTCAGCATATCAGGAAATGATACATAACATGGATTAAGTCTCTCCCAACCTACTACAACCGTATGGAAAAAAACATATATTTTCAGACGTTTAAAGGCACCACTTATTACCAGATTCTCTGTCCCCATCGGGTGACACTAAGTTAAAAGAAATTGCAAGACATCTGGAGTAAGTTATACAAATTATCGAAATGACTCCACATTGTCAGTCATGTCAAGAAAAATGATAATTAAATATTAGTTAGTATCCCTGATACCTGCAGGTATCATGGACACTAAAGAAATGTAAATACAAAATATAGTTTCCTTTACGTGCCCTAAAATGTGTAACAGTAGATAACTTTCAACTTACTCTAGCAGAGGATCAAATGAAACTTTTTCTTTTAAAGCAAGGAGGCAACTTAACAAACATTATTACTATTAGGAGATTGTGAAATAAAAGGAAGAATAGAAAACTAGTTGAAGAGCCTAAGAATAGAGGACTACAAGCAAAGCAAGTGCTATTAATTTAAATAAAAGATAGAAAATGAAATTTAATTCACACTTCTCAGTTGTAAAAAAACTCCATTAGCAAAAATCACTATATTATAAATAGTAAAACATTTGAAGGTCTCATAATAAAAGTAGTGTTGCGAGAAAGCAGAGTTTATTAATCATCGGCTTCATCGTCATCATCCTCTTCCTCATTGTTGATGTTGAAGTATCTGAGCTCATAGGAGTCTCTGGCTTGGTTCACTGCAACCACCCTCAACCAATCTCTCAGGTTGTGCTTCTTCATGTACTTTTTGGCTAAGTATTTGAGGTACCTGAGAATAACATCACAATATAGCCACACCGGAGAAAACTTTCCGATAGAATTAAGATTTAGCAGTAAATTGATGAGCTCAACAATAGCTACTACTTACTTCTTAGAGAAAGCAAAATCTACAGATGTGATAGTGATTTTGTTCTTGGAGCTCTCAATAGTGACTGTGTTACCCAAATTGTTGGTCTTTCCATGAACCTTGAACTTTTCTGTCAGATATTTTTCCTGTGAAAAAAAAGAAGAAATTTAGAGAAATAAAATAAAATAAGTATAGTGAGAGGCTAAGTATTCATGCATTTACTTACAAATTCTTCAAGGGTCAGGATACCATCCTCTACTGGCTGTTTGCAGTCAATGTGGAATTTGAGGATTTTCTTTACTCTCTTTGGGGTCTTTGCTTTCCTCTGAGCTCTGGTGGTTGTAGGTCTCTTAGAGGTCTTAGCAGCAGGCTTCTTGGCAGTTGTCTTGCCAGCTCCCTCCTTCTTGGCAACCTTAGCTGGTTTAGCTTCATCCTTCTTCTCAGTTGGTCTCTTTTCAGCAGCAGGTTTTGTTTCCTTCTTTTCTGCCTTCTTAGCATCCTTGGCTGGCTGCTTCTTCTCAGTCTTCACTTCCTTAGGGGCAGCAGCCTTAGCAGGAGCCTTCTTGTCACCAGACTTGGCATCCTTGGACTTCTTGTCTGCGGATTTGGCAGGAGCAGCCTTCTCAGCAGGCTTGGCAGCCTTCTTCTCTACTGGCTTAGCATCCTTGGCCTTCTTCTCAGCTGCAGGCTTGGCATCCTTGGGCTTCTTCTCAGCAGCAGGCTTGGCATCCTTTGGCTTTTCAGCTGCAGGCTTGGCCTTTTTATCAGCACCAGCTGGCTTCTTGTCAGCCTTCTTGGCTGCAGGGGCTTTCTTTGTTTCACTCTGAAAATAAATAAAAGATAATATTAGACTTTATACAAAAAGAATAGTCACTTTTAAGTAACATTCTACTAGAATCAATCAGATCAAAACAAACAATTTAATCATAGCAATGCCATTTACACCCATGTTTAGACATATAGAGCCAGCAGCGCTTACTTTATTTTCTATATTTTGTATTTTGATTGCCATTCATGTTTCTTTGAAAGAAATATTGAAATAGAGCTATTTTTTTTCTTGGTAGCATTCCCTAATTTCAGTTTGAAATCTGAAGCATAATTTGAAAATTTGATAATTTTTAAAACCAATTTAATGTTTTCATAAATTAACATTAGAAACATGAAAATTCATATATCAGAGACTTATTAATGGAGTAGGGTGTCTGAATATATTCTCCCACTCTGCAGAATGTGGAAAATTCTTCACAAAATGTTTGGAAATTTGAGGTGAAATTTTAAAAGATGTCTTTAATTAATTATGTCAGCAGTGATTTCATGATTTTTAGCCAATAACATATTTTGCCAAATTGCAGAATATAGAACATTTTTCCAAGCTCTGCAACAAACCTGAGCACATTTTTAGAAATTTTATATCTCCGCAAGAGATCTTGAATCAATTCTTATGTAAACGTTAAAATAGCTGTAGGAGATCCTGAATCTACTGAGAGTCAGGAACCCAGTCTGTATTTGGTGCACAAAATTCCACTGACTTTTTAAAAGCTGAAAAATCCACCAACAATTTGGCTGATCCACCAAGTCCCAAGTTACCAACATTTTACCAATTTTTCCATCAAAAATTAATGTTAACGTAAGAATGTATAGCTTAAAAGTCCACTGACTTTCCAGAAAAATATTTTCAAAAGGGTAAAAATTGTGGCAACAAGACAGTGGAATTTACCATGAAATACAGTCTGGCGACGTTATTATTTCTAAAATTATTATCTCAACAACAGAGTGGACGAGTTACCATGACAATAGTCACTCAATAACACAGTCTTCAAAGCACTTCTAGTCAGCGCCCTCTGAGGCCCAAATTTCTCCAAAAAAATCAAATCATAATTTCTCTCTCCAAATTAACCAGTCTGCAGAAACTGGATAAGTGTTCGTAGAGATCTCCTATTCAGTTCGTAGCAAAATTTAATGTATATAGGTATTAATTCAAAATTGTTAGGAGAGAATATCTTAAATCCTGCAGACTGGCAAGTTAACATAGCAGCATAGGAGAAAAGATATTTCTTGCTGGAAAAAAACTTGGGTGGAATTTTTCTCATTCAAAAATAATATTTTTAGCAAAGTCTGTAGATAAATTTTTGGCAATTTATTTCTATGTTACCATACATTATTGATGGCTTAAAAAGGAAAATTTTGATGGAGTCACTTCTCCCGCAGAGATTTTATTTAGAGTTACTCTCAGCAGCAGATTCAGAATCTCCCGCAGCTAAATTAATGGCAACATAGGGATTAATTCATGAACACCCGCAGACTTGCGATTACTAAAATTCAATCAAAAACTCCTGCAGATACCATGTTTCAAAGCATGGACAAAGTTGCCAGTATACTGGTGACTTTTAGGTGGTGAAAGAAGTTGAAAAACCTGTAAATAATGAGTCAATCACTCCTAAAATAGTCTCATAGATACACATGCATCAGACATGTCAGAATATTTTCAAGTGCAAAATCTTCAGTAGGAAGTCAAATATCTTCAATGTAGCAACCTGAATCTTTTCCTCACTAAACTGGCAACTTTCCTGCCACTCTTGGAAACATGGCACAGAGAGTCTTGGAAAAATGTTCCATATTCTGCAGACTGTGACTTGAAAATATTGGTGGATATTTTCAACTTTTGGTACAAGTCAGTGGGTTTTAGTACACCAAATAATCAAATACTGACTGGTTTTCAAGTGTAAAATCTTTACTGGGAATTCAAATTTAAAGATACTTCAAAGTATCTTAAATGTGTATGTAATGTGGCCCAGACTGCAGGAACTGGTAAAGTGTTCTCCAAGAAATCCTCTATTTTGGCTTCTATTCTCAGTAAAATATTTGTGAATATAGGAGGAAATTAAGGATTGTTCGCACAGAAAGTGTTAAAAATGTCCCATGTTCTGCAGACTGGAATGTGGCCAGTCTGCAGAATCTATCTCTTCTCCCACAGAGATTTTAATTTGAGAGACAGTTACTCTCCGACTCTCAGCAGCAGATTCAGAATCTCCCACAGCTAAATTAATGGTAATGTAGAAATCCAGTCTGCAGAATATGGAACATTTTTCCAAGACTCTCTGCAGGAGTTTATGATTGAATTTTAGAAATTTGAGATCTCTGCAGGAGATCTTGAATTAATTCCTGTTACCATTAATTTAGCTGCGGGAGATTCTGAAACTGCTACAGAAAAATCAGAGACTCTCAAATTAAAATCTCTGCAGGAGAAGACACATTCTGTAGACTGGATAGGAATTAATTCAAGATCTCCCGCAGAGAGCCAGAGATCTCAAATTTCTAAAATTCAATCAAAAACTCCCGCAGAGAGTCTTGGAAAAATGTTCCATATTCTGCAGACTGGTAATGTGGCGACTTCAATCCATTTTCTTACTAAACTGGCGACTTTCCTGAACCACTTTGTAACATTTAAATATGCCAGTTGCCACATGAAGATTCTGTGCAATGTGCTTCAAATAGCCAATAGATACTCAGAGTGGTCTGAATTAGGACGCGAGATAAATATTAGGCTGAACCCAGTCTGCAGAATGAGTCTCTTCTCCCGCAGAGATTTTAATTGAGAGGGAGTTACTCTCCAACTCTCGTCTCTCAGTAGCAGATTCAGAATCTCCCGCAGCTAAATTATTGGTAACATGGGAATTAATTCAAGAACTCCCGCAGAGACCTATAATTTCAAAAATTCAAACAAAAACTACTGCAGTCTTAGAAAAATGTTCCATATTCTGCAGATTGGGGCTGAGCCCAGTCTCCAGGAACTGGTTAAGTGTTCTCAAAGATATCATACATTTTGACTGCTGTTTTCAGTAAATTACATGTACCTCCAGTCTGCAGAAATTAGAATAGGAGACATTTATAACATTTTCTGTGAGAACAACCTTAATTTCCTCCTAAATTTACATTAATTAAACAGTTTACCAATTCCTGCAATCTGGATGTACCTAAAGGCTAAATATAGGAGGAAATTGTGGATGGTTAGCACAGAAAATGTTAAAATGTCCCATTATCCCATATTCTGCAGACTGGACCTGAGGTGTTTCAGTGTTTGAGAATAGAGTTTACTACTTTTACCAAACTCCATTTTTAACTTAGCCCTTAGGTAGTATTGAAAATATTCAAATTTAGACTGCTCAGAGAAGGTAGTAAGAGAACCAAGACAAATTTATCAACAACCTAATCTTTAAGTTTGGTCTAGGCTCTAGCTAGCATTAAGCGTTTAATATTTCAACTTTTAATATACCTAGAGCTTGTATGGTCAATTTTCAAATACAATCTAGCTACCTAACTTTTAAGTAGGTTAAGTAATAGTATTTACACTTGTACCTACCAATACATACATGGTCTAAACTCTAAAACATTACTGAGTATATCTTAAACCTGATTAAGCTCGATTTCTAATTTTCTAGACTTCAATCTCTATTCTCTAACAAGCTAATGATGGAGTAGGGTTCCATCCCTAACCAAACAATTTTGGCTATCAAATCAAAATAAAAATTTCACACACAAATTTAGTAATAAACTCTTTACATAAATTGAAGAAAAAGTGTCAAAATTAACTAGATAGGCACCACCATTGACATCATGACATGTAAACATTTCTTTTACTATAACAGATCACCTAATATAGGCACCAATTTTCTGAACACTCAGCCTATATAAAACATAAAACTGGCACAATAAATTTCACAGGGAAAAATCACATAAATACCATTGAAAAGTTTTTTCATATAATAATACTTATAAACGTACTGGCATTGTTGCGATCACATCCAAGTGTTGTGTACCAAAAATGTAAATAAACTGTTGCCTCACAGAACCATTGGACTTTACGATAAATGTTCAGAGAGCGTTGAGTATACTGTTGATAAATTGATCTCTCGTCATGACAGTAGAGGATAGAATTTTACAGAATTTATTTTGTCACTTTTCATGTGAAGGATATATATAATATATATAGAAACAAAGAAAAGACATAAATAGTATGGAGATATGATCTCATATATAAAGATGTAAAATCTAAATTGATTATTTATTGTATTGTTTTTGAGAAAAATTACCATAAATGGAACCGATCAACAATCTACAGTTCTTAGAATTACAGTATCTTTTAATTCTATCATGTTTACTTTTAGTTATGTATTAAGGGGGATAAATATCGTTTGATTTGCAGATTGGTATCATATAGTTTGAACATGATTTGGATATTTTATGACATTTATGCAGACATATATACCGGGTGACAAATAAAAAAACTAACTGGTGTAGAAAGATGAAACAAATATCACATAAAAGAATATATTTTCAAATTTTATGTGATACCTATCAAAGATATTGAAAAATATCGAATGTGGGTAACGGATATCTTAATTAAACGTAATGGCTATTTCGTCAACACATTTTAATCAACCCTCATGAATCATGATGCAACTAACTATTGAATAACGTATTTTCATTGCTAAACATTATCATTTAAGCAGTTTTGAAACAAAAGTTAAGAGAAAATATGCCATTCAATACAACAAGGATATAAAAATTAAAATGATTAAGAATTCATTCAATGAATGGACAAGAAATTAAGTGTTTGAGAAACCATGCAGAGCACTATGCGAAAGTGACAGTTCGCTGAGTTCGGTGAGGTTTGAGTTCGCATAGGTCATGTATGGTCAATATATTTTTAAAGATATAGAAACAGAAAATGTTTGTTCTGTAAACAAGGACGGATACATTGAAATGTTACAAAATACTGTAATGACTGACGACAATCATCTTGACTTTTGGTTCCATTATGACACTGCAACTGCATACACATTCTTGTCTGCAGTAGACTGATTGAAAAATCACTTCGAGGACAAGATTATTTGGCACCGACTCTCTCTTTTCCAACTAAGTCTCCTGACCTTTCACCTTTGGATTTTATATCTGGTATATGTTATAGAGAAGGCATTCAAATTAAAACCAAACATGATTGAAGACTTGAAGCCACAGATACGTGAAGTAATCAAAATATAATAGTTGCAGTAATCGCTAATTTCGAAAAAAAGGATTGATCTCTGTATTAAGTACAGCAGTAATTATTTCAAATACTTGTTGTATGCTTAATAAAACTTGAGAATATACTCTTTTATGTGATATTTGTTTTACCTTTCTACATCAATTACTTTTGAAGTTATAAGCATTTACTTTCGACCAGTTTCTTATGGGTCACCCGGTGATCAGGTATATATAGGCCTATTGAGAAACTAGTATATAGCTTAAAAAAAGTAATGACATATTTTTTTATTTTGAACAATAAATTAAATTGAAACAAATGAGTAAACTCCCAACTTTTATATTTATAAATTATGACTATACCTATACTCTCGACAATTTCTATTTTCTCTGCCTGTACCTTGTTTCGAAAGCGGGAACTAGAATTAAAATATAGTAAAGACAATCGAGGTATGCTGTTTGCGTGACGTCATAGCATACACGTAGCCCTTTTCGTCTTTAAACTAATCTTATCTTAAGAAATCTAGCAGCCTGTTTAGTGTTTACTAAGAACAGGGAGGAGTCATAACAGCAACACTCTAAAATCCTATTCAAGAAAATTGAAGAACGTAACATTATGAAAACTGTTTATTTATTTCCATTATAACTTATAAGCAGGGTTGTGACATTTTGTAAAAAATGCTCTTAAAACTATAAACTCCATGAATGTTATAAACGATATCAAAATTTAGGGTATTGGAAATTCCTATAGCTAAACTAGAAGAGTTCTACACAATATTTTTCATGTCGCGCTTACACAGAGAGAAAAATTTACTCATATTTAATGGGTCAACAATTTATGCTTTGAATTAATCTATTACCTGAGTTGGTTGGACTATATTCATGTTTTCACGTGTGTCAAAACAACTATGACGTGGTGTGTCACCAAATATAGTTAAAGGTCCTCTCCAGGTTCCGGAAAAAAATGAGTTTATAACATAATATTATAGAACTAAGGTCTTCGATCATTATTCTGCAAACTGCATACAATTCGGTTCAGTATATATTTTATAATTTGTTTTTAAAGTTTTTTAATACTTTGTGAGCAACAATTGAGCGTATCACTAATCTGAAACTCAAGAAGAAGATTGTACACTCTTTGTTTTGATTACAAATTTGAATTTTATAAGCAAAACATGCGTTTCCGGCCTTTATTTTAGATATTAATTGTTTCCTAAAGTATATAAACGTTTCTATTATAAGTTCATTCAATTTTATACCTTTACACGAATATTAAATGGATTTATTAAACCTAATACCTAGTTGGCAATCAAAACAAATGGTGTACATTCTTTTTCTTCAGGCTGAAAATTTCTTAAAATAGTAAGTCGGAAGTAAAATAGGTTTCGTAGAGTTTTGATTATAAAAATCTTTAAAAGCATATACAATTAAAAATATGCTTCCAAATTCGATGCTGTTTGCAGCAAAATGATAAGAAACATTAGCATCGTTGAATAAGGCAATAAAAATATATGCTTGGAGGGGACCTTTAATTCAAATCATTTTATGGATTGAATCAACTTACTCTGAGAGTTAGAGTTACATTTTGGGAGTTTGAACATGTGTTAAAACAACTAGGACATAGTGTGTTGAAGTAACTCACAAAGACTGTTAATCCAATGTATCTGGTGTATGAAATAACTTACTATGAGAGTTGGCGTTACTTTTTTTTAAAGTTTAGGTGCGAGTTCAATCAACTATGACATAGTGTGTAATAGTAACCCACAATTAAAGACTGTTAATCCAATGTATTCTGCGGTGTATGAATTAACTTACTATGTGAGTTGGCACTACTTTATTCTAAGTTTTGGTGT
Source organism: Caprella mutica (assembly GCA_947561585.1). Taxonomy (NCBI): domain Eukaryota; kingdom Metazoa; phylum Arthropoda; class Malacostraca; order Amphipoda; family Caprellidae; genus Caprella; species Caprella mutica. The sequence goes on along the minus strand of CANNZV010000093.1, from coordinate 503,373 downwards.
GAGTTAAAACAACTATGACATAGTGTGATAAAGTAATCCACAAAGACTGTTAATCCTATGTAACTGGTGAATAAATTAATTTACTATGAGAGTTGGCGCTACTTTTTTAAGTTCAATTGAGTAAGTGGCAACTTATGCTTCCCTCAAAGCCAATTAATCGGTTGACACTTTACAGTTCAAATCCTGTTTTAAGTGTGTTACGTGTCGAATGTGAACGCTCCTCAATACCATTTTAGTTCGAGTGCAAACAGTAGCGTTGTATGCACTGAATAGTGTTATCGCTGCCAATCGATTAATAATTATTACTTTATTCCATTAATACATAGATAAATGTCTGCCTAAATATTTTAATGTTTTGGGGATTGATAGGCTGGCGGCTAGGTAGTTATTTGAAGCGTTGATTATCAGAATATAACTTTTCATAATAATAAATTTTGATTACTGCCTTCCAGTTTGTAAACTGATATTCAAACTAATTTTCCTAGATTATTATATGTTACCTTATTTAAACATCATACCTACCTAGTTTTTTTTAGTGTCAATACCTTCTACATAGGCTAGGCAGTTACTGCGCTGTCCTCAGATAGGGTAAGTTTCAAATTATCAGGCGATTTCAAATTTTCGGTCACGTATGAAATATAGTATATTGCTACCTAATAGCTAATTAAAATAAAAGTTGAATAATTATTTTATATAGTTTTTCTTAGGTGACCGAAAATGTGGAACCGTACGATAATTCGGAACTTATCCTAGTATCTTAAGTAAAGTGTTCTGATAATTTATATATTTTAAAACTAGTTAGTCTACCTATAGGTAGGGTTACACAGGTAAATTCAGTTCTTTAATTAATAGGTTCTATTTATTTCACGAGTGCTTTGAAGCCATGAAGGTTATTAATGTTTCTGAGATAAGAGACCGCAGTTAGTTAGAGTGCCGCAATTTACCTTCTTGACCCTAGTTTTCTATGACCGGGAGAACTCTGTCCAGGGAGGTTGTTGGGAAGGCTTCTTCAAGGAAAATAGTACAGAGAACTCCCTCCATTGAGGAAGACTCCATTGAGGTAGATGGAAGAACTCTCTCCACGGAAGTAGCTGGAAAAACTCCCTCCAGGGAGGTACCTTGAAGATTTCCCTCCAGGGAGGTAGCTGGAAGAACTCCATTCACGGAGGTAGCTGGTAAAACTCCCTCCAGGGAAGTAGTAGAGAGAACTCACTCCAGGGAGGTATTCGGCAGAACTCCTTCCTGGGAGCAAATAAGGAGAATACCATCCAGGGATTTGGCAGTGAGAACTCCAACTAGAGGTGAGCCTTTTGATATATTTTTTATATTGTTGGTATTTAATTAAAGTCTAAATTAAGAGTGTATAATGTACAAAATTATGAGGATTAGCAAGGAGAATCCATTGCATTTATCAGAGCTAAATTTGTACTACATCTGAAGATTTATAAATGGTTCAACATTTTATATAAAGATTTACCTATGTGAAATAATTCTCAGTAAATAATTGTCTTCATTTTTTACTATATAATTTGCTATATCTCCTGAATCTACTTTCAGATCTTGATGAAGAATTGATGGAGTAGATCAACGTCATCAGCCATCGGAGTCCTCTTCAATTCCTTAGAATGATTCAGGAACTATTATGCTAGTTCAAAGTATTTATTAGAAAATGTTAGATGATTTTTTAATATGTATTTGCAATATGATTAGCTTTTACTTTTTCATATGCTTTTAGGGATTCCAGACATGAAAAGAATGACCTGTCTTGAAAAGAAAATTCAAGCTGTCTATATCTTATGACAAAAGGAGTAAATGATGTAATTGATAATGTATATAAATGATACTAAGAATTTCTATTCAATATATATTAAAATACGAATCTCTTATTTCAGGATTTTGCAACCTAAAGTCGTAACAGACAGGGATGAGGATTCAGATTGTACTTCTAAATAAATAAATCTAAAACTAAATTGTTCATATTTCGTTTTCAATTTGACCTTGCTAATTCTATTAGCATATTTCTACATCAGTGCCTATGATTAAGATGAATTGCCTTATATTTATTAAGTTATAGTATAATTGCAGCTCATCAAAGATTTATTCTATCAACATTTGTTTTTGTAATCTAGCCTGGTTAATTGATTTATTTACCCTACCTATTTAGCAACTGACCTATTGGAGTTATTTAAATCAACTACTACACGAGTAGTTGATATAACCAACAACAGTAGTTGATATAACCTACACGAGTAGTTGGTATAACCTACATGAGTAGTTGTTATAACCTACTCGAGTAGTTGATATAACCAACACGAGTAGTTGATATAACCCACACGAGTAGTTGATATAACCAACAAGAGTAGTTGATATAACATACAGTTGATTTAACCTTGTTAAGTAGTTGATTTAAGTAGTTGATTTAACCTTGTTCTGTAGTTGTTATAACCATTACATATAATTGGTTCAACTATCACGAGTATTTTTGACTATCACAGATAGTTGTTGTGACCATCGGGAATTAAAAATAATCAACTCACATATGTGTTGTTTTAACCAACGTCAATTTAACTCATTTTAAATAGTACCTGCAACTCACCACGTAGTTAGGCGCACAGATAAACCATAAAATTTAGTCAAAACAAATCAAATATGATTAGATTCAACTAATCCTTTCTCTGTGTGTAGGATTACATGGAATTTATCTTTTTAGAGCATATTTTTTACAAAATGTCACAACCCTACTTATAAGTAACAGTGATGAATCCATTCATGTTATTCTCACTGCTTAACCTTAACTTTCTATTTATGTATGTTGCCTCGTATTCATGCTTTTTCATTATGAAAGGAAAACTGATAGAGTCCGTAATAAAGAAGGTATTCAAAAAACATTTGAGGAATTCCAAAAAGGTTTAACTGTCAGAAAAGCTGCTGAAATTGGAAGTGTAAAAAGATCTACACTTATATACTATACATTAAACATTCAGAGAAATATTTAAGATATAATTTACTAATTTTGGTGAATTCCAAGAAAAAGGAAATAGTTATACCCAAAGTAATAGGAAATAGTTATACAATTTGCTTTTGATATATAGCTATTAAATATAAGGATAATTTCACAGTCATTACTTACTCATGAGGTATCTATATATTTTGTTTGAGAAAATGTTCAATCATTTCAATTATGATAAAATTTCAAATACGATGAATTATTACTGTGAATAACAAGTCATTATGGTTTATTTCAATTAAATTAGTAGATCCGAATTCAATCCTATCGCTTAATTACCCAAATTCCTATATTTTAACCATTTTTATGGTGTCCGAATAATCCTCTCAGCTTGACCGAAGTCTCCCTCTAGGAAGGAGCGTTCGGACACTTGAATCTCTCTTACATTTTGTCTTATAACTTTCGAATGAAGGTTTAAACTGTTAAACAGTCTTAATACAAATTGAAGTAACAAGATTTATCTACATAAAGAAATCTTAAAATAGTTAAATTCGAATTAGTTTACGAATTATTCAGTTTTTAACAAAAACTGTCAGAATGCTCCCGGTTCTCCCCTACTACCAATATTTATGTGCAAAATATGTACCTTGTTACGTACTTCAATAAACTGTAACACCTCATTATAATTACTCAGTATACCCTTTAATTTAAAAAACGAAAAGAAAATGGTAGAGGCACTGAGATTCCATGTTTCGGCACTGAAAAACACAATGTGTGCCCACCCCTGATTTAAAGTCTATCAGTCAAGAATTATTTTGAGCATTTGCATAATGAATTGTTGAATATAATCCACATATATTTAGTAAAGTTTCATTTTCTAATATATCAATGACTTCCAGATCACTTATTATGTATTCATCACTCTTATATAATTATTTTCCTTTCTCCCACCCATTATGGAACTCTTTAATTATGACCCTCCTAAGGAGTCTGTTCTCGTTTTTCGGGTAGCACAATTTAACCGTGCCCCAACTGCGAGATTTCTGCTGTCACACTTTCACACTAGTGCCCTATATACTCATTTGAGATTAGAACTAAATAATACAAACATATTTTATATCAAATTTTATTATAATCTACGTCCACTCCTCCCCCTTCATTTCCCCCCATACACACACAAGTGTTTTCGATATAAAGTGGCAAAATATGTATTTTACTGATTTACTTGGCGTGGAATATATCTAGGACCATCTGTTTGTATTTGCTACAGTGACATCTGCTGGTAAATAGGGATTTTTTCATTTATTTAGAAATATCCTTATTAAAAATGCAAATTATGTAAAAGGATCATTATAATATACATTTCTGTAATCTTCACAGTTTGTAGCACAATTGTTAAATTTTATAACCTCTTAGCTTCGATAATTTTGGATAAAAATTGATCTTCTTTATTTCATCGACATCAGGATTCCAGAATGCTCTTCAAATCAAGGCTAATATAATTCAATCCTGCTAAAAAAGCAATTATCGCGAATATTCAGATCTGGAGAGATACTAGGCCAAATGACCACGGGGACAAACAAGGGAAGATTCTACTTTATGAAAGTCTCGAGTAATTTTCTCCATGGCCTGGCGCAGAGTGTTGACCATTGTATGACTTTGGCAACCTTGTATTTCCTATGAATATAGAGCAGTATAAGAGCATTCATAATCTCCAACAATTTTTGCTGTGGATTTGAAGTCCAGCTTCGATGAAATGAGGAGACATCACCTTACCACGACAGCCAAAATGATCACAGAAGGAGGATTTTTGCGTTTAATCACAGGAAGAACCTCTGAACTATAAAGTGCCATTGTTGATGATTTGCAGTCTCTTCAATAATCAATTTATCATGAACAAAATACGAATATCTTCTCTTTTACTCTTGAAATGAGTTAGAAGCTTTGAGCATCCTTCAGTCCTGACGGCTCTTGAGCGAGTAGTGAGGTGGTGTTGGCGTCTCCTAACTTAAGACTTCCTCCCCAAGGTCTTCAATGACTGTTCTGCTGATGGTTCTAACATTGCATCTCTTAGCAAGTTTGGATATCGACTGAGCTGGGTCGATTCAACGACTCTTCTTAGGATCACATGTAGAATCAATACCCAGTCAAGTTTGGGGTGAGGATTCTGCATATGTACATATGGCATTTTCATGAGTGACAATAATTGCACTTGAGGTAGTGCTGGGTATATATTTGTTTAATTTGTAGAATTCAAGATATTATTTAAATGTGGTAATAAAGTAACAAAAAAATAGCAATAAAGATTCAATATATTATTTCAATGTGATATCATAGCTCAAAGAATAGCAATAACGATGGTTCAAATTAACCCAGCATGTTTTACTCACCACATATAATGTACTCCTTTATAAATCAACCCTGGGATGAACATGGCTTACTGAATTAAGTTATCCATGGGATGACTAATGACATACTATTCTACAAGTGGGAATTCTTAGGGGGAGGGGGAGGGTTGGTGACGATTCTACATGTGGGAATTCTTGGGGTGACGATTCTACACGTGGGAATTCTTGGGGTGACGATTCTACACGTGGGAATTCTTAGGGTGACGATTCTTCATGTGGTAGTGCTGGGGTGACGATACTACATGTGATCCCTTTTTTTAGTCCTGCTAGAAACATTTTGTTTCGCTTTCGATATTTTCGAGGCGGGGCTGTCGCAACTTTTTGTACTTTACCTTTGTTATCAAACTTGTCCTCGACTCTACAAACTGTCGTCTTTTTGTAGCCAGTGCTACTAATAATGTCCGAAAGAGACTTCCCAGCGCATTTCATATCAAAATGGTTATCCATTGCCCTATTCTGCAATGTTTAACGAAACTTTCCAAAATATTTTTATTTATACATACTATTTTTTAGAATATGGTTTTAAGATTATCTGAAAAAATATTCATAATCTTAAGAAGAATAGATAAAATTATGCGAATTACTAAATAGTTCAAACAATTCTTTCGGTATGCTCAGTGTGTAATCAGAAAAAAATGATAATTATTTATTCATATATGAATAGCTTAAATATTTGGTAAATTCCTAGTTCGCGTTACTATTTGATTTAAGTACGTTAACTAGGATTGGGTATATTTAAATTTATTTTTCTTAAATTTAATTACCTTTTATTTGATTAAATCATATTGAACTGAAAAATAATAATTGATTTATGATAACAGTATAATTTTTAAAAATAGATAAATTAAGACATCTGACATATGCTGTTTAAATATACTGCAAATGGAACTGTCTGTTCGATATTGGACTACATATAATGTATATAAATTAAATTAAAATTACCAATAAAGTAGGGTATAAAGTTCGCGTCCCTAAATCAATTAGGGACGTGAACTAGGAATTTACCAAATATTAAACAAAATTGTAACCTATAAAGTGGGTTAATTTGTGAACATCACTATTAATAAAAACACAAATAGATTCTAACAATTAATTTAAACATGCTTAGCGATTAAAACACCAAATTATGCAATATTTTTCAAGAAGATATTGATTTATTTTATCTATTTTGTTATGATTTTTTTATATTCTTCAATCTTGCAATATTCTGCAGTGTAAGTTTTTTAGCTCTATAGTAATTATATATGCTTAATAAATGATGTTATAAATTGTTATCATGTATGTATAATATTGTTACAGAAAAGTTTTGAGTGGATGAACAACTTATGTAGCTGATGGTACACTGCACAGTTACTATAGTAATGCTACTAACATTCGAGAAACTTTTTTATAAAATATTCTTTATTAATTTTTTTAAGGTAAATGTATTTAATTTAATTCATTAATTTAGGTTTCTGTTCTATTTTACAGAAACAAATTCTAATGATCAAATAATGAAGTGTTATTTTATAATAAAATCGATGGATAGACAGTGAAATTATTTCGTATATATTTCATAATATTTGAAATAACATCTTTGCAAGAATTTTACAAGGTGTATCAGTACGTGTCCAATACATGTTTTGATAGTACACACAGTAATAAAGAGTGTATTTATTCAACACATGAGCACTGAACCTTATCGACAAAATTGATATGCTAGCTATGCTACAAAGGGTGAAGGTATGTCGTGTCGATATACTGAGTATGTGTATGTTGCCGTTTGTTTTCTCCATGCCCTCCAGTGTAGTGCAGCTATCAATAGATTGAAGTGGGTAAACAGTGCTGTTTGAATTCCAAAACAGACATACACAGCAATAGTCATAAGACGGGGAATATATTATAGCATTGAGTGTAATTTCATACGATAGTGCAAGCCAATGTCACCATGGTGCTATATTGAAGCTTCTGTAGCTAATAGCTGCCGTTATTGCATATTCTGCAATCATTGAGTGATGGACAAGAGTATCTCCACCGAAAATATCCTCACAAGTTAGTTAGTGAGTTATGGCAGACATTTTGAAGGAACTGAAGGAGAGTGCCAGAAGAAGAAGAGGAAGCAATTCCACCACCCGAGCACAGGAGGCGCGCAAAGAAGAAGAAGGATGTGGACAACAATCTGATATATCCACAGTGAATGTGGCTCCTTCACCCCGAGTGCAGTTATTGAAGAGGGTTTACGCGATAGGCATGGTGGTGTTGAAGATTGCCATCTCAGCAGGCCTCCTCTTGCTCCTCCTCAACCTCGTGGGTTCAGTGGCTTATAAAACTGTCACCAGCACCACTTTCGGTCTGCGTATCGACGCAGAAGATGGCAACAAGAGCGATGCAAACATTGCAGACAGTAATGCATCCTCAGTTGCAAATAAAACTGCAAATGGAACGACAGGCGCATTAAATGGAACTACAGGCACATCAAATGGAACTACAGATGCATCGAGTGGAACTTCAAAGGCAAACAATGGAACTACAAAGGACGGTAACAGAATAATAGGTGATTCAAATGAGACTGGGAATAGAGCAGGGCCCTAACACAGACAAGCAAATGGCAGTTAATTCAGACATCAAGAGCAGAGTCTCCAGACAGTTATAATGTCTTCATTCTTTTCCAATTCCCGCAGTGGACATTTAATTTGATAGTAATGTCAGGCATCTTTATTTAGTGGAACTTTAAAGAATGCCATAAAGTATTGTGTTCAAAATATTCTGCATTAGAAATTAGCAATTTCATTTCGAAATTTGTATTTCAATTGAATAGGCATTCGTGTAATTCATATCAATTATTGATTATTATTTTTTTTACAAATTCACGATATTCTGCATTTAAAAATTCACAATGTATAATTATATTAAAGCATTTCATTTGATAATTTAAATAACTACATTGACAGCAAAATAACCAAATTGTCAGATAGCTAATATAATGTTGCTAAAAAGTATAATGTTTTCAAAGCCTCGTACACATTAACGGGTCGTAAAAAGGTTGTTAGTGACGAAATATAAATAATATCTTTGCTAATAAACACCATTTAGCTTTCAAATAACTGTAATGAATTGAAGACTTATTTCTATAAAGTTACTTGACAGATGAAATAAGAAACACTTGCAATTATAATACCAAAGTAACAATTTGAATTAAGTAATGAAAAGATCATCAACTTTCTCGCGGAAGAAAAAATGGACGAAATCATTTTAAATGTACATAGTTTATATTTCGGAAATTAAACAATTAATTGATATTATTAGTTAGTTGTATGGTTCTATTATAACATTCGAAAAAATAATATTTATTCTATTCTAATTTCCAAGTTTTCAAAGAATATAACTGGATTATCTTTTTTTACATTTTACGATTTTAATGTTATTATTAAGAGGTTATTTAACTCAACGTTGAAGGTTTTATCAGGTTTCAAGGTTTTAATGTTGCAATCAAAGAACATTGAGGTATATTTAAATAAATGAATATAATTGGAAATGTAACTAAAAGTCATTTTTGTATTTTGAAGTGTGAACACATGAAGTCTTCAAAAAGTGCATTTGAATTACAAAAGGAAATATACTGTTGTAATACTTTAATATACAAAAAAAAAATATACAACTAGTATTACCTCTTATAGGTGTTTTAATTAAGGTAATTGGAGTGCATAGCTATAGAGTTAGTTTCTCTAACAATTAATTAATTGTCGATTGATTTCTTTTTCACGTTATATGACATGTGAAAGCATAACAAAATTTTCATTTTATAAAAAATGTTCTAATTATGTCTAATTCTAATTAAATCTAATTTTATTTCAAACGGAAGGGTTGGTATCACTGTTTACATTTATGTAGTGTATGTATATCCTTTGCCATTTGGTTCATGTAATATTAGGAGTAAAATTAATTAATAAAAAATAAAAGTGGCATCTAGTTTTGTTTATCGAAACGAGTTGACTCAAAGAACTAAAAACTTTAACATTGACATGGAAAGTAGCACAAAGATATAGAATTACTAGAGAGAAATTTAATGATAACAAGATAATTATTATTACTAAAATATATAAACGATAAACATAAGTAATTTAGGTTTAGTTTAGTACCTAATTACTTCACATTAACCCCTTATTATTTTTGTGATAATATTTAATCACTTAAACTGAATATGAAAACCGGTTTACTGAATGATAAATTTAACGCCAGAAAAGTGTTAATTTCTAAATATTACAAATAGAATAGTCTCCCCTTAAATAGTAGCTGGTGGGATAGAAAACGGAGCAGTTTTCTGTGAATGAATCGGCTTCTACGTTTCTAAGTCCACATATCGATAATTATGATACCTCCCTTATTAACAATGACAATATCGCGATTTAAGGAAGATGGTGACAAAATTGAAAAGAATAATCATTCAATTAATTTGAAACTACAAAATACAATTGGAAATTGAAATATTCTTATTATTACGTATTACAAGGCAGTTGGAAATATTTGGATATTTAAATCAATATGAATAATACTCACTAATTTTAACTATTGCATAGGGTAACTTACGAATTATCGGTCAGTTCCACATCTTCGGTCATATAAGAAAAACGATATATTGATAATATTTCAATTTTAATTTGTATCCATGATAGCCACAGAGAGCAGGTATCATGGATACCATTACCAAATTAAACTGAACCAAAATAAAAATAAAATAATTTTTGTTATATAGTTTTTATTATATGACCGAAGATGTGGAACTAAGCGATTATTCATAACTCACCCCCAAAGAACTATTCCCACCGCTAGAGGGCGCTCTATACCTACTATTGTCACTGCATTATAGCGTGCACGAGGCGCAGAAAAAGCTACGCAGTGTTAGTCCAGACTATTGAACATATTCTTGTGACCTGCGCACTGTGGACCAGAACCCGTGACTGTACCAGTAGTTCACAGGAAGGGACCTTACAGACATCACGGCTCCTTGGACCTAACCTATACACGGAGTGCTGATAAATATCTTAATTTACCACCATGTAAGCATTGCAGAGTGTAGCTAGTGTTTGTTCTTAAGTTAGCTAATAATGTCTCACGGCTCATTGAGTTTAGTTATTAACGATTCTATCGGTTAGAGGCTCAGTGGGGCAGAGGGAGGCACTTGTGGGTTGGGGAACATTTCCACCTTAAACCCTAGCAAACGATACCATTAATTAGCTAGGCATGTAAAATAGCATTATTTAACAATATATTATGAAATGATTATAACGATATGAAAAACTTGTAATGGAATTTACCTTTACATGAATGTAGGTCATTTTAAGAGATATTGACTAGTTAATGGTACAATAAAGAAACAAGCAAATAGCAATGGTGAATATGTACTTTGGTGAATAAACTCTACGCATTTTACTCCTAATATTTTAATAACTCTTGTGAAGAATTGAGTGACGGAGAGAAAAGTTAATAGGAATTATAATATGAATAAAGGCAAAATAAATGCTTAGTAAGATCGATACTAATAATATTAAGAAAAACAGAATAATTAACTTGAATATCCCCAATTGATGCTGTGAATGAATATTTTTTGGGGAGTAGTTACAAGATATAACCGTTATTCGATGTTTTATGCTTTAGAAATGTATTACTGTTTAAAATGTAATTGCAGTTGATTTGGGTTGAAAAAATTATTCCAGGATGAGAAAATTTAATCATTCATTTTTTTAAAACACTTGAATGGTTTTGTATGCTTGAAATTAATTAAAAAGAAGGTTGAAAATAACGAGTTACATTCTATAGACTTAGAGAGCAATAAATTGATATTTTTGTAATACAACAATTTTTAGTGCCATGAATTGGTGGAGACATGAAAAAGTTTAACTCAACTGTCTTACCTATCAAATAGTGATAGGTACTATTTTGTCAATCATTACCACTTTGTTCATCAGTCAATGAAATAAAAGAAAATTACATTAGTCATGCGAATATATTTATCTAAAGTTCAAATTTGCTTATTTTTTTTATTATTTATTTCAGGTCGAAGGAAGAAACCACGGAGCCAACTGGACAGGAGGGTCTGAAGCCAGGGGGAACTGGAGAGAATGGCGAGATCGTTGGGGGTCCACGCACCCCCCAGCAGATGATGGCACAGAAGAGAATGCAACAGACACAAGCACAAGTTGACTCTGTGAGTGAATTACGAACATTTGTTGTAACTTTCATAAAATGATATCATATTGAACAGTAATGATTGTTTCTTATATAATAAATTATGAAGTGAATACCTGATCTATTTCTGTACTGTTAACTGTATTATGTTAAAATAACCTTAGCTCTACAAATCTAAAGCATTTCTAGAGAAAATATAATTTAGAGTGGAGGGGACCTTTAAAAACCACCTCTTAAAAAGAACATTTCATTAACACTGCAAAAATAACTTCTAATTAATGTCAGAGGTGGATAGTTGATAAGAGAATATTTTGTTAATGTAGATGATGTACCAAACTTCAAACCTATTCTTTGTATTGGGGACAGAACTTTTGGTATTTAATAAGAAATATTTTGTTCAAAGTTGAACTGATTTGTCAATGCGAACTATGTAACACATCGTGCTTCATTGCACGTATAACTAATTTCACATACACGCTTTTAAATTGGATAATATCTAAATATTCTAATCACTCGATATGGCTGTACCACATCATCTCCCATTAGGTAATTAGAATTTTTGGTGCTCTTTTTCAGGTGGTGGACATCATGAGAACCAATGTGGAGAAGGTGCTGGAGAGAGATTCTAAGCTAACAGTGCTGGATGAACGAGCTGGTGAGTGAGGCAATCACTAGCTAGTTAGTTAGTAAGATGAATTTACTAGCTAATCTATAGGTAAAGATATCTTAAATAATACATCACAAATGAATTAAATTACTTTGTCATCAACGAAGAAAATTGTGAGGAGGTTTGTCTGATATTTAACCGGACTGTTAGTTTGGAGGCGGGGGTGGGGGTAAAGGTAGTCCCCCTTAGACTTTAGAAATAATTTCTGCAATAATTTAGTGCGCAAATGAGATTACATGTATTATAAATTATGAGAACTCAAATATACTGAATAAATTTATTTGCATTTAAAATATTAACTCAAGATTAGGTGGATTGCAGTCCTATTTTGCAACATTAGCCTAGTAAAATATTAAAAGATGAGATGGGGGTGGTAGAAACATTAAATATGGGAGGGGGGAGGGTGAATTAGACCTCCCTCCCGATTCATAAGAGTATTGAGAAGGGGAGGTAACTGTTTTGATTAGATTTATTATTGGACTGATTCATTTATTAGTTACATCTGATATCAAAAGTTTATATAATAGGGTTACATTGAACAATCAATAATTTTATGCACTGTAAAGTACTTATGGCAGTAAGGTAAGTTTCGAGTTATCGGAAAGTTCCATATTCTCGGACATGTTACAAAAAAATAAAATAATTATTATTTAACATTTATAAAATTGGTGTCCCTGATACATGCAGGTATATGTATAAATAAAAGTATCAAACTAATTGCTCACCTATACTGAGTAAAAAGTAAGATGTGGATGAATTTTAATTCATTCACATCTTTGAACTTTCAACACAGAGCTTTCTTTCAACATTTGAATGTACGCAAAGTCGAGTCCTTTAAGCCATTTTCTATTAATCTAATTTTAGAAAAGGAAATGTTTATGGAGTTACAATTATATCAAAAACTTCAATGAGTGACGTGTCGCAATTACTTCAGCTTTCATAAAAGCGGGGTAAGACCGTAGACTTAAAGATCATGCGTAATGATATATGGCTTTTTACCTCAATCCACAATTCTGGAAGGACGGATTTCCCCCAAAATGGGAAAAGTTAACATACAGATTTATTATATCCAACACACAGACAAACCTATAACATCATTGTGTGAGAAATCAAGGGGTCAATATGAACCCCTCTTGCAGTTACAAAATATAACTTAAATAGCTCTGTACTATGAGGATAAGATATGGTTATCTTATGAACTTAACTTATATCAATCAAATACACAAATCATATATAAAATTCTCTATTTAAAAAGAAGGCATAGTATATATAATATTGTCGAAAAGTTATTTCGTGTTTATATCTCAGGAATTAATAAAATCAGAAACTAGAAAATTGATAGTGAGATGGTTTTGCACATAGTAAAGAAATTGTTCGTGGGTGCTAAAAAGAAACTGTATTCCTACACGTTTGCTTAATTTGGTATAGTTATGGCCAAGAGAAAAACTTGATGTACTTGAAAATATTCATGTGCATGAATGAAGCAAAACGATGCTGTGAATTCATACATCTTATTATTAATGAGTAGTCAGTGTAACTGAGCTTTAGGAGCATCGAATTGAATACTCCAACCCTGCTGCAACTAATTTTCATCTCTGTTGTTTCAGATGCTCTCCAACAGGGTGCAGCTCAGTTCGAGCATTCAGCAGGAGCTCTAAAGAACAAAATGTGGTGGAAGAATATGAAGGTGAGAGACGGTGGCTGCTAAAATATCCAAACCACATTCTAGAGAAGCTGATAGCGAACTATTACAACCTACTAAATTGAGAACGGAATATTGACATGACTTTAGACCTATTTTAGTTGGGATGATAATTCAAGTGTGACAACAACGGGAGTGCTTTATTAATATTTTAATAGGATAATGGCCTAATACACTAGTTTTTATTATTTAGTTTAATATATTTAACCATAGAGCGATGAATTTCACATCCTATATGTGCCTCTAAAATGTTGATACAATGATCTACCCCTTGCATTGCAGATGATGATCATTATGGGGGTGGTGGGACTTGTTCTTCTGATCATCGTGGCCAGTAAGTTGGATTTGTTCTAGAGATTGGTAGGTAGTGCAGTCAACTGTGGCTTTGTGACAAAGAATAGGGAATATTAAGATTTAGATCTAGCCAGCCATGGAACGTTAGGTACAATATTAGGTAATTGAATGTTCTTATTTGAAGGCTAATAACTAAAATTAAGAGATTTGTTTCACTACAGAGATAGAAAGGATAATTAGTTCACTAGGGAACTGAAACAAGGCTAGGAAATCTTTCCACAAAACCAATGAAAAAATAAGAATGATTATCGAATACAATTCAAACATGAAAGGCAATTGGATATGAAGTTATCTCATCATCAATATTATTTATCAATTTATCACTAGTTACTTAACCGTAAGTCCTAAACTAGTAGTCACTAGGCATATAAATAGTAGTCACCACTAGGCATATAACTAGTAGTCACCACTAGGCATATAACTAGTAGTCACCACTAGGCATATAACTAGCAGTCACTAGGCATATAACTAGCAGTCACTAGGCATATAACTAGTAGTCACTAGGCATATAACTAGCAGTCACTAGGCATATAACTAGTAGTCACTAGGCATATAACTAGTAGTCACTAGACATATAACTAGTAGTCACTAGAAATATATAACTAGTAGTCACTAGACATATAACTAGTAGTCACTAGAAATATATAACTAGTAGTCACTATAGGCATATAACTAGTAGTCACTAGGCATATAACTAGTAGTCACTAGGCATATAACTAGTAGTCACTAGGCATATAACTAGTAGTAAACAGCATACACTCTACCACCGCATTCTATTCGTACATTAGAATAGAAAGTAGATTCTAAAACACTATTCTAATCAGTATTATTTATATTATAATCAGTAATAGCAAGTAAATTTTAGTGATGGAAGTGTACCTTCAAATTGATTATTATTTCATTTGAAATATATCTGTATTTTATCGTGCAATATATTATTTTGGGAGTACCACATTGTTGAAATTTTTATTTCATGAGTTTAATACAGGTTGTTCAATGACTATCGTTCAATAAAATTATTATGTCCATATTTAGTAAACATATCAGAGCACTCAAAACAAATCAGAATAAACATGTCGTAAAAAGATTATTCTTTTGCCCATGTCTTCTGTACTCTACGATTGGAATTCTGTTATGAAGTTACATGACATTTTTATATGTTTGGCTTGAACTAAAACCCGTAAAAAGATAAAAATTATTGAAATTAAATATGCGTAAATGAAAAGACTGAAGACAGCTATTGAACACCCTGAATAGTTGTAACAATTACAATTTAAATGAACAAAAATGTTTCTACAATTGCTTAGTTCTAACCAATTCTTTATTTTATGATTAAAACACCATTACTCTTATATAACAGTTTATCTGTATCTCCTGCACTAGTTTCTAAAACTAATTAGTATATATTTATTCTATGTAAACCATCTTTGTGTGAATAACACATTCATTTTCAGGAGCCATCACACATGACTATATTAGCCTTTGTTACAGGTTCATAGTTAGAAGTAAATCAGTAACACTGTTCTTCCTTACACATTAAGTAATGTTTGAAAATTAAGTTTTATATTTTCCCCATAATATTTAATGGGAAAGACTAATCCTTTCCAATTCATACGTTCATATTAACTCATTTCCTATTGTATCTCTTCAGCTAACTTCATGTAATTGATAAGTAAGAGCAATATTATGGTGGTATTGAAACAGTAAGAGTTCTAATCTAAGTTGCTTTACACTCCGTCTTTGTTCTGTGTCCATCACTAACTTTCTGTCTTCAGTTCTTCCATTCCTCTACTTTAATTTAGTTATCCTTCTTATGTTGGTGCAGCATCGTCCATTACCTTCATGTCAATATTTCATGTCTCAATAGAGTGTTCATCGGTGCCTTTTCTCCTTTAAACAGCAATTTGATAATTCGAGCCTCCATCTTTGACTGCAGATTGGTTGAACATGAAAAAGTTCACGAATGTATTTTCACAAAAAAAATTTCAACTCTTCTAGATTTGGTAGACTCTATAATTTCCATCAAATTGTTGTTTGTGTTTTGTTCATCCAGCCTATCCAGAAACACTGGCCACGCTCCCCTCGCCCCTACTATTCTTTGGCTACCTGTACCACTCGTATGTAGATCACTGAGCTTATCACCTTTGTAGTTTGATGTTTTCATGTTCACTCAAAACGATCTCTAAAAAAATTAACTAATCCAGAATATATTAGAATTTTTTTAGGTAAAACTAAAATTCATGAAATTTTTCTTTTTGCTTAACTTTGAATTTAGTTGGGTTACTTTCAGGATACGTAGGATTGCCGGCTACAAAATTCTACTAAGAAAAGCATATATTATAATATTTATTTTCAAAAGACACAAACTGAGTTACAAAGTAAATGGAAAGACCGAAATTCAGGTTCAATATTAATTAATTCAGTTTTCAACTATGTTACTTACAATAGCGATATAAATTCAAAATTTGAACTTAAATATCAATGATTTTCTAGTTTTCTATCATTCGAGTGAAATCTTTTCTCTTTACCATATCTATTCTACTCTTTCGTGAAACTCTTCCAATAAAGCCCTAAAATTCCCTCCATTAACGAAGTAACTAACCACCCATAACCCCCACTAATCACTCGGCTCTGTTGATGAGTGATGCTACCACTTGTACTTAACTAGGTCCTTACCTAACCGGCGGCGATGAAGCCGCCACAGCCGCCCCTGCCGTTACTGGTCAGGTAGCGCCTGCCGCGCCCGGTGGAGGCATATCTACAGGAGGGATTCCAGCAGCGGGCCAACCAATTAAAGTAGCACAAGCTCCTCCTAAATAATAACCAACCTGAAGCCCTCCTATCATCAGATGAAGTTTCTTCCGCATCTAGTAATCCAAATTTCGCTCTATGAAATTTTAGTTAACCAAATCACATCTACTAAATCGACACTAAATGATTTATTCTCTAACTATATTTCTGTCTTTTTTTCATTCCTTTTTAGTTAAGCCTTATAACATAGTGAATTATTGAATAATTTGACATTGTTCGAGTTACTGAATCAGAGAATATTATTCCCAAACTTGTTTTCTCCTCTCGTTACATGCAGTCAAATTTGGCATTGTGGAAATCTAAGTATAAATAGTCTAAAATACTATCGAAGGAGGCAGAGGGAAAGTTTCATCAACACTAAAGATTATACGTTCGATTTGTGAAAGAACTTCAGTTGAAATTATTTATGAATTAGAAAGGAACTAAGATTCACAACTATTGCTTTATAATACAATAAAGTTTCGAAGCACCAACCAAAACGAGGAGCAAGAACATCCACTCTGGACATCAAATTATGACAACTAAGGATTCTAATATTTTCATTTGGACTAAGGTAACATTTCCCTTTACTTCTACAAAATTTATATACCTATGCTATTACCGCACACAATATATATAATACAAAATAGTAGGCATCAAACATCACAGTTTATACTGGAATCACGTCCATGAATTGTTAATATTACACATTCCACAATGAATCATATTTTATGGGCACTTAAAATCCGAGTCTTCGGATGAAATGCATTCAATATTTTCCAAACTTTAATTAGTAGTTTTTAGTAATGATTTTACTTTCTGTAAACTGAGTTTTCTGAGATAAAAACTTATATCCTAGAAAATTCAATAGTTTCCAAAATATTCACTCACAAACAGTTTTGAAAAGCTTAAATTGTAAATGAATTTTGATACGCATGAAATTAATTTTTGAAATTTTGAATGAGTATTTTTCTAAATGATGTAAGATGAATTTGCATTACTTAGCTAGTTCTAAAGTTTCACCTAGTAGCAGTTACACTAGATTTCGATTATCTTATTTTTTGAGAGTAATAATAAATTGAAATTACTAATTACTTTTCAGTAACGCTACTGTGAAATGAATATTTTTCCAGTTTTACTATTGAAAATATACTCCAAACCTATTTCCAATTCTTGTCTTTTTTCATAAATATAGTCACTAAAGATCTGATAGCATTGATAAGAGACTTTTTCAGCAGATTTCATAGGTGATAATTTACCATTTGGTGAATGTTTGCATGTTTTGAATCTTTTGTGTGCACGGCCCATGTTTTTCCACATGAAAAATCATCACAGTCTTTAGATGTAGAAATGTTTTCTGGAGCACCTGTTCATTTTATTTGAAGTAGCAACACTGAGGAGCTAGTGGCACATTATTGAGCATGCTAGAAAAGATATTATTGATGTGTTTCTCTCATTGTATTGAATTAGATAATTATGTACTACTATCATAAGCCATAAAAATCAATGTTCAATTTTTTCAATACTATAGAAAAGTCAACTATAACATTTCACCAGGTTATCTAAAAGCTAATTGTAATTGGACCTGTCATATAATTCATAATGATAACTCATTAATATTTGAACGGACATTTGTTAAATTGATTTCTATTTCCTACTGCAGCCCGGAATACATGAATCAATTACTTGCTCCAACGTTTTACACGTCCTATCTAATTATTAAATTTTGAAGATCTTCATTAAATCAAATAATAAGCAAGTTTAAAAAATTGACTTATTCAAAGATAGGACGACTTCTACATATGATAATAGTTTTTATGGTATATTAATTCACGATATTTCAAGACAAATTGATTTTCATTTTGCTAACGTAATTAGGTAGCAAATCAATAAGAATTTAGTACCATGTTAGTCCAAAGGGGAAAATAATATAAAAACGTGTGTTGGTCAAATCTCCTAAAAATACTGCTTTCTGATAAAATCTTGTGAAACCTGAGTTAATTTCTTTACAAATTGTCCTAGTGTAGTTCTAAGGAATATAATCTTAATGTTGTCGTTACTGATAGTTGCATTAGTGTACGTGTCTTACATTTCCAATAAGGCTTCTTCTAGATATCAGACCTATCCTACACTATCTTGAATCCTAGATTAGATGACCAAGTTCAAATTACGAAAATACCTGAGTTAATGAACAAAATTTACGTGCAATTCTATATTCGACAGTTGATTAAACCTCTGGAGTGACAAGAAACGTGTAGTGTAGGTTATGCAGTAATCCAGGAATTCTTACCACTTCACGGGTTTAACATTTATCAGAACAGATTTTAAATCTTGAAATTTGTATAATTTATTCTCTCTTACTTCAACAAGGATAACGAAAAAACAGTAACTAAATCTTAGCTTCATTATCTGTGTTAGCATATCAAAATAGGAGTTTGAAAGTCTCGTTGAGTGAAAGGCCCTCCTGCATGGGTTTGTCCAGTACCTCTGAAGGATGTGCCTTTTATCCCTCGCTAGAGTAGTTAGTAAGTAGTGATTCGTGTGATCGTTGTTATCATAGAAATAGCACCTTCAACCAATTCAGTTGTTAAGCAATCCTTTGCATTCGATCCAATAACACTGACAGAAATATTATTGAAGAGACCAATGTCCGTACGGTTAAAAGAGGACCCACACAAGGTAAAAACTGAAAATATGAATAAGTGTTGTGTTTCAGTATCAGGATTTTGTCAGAAAGCAATATATTTGATGGCGGCGATGACTAGGATTTGAGGAAATGTGTAGGAATAAACTGTGTATGAATTTCAAGTTCCTTCTTTTGTTCAATTATTTTTACCGTCCTACAACAATTTTGTCATTTCATTAGAAAGCTGTTCTTGTCAGCACAATGGAGTTTCGAACCATGTAGTTGAGTTATTGAAACTTTGTACGAAATTGGAGAATAGGTCTCCTCGTGTAACGAGTATTGATGTAGTTTTTATAGGTGATAGAACTTCTGTTAATTCACAATTATTTGATATTTGGTATCAAATTCTTCATAGTAGATTTGAAATCAGCTTTCAAATATGATCTCCACTAACGATAAGATGAACTCATTGATACATTCTATTGAGTAGTTGATAGTTAATTTTAAATTTATATATGTATTAACTAATGTTGTTGTCAGAGTTTTTAATAGTTACCATTATACTATAGTACATTGGGTACATCATATTTACTCTTATATTTTTATTATTTTACCTACCAGATAATAGACACGTTTGTGTTCTGACAATTTATTGTCTGTCTACCATTACTTTGTGTAAATAAAATATTTATCTATGTATTTAATTATTTAGATTTAAAGTACCTAAGTAGGTTATACAATTCCATGAATAATCCACTTCAAAATTGAGCAGGATGGAATTAGCAATATTTTAAGGCACACCACGAGTAACTTCCTTGCAAGTATCAAAAAGATTCAAATGAAATGTAGCTAACAAAAAGTGGTAAAATGTGTGGCGATACTAAAAATTAGGTGTAACTGTTGAAATTATCATTATCTGTTGTATATCATGTATATGAGCTATAGCTACCAATTAATGTGAAGGAAAGAACGCTATCTCAACCTAATAATTATAAAGTAATTGAGCCTTCTGACATTTTCATTGTTAACCTAAAATAAAGATTCAATACTAGTTAATCAATTGTCTCTTTTTTACTTCACTGCCCAACGTACGATTGTTTTGGTACACGGAAAATTAGCTGGCGGAAAGCTGCCAGTCACTTACTGGCAATTTAATAACTTTAGTCACTAATAACAATTGAATTTATAGAAAAATACGGCGTTCGCCCTTCGTGAAGGAGTTGAGGGGACATTTCTTTTTGCAAAAATAATAAATAAATGTAGACAAATTTATTAGGAAAATATATAAAATAGATTATTTTATAAATATTCTAGAATAAAATAAAATACAATATAGAAATTAAAAACTAAAATCTAAGAAAATACTAAGAGAAGAAATAATTGTATTAGGGACAGAGTATAATTTCTTTGTTTACGCAACGCATCTTTACATTATCAGTTCATAACGGGTTTAGTGTCTAATTATTTGAGAATTGAACAAGCCTTCCAGCTTAATATTCATTATAAAACAAGTTCGATCGATGTTTGTGAAATAGTTAGTATTTGCAGCCAAACATCTATGAGTATTAAACTGCTATTACCTACCTAATTTTCAGACAATTTCACTCGATAGAATTAAATTGCATATTAATAAATAATACTTCAATTAATTCAGAAGTTTTTGTTTACTGTGTGTTTTGTTGAAATATTATTTTCCTTTGAATATTAAGTAATCCAATATCTATATAGTTATTACTGTAAAAATGAATGTCTCCTTAACCCCTTAACGAAGGGCTAACCTCGTTCTTCTTTTCTTAGAACGTATTCATAACTATTATATATTTCAGAAAAGTCAAAAAATACCTAAATTACCAGTAAGTGACTGGCAGTTTTCCGGACACAGATTTTTTCTTGTGTTTGGAAAATAATTAACTAATTGTAGAAATAATTGATATAGTAAACTATATAAACGCTGGAGTTATATTAATTGTATATCAAATTATTTAACAGCGACCAAAAATCCTTTTCATATGGCGAAACTAAACAAATTTAATAACACAAATCACAAACAAACTTTAACGTCCAGAGTAGATTTTCTAACATTAAACTTAAATTTATTCTGTACCAAAGGCCATATCGCTGAAGTCAAAAGGAAATTAAGTGCAAGGGATTCGGAGAAGCAGTCAGAAAGGAAAGTGGCTCAAAAAACCAACAACCTTGCACTAGTAGATGACAATTCTCATGGATGCAGAAAAGCTACTCCGTGAATGTAGTCAATTATCAAGGAATGTGACGAAAGGGACACAAGATCCGGTGGCTGAGCTCACAGATGGAGGTGATAGTAAATGAAGTCTACTTAAAACAAATCCAGTAGCGTAAAAAAGTGGTATTAATTGAAAAAAGACAATACATAATTAAAATTAACACATTTCACTGCCCAATGTATACCGTCCTTCTCTTCCATTCACCACAGACAGTTTCAGGATAGAGTCAATGAGGTTAGCTAGTAAAAAAACACGACATTTTCATTTTGTGTTTTTGCCTCAAAGAATCACAAAAGTTTCTTCCTGGTACACTGAAACTTGGGCTGTAATGAAACATTGACGAATTGTTTTCGCACCTAGTTACTTACTTGAATAGAAATTCAAGTGAAAATTTAATTCAATTCAAACCAATATAATTAAAAAAGGTAAAAACTCTAGACTATTATACTCGCAGTTAAATTACAGCAGGAGAAAGAAAATATCGACAAAAAAGTTCAAAAATCTTTTGTACTTCAGCATTTACGATGAGTCAGAAAACAGACACAAACCTGTAATTCATGTGTGGCGTCGTAGCTAAATGCTTAAAAATTAACTGAATCCTATACCTAATGTGATAACATCAACAAAATAAAAGAACACAATAGATTGAAAAGAGAACATAGTTGCCAAATATAAAAACGTAATGATAATGATAAAATAAAAAGTAACACTTACAGATCTTTGGAGTTCCATGAGATGTAATAAAAACAATCAGCCATCTGGATGAGAAAAAAAAGTAGGCATTTCAAATTTCTTCATAAATCAAATATTAAAGTCGAAGCTACGTAGAGATGAGAGATCCCAGAGAAATGAGTGTAGAGCAGTCTAACAGTAACCACATTCACAGTAACCAAACGTTTGGTGTGTTAGGTACTTCACTTCTTCTTTTTCTTGTTAGTAGAGTCTTCACTTTTCACAGGAGAGCTTTCACGTTTCTTCTTCAGATGTGCTCTGATAGGACCTACTGTCAGAGACTCTTTGACATTCTCGTGACCTGAAAATAGAACACAAGTATTCGTGAGAAGAATAATTCAGATATTTTTATAGCAGATTTAATTGGATTTCAACAGGTAAATTTGATAAGTATTTTCTTGGTTCCTTCAATTACCTTTATTATTCTGTGTAAATTTGATGCATATATCGAGAGTTTTTCTACTACAAAAAAGAAGTACGAATAAGATAGAAATCTAAATCTGTAAGCAAGTTAATGCCTGAGACTCACAAACCTGGCATATTTTTTGTGACTGGATACTTGCTGACGAAGGAAGGTATTTTCATCTTGCGATTACAGCCAGCATAGTTCATGTACCTGACTTTACCAAAGACAGACCTCTCTCTCCAGCCCTGGTCATGCAGACCAGCTACAGACCACATGCAACCTGCCAGAACAATTAATTGACAGGTGGTTAAGTTTAATCGGACGATTGTTTAAACTTATTAAAATAAATATACGACAAATGGTAATTAAGATGATGATGGAATTCATTCAGGTATTGCAATGAAAGAGTTGATGCCTCACCAACATATCCATTGGGGTCTCTACCATCCAGAGAGTATCTGTCATTGAGGTAAATGGCAGTGGCTAGGGCTGTCTCTGGGTCAGAGGTCCACTCAAGTATCTTCTTAGCCCAGTACATACGCAGAAAACCGTGCATTTTACCCTCTGTCACGAGTTGAACCTGAGTGATAGGCGAATAAAATGAGCTACTGAGACTTTCAATGAGACTAACTGTGAACCTCTAAGTTTTGGAATATTGTTTTTAATATGAACCTGGGCAGCGTTCCACAGATCATCATGAGTAAGTGCTCTGTCGAACTGTTTCAAAGTGTAGAGACGCTCTCTTTTATCCGATCTGAAAAGGAATTGTAAAATAGGTAAATCACAAACAGATTTTTAGGTAATCACAAACAGATTTTTTTGTAAGCAATTGGGAACAGTATGACGTAAGACTTCCTATTAAAATAATATAACAGCAAACTTGAAATGAACACTTAACGAGGCTATAATATTTCATCTAGTCTTCTATTTATTAGACAGTCCAAGAAGTGCATTTAATAACTGAAAATTTATATATATTTACTAATATTTAGAAACAGACAATTCGACAATATCCATAATTCAATAATGTAACCTGTGTTCATCGAGACTTTTATTTGCCCAATCCGTGGCTCCAGCGAGAGTGTCGTAGTTAGGTTGGTAGTAGCAGTAGTTGTCGCTGAGTTCCTTCCTAATGACGCACTGCTCCAAGAAAGAGGCCACGCTAGAGGAGTGCTTCTTACCCAGTCTTTGAACCTCCAGCACACACCGGGCAGAAGAGATGTGACCTGTACAGTGTAGAAGTGGTACTTATAATGCATCTATGAAAATAGGACGTTCTCAAAGAATGGTTCCTATAAGATAGCTCAATCAGTCGGAAAATTGAAACGCAATGGAAGATATTAAGCAATGAAGTTGTTAAAAAAGAGAATTTGCACTCTTATACACTCAATTCTCAACATTTGAATATTCTAGATAGAGAAAATCATGGTGACTAGCTCATGGACAATGAGATTTTAAATTCTAAAACAAAAGACCTTTACGATGTTTTTCGATAACGAGAGCAACACTGACATTAAGATGAAAAAGTCAAAGCAGTGTAGATTTGTTTCAGTTAAAAGTAACTAGGCAATTTATGTTAAGAACTGGTTTCATGTTTGACTTTATAGTTAATATTCAATCAGATTAATATGGAAACTGACCGAAATGAATCCAAGGGGCGAGGTTACTCAGGTTATCTTTATTGGGGTTGTTGTTGAATTCAGCAAATCCTGCTAGTCTTTCCTGGATGAAACTAGAGAGAACCTTAAAAGCCTCGCTGGTGCCCCCTTTGGCCCACTTGACGGGCCCGACACTCATGTCCACTTCCAGGGACTTGACAACAGCTGACCAGTCGATTGGCTAGTGATGAGTAATGATGAGAAATAGTAAAGTAGCTATTGCAGCAATTAGAAAATACATCACAAAGGCTTAGGTTACATATTTTACTTAACAAAGTAAAAAAGTAAATTAGAACGGTATCAACATGGAAGTAGCTACTTCATGTATGTAATTTACGGTGGGCGGACAACTGCCATGCGGATAACTGCCATGCGGATAACTGCCATAGTGGACAACTGCCATGCGACAAACTGTCATGCGGACAACTGCCATACAATATATTATAATTTTATTTTGAGTGAATTGTAATGCAGTTGTAAACCTATCATTTCATGGAATTAATTTAATATGAAGAATATTATTATTTTAACCTAAAATCAATACGGCCTAATTCTCCTTTAGATTCTTAGTTTTGTTTCCAGAGTCTCCCTAACTAATGTATAGCTATTCATGGAATAATATTATGTAAACTAATCATTACTGCAAATAGTTAAAGACAGATATTATTTCATTTGTGAGTAGAGGAAGAATCTTTTGTTTACCTTTTCCTTTGCAATGTCCTTATTATGGGGATGGTTAATCACAGGGGGGTATTCAGTAAGGTACTGGGGTAACTGCTTCGTTATCTTTGGTCTGATAGTCCTAGCCATGTACTCTTGTTTGGGGGAGGCCTCCCAGAGGGGCACTACGTTGTGACCATCCACCTGCAAGGTAACCGAGAGTATAAATATTGTATTGATAGAGAGCATTGATTTCTGATGGCAATTACTAATTGCAATTTGTTAATTGAAGTCTAGTAATATCTATATACTAGAAATGATAATGAACTATTATAGCTAACAGCCAAGAGTGCGATTTATATGATAGAATAACGGAAAAAAAAGATATAGCTGCCTCTGAAATAAATTAGACTAAACAGGCGCAGAAATTGGCAGCATTTAATCAGCTGCTAATACATGTCAAAAATACAAACAAATGGACCATTATATAGCTGTAATAATTTGCCATCAAATTTTCTCTACATTAAATAACTTTAGACAACTCAAAGTTAGTGTTTAAAGATTTAACTTCCAAATAAATAAGAGAAGCAATTTGAATTATCTAAACCTGTGAGAAAGGGAGATCTTCTGGCAGTTTCTTCACCAGGGTGTCTACCCACAGGCGCGGCACCCTCAGGGGGGAGAAGTCAGTGACCAGGCCATTGATGTGGTGCTCTGTAATGAAGGCAGGTAACACATCCTCAGCCTTACCAAGGAGCAGGTGGAAGGGGATGTTGAGGGAGAGGCACTCCTTCTCCACCTCCTTCAGTCCTAGGGGTGAGGGGAGAGGAAAATGAAGAGGTAATAGTAAATGAAGCCTATGAGTATACCAAACAAAAAGTTTCAGACCGAATAATAGTAGCGCTATGCACTAACACTACTATTTTCGGTTGCACTGAACTTTTGAAAGTATTTCAAGATTCTGCAAATGAAATTCGATATACAGGCATCCCCCGCTTTAGTAACCAAATCACGACTCAGTTTAGTTACCAAACGGTGACTAAAGCGAATAAAAGTAACAAGAAATTTATAATTGTCACTCCTCGAAAATATATCTCATTTTCTACAGAAAGAAAATTTGTTATTAGAGTACTACGTATATAAGCATATTAATAATAATATACAGTCTTTCATTGTTTGTGACTGTGATGAAAAAGTTTAAAGTCGTGCATTTATAAAATGTTTTAAAATCCTCCATAGCTTAACTTTCACTCAGTATAGGTGAGTAATTAATAGATACTTAGATTCTTATAATTATTGTGCTACATTTAACAAACCGCAATTTTATGCTCTATGAAATATATTTGGTAGTAGGGTACTAAGTTCCAAGTTATTGGTTGGTTCAACAATTTCGGACACGTCAGAAAAGAAAATATTATAATTATTATTTAACTTCTATACTAATTGGTATCATGGATACTAATTGAAATAAAAGTTGAATAATGATTATTATATAAAAGATTTTCACGTGTTCGAAAATAAAAAACCGTGCAATAACACGGAAATAAACCCTAAAATAGGACATGTTGAATTTCTGAACCAACTGCTTCTAATAACCTTATCTGGATTATAATTTTGATGTATTTTTTATTTACCGTGAAATAATCACAAAAAATTGTCTCCGTTCTCTATGTCTAAGAACGGTTCTTATTTCGAAACATTACTAGAGATAAGAACCACTTTTACTAAAGTGAGTGGTACTTAAAGCGAGGCCTGCCTGTATTCAAAACATCAAAGTCCAGTGTTCTCTTCATCTCACCATCAATCATGAAGGAGTAGTGTCTGTAGGTAGCGTCTAGGAATTTAGGCACCAGGCAAAAGGCCACCCTCAGAACTGCTTGGTGTTTGAGAGCCAACCTCTGGGCAAAGAGCAGTGCCCAGTTATCTGGAGAGAGAGAGAGTTGATAGGTACACTTTAGTGGAAGAGATATTAGTGATACAAATGAACAGCCTTAATTACTACTAACTGGTGAAACAAGACAAAGTGGTATAGAATTAATTATCTATCTCTGATTTTAACGTTCTGACACATGTAACTAATGTATTTGAAATCATCACTGTGTTACTTTAATGCAAGATGAAAGAACTGGCACTCTGTAAAGAAAATCTATTAGAAGAATTATTTTGCGATGATTAACAAGCGGAATACTCTAAATTTTTGTCGGTCAATATCTCGTAAGAAGTGAATCACTGTTTGTAAACATATTTAATAGACTTTAAATTTATTTATTATTTTGCACCAGAGTACAACATATTTGTCTTCATTTTCTCAAATGTGGACAAAGCTAATCACTAGATATTACCTATCATGCACACAAGGTATCACAGTTTGGTTTCATTTACAAAGTTACTCGCTGGAGAAAAGGAATAATTTCACGCTACTCTCACCCTGCACTCGCTGTTCTCTGCTCATCCAGTAGAGCACTGAGTGCACTTTCCCAGGCATTGCCTCAGTCTGTGACAGCATCCTGGCTCTCTCTTTTCGGAACTTGAACACACTAACGTCTGCTGCACACTGCAAAGAAAGGAGTGATGTGGGGGAGGAGAGGCTAGACTATATGCCTAATATAATAAAATAAATGGCCGGTAAATTTCACCCTGGAAAAGTTCCACAAAGAAGATTCCACCAGCGATAAAAGTCAGATGTGGAAGATTCCACCGTTTTGGAAATAATTTCACTAAATCTTAGATCAAATATGAGAGTAACTACAATTATACATACTATATTTAATTGAAGTTACTCTCATATATGATCTAAGCGTGGCCGGTAAATTCCACCGTGGAAAGTTCCACCGGCGTTAAATGACAGATGTGGAAAATTACACTATGAAAGATTCCACCATTTCGAAAAAATAAACAAACTAACAGTATAAATAAACAGTTTATTTTGAAAGGTATTTCTAAGTCTAGATAATTTATAATTATATTAGAGCAAATCTTGTTTTTAAATATAAAACAATTAATTAATACATTATATAGGCATTACATATTCAAGTGGTTAATCATGACAGAATATGACGCTGGTATGCCAACACTGTTAAATTTAGCTTCCTGAATTTGAAACACTAAAGTTCAGATTTTAATATTTGATATTTTGTTAGGTATATTCATTATTGAAAGTCTTAATATTTATTGAGCAGCAATATGACAAACGTGTTTTTACTGACTATTTCTTTAGAGTCAATGTCAGCGACCTGCTTAACTCTATGTTTAAAATTGAGTTGAAACGCATTAAATTTAAATTTTATTTTGTAATACTTTCGATAGAGATTATTAAACAGTTTCAGAAAGTTTCAGCTTTGCAATTTTTCTATTTTTCATTAAAATATATCGATAATAATTAAACATTTTATTTCAGTAGCTACGGGTCAAATTTATTTTTTAGTTCCACCTTTTATCGTCGCTGATTAAAATTGAAATATACATTGGTACATTTAAAAACCTGGGCGATAGGTAATATACATAAAATAAAATTTATGCAACAAAATAATTTCCTTATAATTTCAATTTCAACATATATATGTTTAAAAGAGAATCAAACGGGAACTAAATTGTTGATCACTGGAGCAGCGGAACTTTATTGTTGAATTTGAATGATTTAAATTTTATTAACAATATAATTGATTCATACCTATATATTTAAAAGATAGTTTGATCTGTCTATTCTTTCATATGTTCGCCTTAGCTTATCTCGCAGGCCTTGGCATAACATAACATATTCTTATAATTTCTTAACTTTATAACTAATGAAATGTTGTCCGGTTACCACCATAAACACATTTTTCTTTAACTTAGTTTTATTATATGTTATACTTTCTGTAAATGAAATCCAGTATTATGCGGAGGAATTTTCCGCGGGGGAATTTACCTAGAACCGATCTAAGATACGGTGAAATTAGTTCATAAAATGCATTCTCTTTGACTTAGGTGATTTATAATTATAAATGAGCGAATCTTTCTTATTTTTCAGTTTCAGCTTTTAGCGTGGCAGATTTAAATTGATATACATATATCGATACAATTATAAATTTGGGCGATAAATAATTATACTACTGTAAATAAAATTTATATAATAAAATAACATCTTTAATTTGAGTTTCAACATATATATGTCTATAATTTAAAGGAGAATCAAACGGGATCTACATTGTAGACCAGTGTTTAATTTAAACTTTATTCAAAATTATATTAATTCATATTTAAACTTCTAAGGATAGCTTTAACCGGTTCTAGGTAAATTCCCCCGCGGAAAATTCCACCACGGAAAGTTCCATCGCTGGTAAGTTCCACCACGGAATATTCCACCGCCGGAAAATTCCACCGCGGAAGATTCCACCGCGGAAGATTCCACCGCATAATACTCGATTTCATTTACAAAAGATATAAAATTTAATAAAACGGATTCAAATAAAAATGTGTTTTTGGTGGTAACCGAACAACATTTTATCAGTTAAAAAGGGAAGAAATTATAAGATTATGTTATGTTAAGTGAAGGCCTAAAAGATAAGCTAAGGAGAACATACGAAATAAGAGACAGATCAATCTATCTTTTAAATATGAATCAATTCAATTTATGAAAAAATTTAAGTAGTGTAAATTCAACAATAAAGTTCCACTGCCCCAGTGACCAACATTTAAGATTCCGTTTGATTATCCTTTAAACATATATATGATGAAACTGAAATTAAGGATTGTATTTTGTTTGTAATATAAATTTTATTTTATATATATTATCTATCACCCTAGTTTTTGAATATACCAATATAGATTTCAATTTAAATCGGCGACGATAAAAGGTGGAATTAAAAACAAATTTGACACGTACTGAAATAAAATGTTTGATTAGTATCGATATATTTTAATATGAAAAAGTAAAATTACCAAGATGAAACTTTCTGAAGCTGTTTAATAATCTCTATTGAAACTACATAATAAAATAAAAATTGAAATATAATGAGTTTCAACAAAGTTTTGAACATATAGGGTTAGTCAGGAAAATTGCGGTACATTAACTAGCTTCGACCTGAAACCTCAGACACACGAATAAGAATCATGACTTCAAAACTCACATAAAATATATAAATCATAACACGTATAGAGTTTCTTTTGATATGTAACATCTTAATATTAATTCGGTTCGGCAGGTCTCTGATTTAAATTGACTCTAAAGAAATAGACATTAAAAACATGCTTCTCATATTGCTGCTTAATATTAACCTTTTCAATAATGAAACCTAAAATAAATATATTTTGATCAAACATCAAAATCTGAACTTAGTGTTTCTGTTGATAGATTCATGAAGCTAAATTTAGCAGTGTTACCACAGGTTGGTGTTCCAATACCAGCGTCATATTCTGTCACTATTAACCAGAAAAATATTTAATGCCTATATGATGGCCGGATTATTAATGGTTTTATATTTAAAAGGAAGATTTGTTCATTTATAATTAACAATTACTTGAGACTTAGAAATACATTTCAAAATAAACTGTTTATTTATACTGTTCATTTGTATATTTTTTTTCAATATGGTGGAATCTTCCACGGTGGAATTTTCCACATCTGGCATTTAACGCCGGTGGAATCTTCCTGGTGGAACTTTCCGCGGTGGAATTTACCGGCCACGCTTTAATCAATCGTTTGATCTGTCTCTTATATGGTTTGTTCGCCTTAGCTTATCCCTTAGAGCTTGACTTAGCATAACATATTCTTATAATTTATTAACTTTTAAACTAATGAAATGTTGTCCGGTTACCACCAAAATACGGGTTTATTTTATGTAAGTTTTATTTAATATCACTTTCTGTAAATGAAATCCAATATTATGCGGTGGAACTTTCCATGGTGGAATATTCCGTGGTGGAATTTTCCATAGGGGAATTTACCTAGAACCATTAAAAGCACATCGTAATAGCAAAAATGCAATGAAATATTAAATAGAAGAACTTAGAATGAGAAAATGTTCATCTTCAATTGAACGATGTAATTTCTTCCACAATAGTGCATAGGGTTGAATTTCTAGAATTGATTGGTAAATAGAATGGCCATTTGTTCAAACATTTCTTTTGAGACAATCATATCCTGCCCCCTTATTGAGAATGTTCTAATTTTTAAAACATTTGCTTTAACATTAAAATTTAAAAAGCATATGGATTAATTCTTCATGCTAGAAGCATATTTCAGTAACATTGGGAGCTGGAAAGAAAGAAACGATAAAAAAAATCCAATTCCAAAGCTACATAGTAAAGTTTTCTTTGAAAAAAATTTTTAACATAGAAATAAGAGAATTATTACTTCGGCTTCCATTCCTGAATCTAGTGGCAAAGTTATTTTTTTATAAACTGAACATATTAATCAAGTTACCCCCCCCAAAAAAAAAAAAAAAAAATAAAGATTAAATAATAAGATGCAAAATCACACTCACTGGAAATTTTAACCTGTAAAGCTTGTGTTTGTACTATTCTTCGTATTTTGAAGGGTTTGAAAAGAAAGTTACGCATCTATAGATTCTAACCTTTTTGTCAACCATTTGATTATTTAAGGAGCTAAATGGGTTGAATGAGAAATAAAGTGATTTAACAAAGAAATAAATTTAGAATACTTCAACTTTTAATTCTGAATCTACCGACACTATTAATATTATTCAAGGCATGAAAAGTTAAGTTTAGAAGCGCATTACAATTCACCCAATAAAAAGTTATAAAATATGGCATGGCAGTTGTCCTAGAGCTCGGATTTTTTGTTTATAATGATAAAAATTTCAATTGACTTAAGCAAAAATATTTTCCAAATGACCCAGGATTTCGTCTACATATTTTTTTCAGGGTACGCAGTATTGGACAAATGGTTATAAAAAAATAAAAACTTTGACTTGTGTTAGCCACCCCATTGTAGAGAAATATTTATCTGCAGGCTTACATTTCTTGAAAATGGTCCAATGGACAAATATTTATCAATGTGTTAAATAAACATGCACCTTGACTCACCTTCAACCTCTGTTCCTGCACTTCTTTCATCAAAGAATTAGCCATATCGCTATAATTAAATAATCTAAAGAAATAGAATAATTAATATATAAATGAGTTTTCTGTAACACATCTTTATATTTATTAGTGAAGTAATGAGGATGTTCAGCATCAGATATTTACTAAGGCATAATCTCAGGTTAATTCTGATCTATGTCATTTATATACACTGGGGCATCAATAATTTAATGGGAAGTTTTACTATAAAATTTAATTGTATAAATATTTCCAACCCTAGGAAAGATTTCAAGAGTCTTTACCATTTCAGATTCAAATAAATAATCATGGTTGGAGGTGTTTCCATTGTAGAACTGTTGCTGCCTTAAATGATATATTTAGTTAGTTCATCTGAATAGGAAAATGTACTATGAAAAAAAAAGCGACATCTACTAATAAACAGATCAGTTTTTCGTGAGTCATTGTCGCTATCTTGTTGATTATTAATTATTACGGATGTGACATTGTGCATATATGCAGTCCTCTGCATATATTTCAAGAGCATATAATATGCACGTGAGCATATATGCTAACCGAGAAATATACACTTCTTGGTCAATTTTTAACATGTAAATGTCTAATCTATGCAGTTTTCTTCTGGACCCCTGCATAGAAAACGATTTTAACTGTGGACCTATGTAAATTTTATCAAACGAATTATTCAAATTTAAAAAGTTTGTAGGTGGAATATTGAAACTACAAATGTATTAATAAACAATGAATCTTGGTATTTAGTAAATACTAGTAGTTATTGATAAATAAATGAATAGGTACAGTTATTTTAGAGCAGATAATAGGAGATTCACTGTTGGAAACCTTAAATACCATTTAGCAATAAAGTCCAATTCCACTGTTTGAAATTGAATGTGTATATTTGAAATCGACTTACTATTAAAAAAGTCTAAATTTGGAACAGCTTTGTTATATTTTGTTTTCAAACGTTAAACATTTCACAGTAAAAAATAAAAACTTGAGATTACACCTTCGATTTTTGTAAGTTACATTCAAACCACCAAAGTACAACAATTACATTCAAAGCATAACTATATACAGATTAACTTTATTTTACATTCCGTAATTAACTTTGAGCATGTAATATGCACACTATATTGAACAATTTCTGGCCTATAATATGCATTTTGGTTCTGCATATATGCACATTGTTCTTTAATTAACTACTATAAACTATTCCCTATACTAGTTTGGAATTCTAATTTCTAAGTAACATTGCATTTCCCGCAACATGAAATAACAATTTCGATATTACACTCCAAAACATTTCTCAGAGATCTCAACACTTAAAGTGAATGGCATAGGAGGACCTAAGGGTTGCCAGGCCCCTTCTCCTACTACCTGCAGGTGTAGGAGCCTCTTAGGGAAAAGAAATCTGTCTGCTACAGGTACTCAAAGAAGAAAGAAATAGGACAGTCAAAGTACCTTCGAGATGATAGACCGAATACTCTTCTTTAGAAATGGTTAACGTAATAATCGAGTTTGGAAATTAATGGTAGCTACGTACTATCGCTACAGTAGAATAATTGTTAGAGGAAAATGAACAACTTTATATTTCATTAAACTTATATTAATTTGAACTATCTACTATATTCCTTTAAAGTTGGGTGTCTATGGAAGAATATTATTTAACAGATTTACAAAATGGCATTTAACTACTATTTTAAAATAAAAATAACAATAATTTGACTTTACAAAATAATAAAAATTTGAACTCAACTGCACCAAATATGGAAGCAGTTTTTATGTCACGATAAAACGAATAAAATAAACATTCCATAAGATATATAAAACCTAAGCTCAAACATTAACAATATTTTGACAGTATAAAAATATCACTTTTGTATTGGAGATAGAAAATGACTTCGAAAGAAGCTATAACCAAAGAATTTGTACCTAATAACTAAACTAACATGAGATAAGAGAACTAATTCTTGAATGAGTTACTTCTTCCCGTTTCTTTTTCTCTTCTTAACTCCAGTACTTTCTTCAGATTTTAACTTTTCATCTTGCAGCACCTCGTCTGCTGGTCTTTTAGCAGGGACTTTAGGAGCACTTTGTACCGGTAATGTTTTCGGTACATTTTTAGATCCGGGCAGAGAGTTTGTCACAGGATATTTCGCAACAAGTTCTGGTATTTTCATCTTTCTCTTGCACCCGTCATAGTTCATGTAGCGGACTTTACCGAAGACGGATCTTTCTTTGAAAGCTTGGTCATGAAGACCTGCAATGCCCCACATACAACCTGTGGACAAAAAAAGTGAACATCTACATCAGTTCAAAAACGTGTTAAAACTTGGAGTAATTTAAGATTTAATTTAGGTGTTTAACGTCTGTTTCGGAACCAAAGGCCATATCGCTGACGTCAAAAGGAAATTAAATACAAGAGACTGGAAGAAGCAGTCAGAAAGGAAAGTGGCTCCGTGAACAAGAGCCACTTACCACCGTCGGTGACAATGCTCATGGATGCAGAAAAGCTACTCAGTGAAAGCAGTCACTTAAAAAAGGAATGTGACGGAAAAGGACACAAGCACTGGTGGCTGCACTCACGAATGGAAGAGGAAAAGGTGATAGTAAATGAAGCCTACGAGCCTACCTAACAACAAATCTAAGAACTCGTAGTTGAAGAGCATAACCCTAGCACTATCCTCTAAAACTGCAAGTAGCGTTAAGAAAAGATAAATATGGTAAAAATGAAAAAAAGACAATCCATAAACCAAATTGCAACAGTTCGTGGATCAAGGAACGCCACCCCCCTTCTTTACCATTCACCACAGACAGTTTCAGGTTAGAGCCCCTGGGGGCGAGTAATTCAAGAATATATATATTTTGAATTACTCTATAAGACAATAACTTTACTGGATACTATTTAAGGATAAAAATTTTGAAGTATTTCAAAGGAATTTGAAGCAGCTAACTACTGCATACTAAGCAATAACTATTAAATATTATCTCCTTTTCAGCCACTAACCAGTGTAAGTGTTGGGACTCAAACCATCCAGAGCATACCTATTGTTAAGGTAAATGGCAGTGGCTAGGGCTGTCTCTGGGTCAGAGGTCCACTCTAGTATTTTCTTGGCCCAGTACATACGCAGAAAACCGTGCATCACTCCCTCAGACAGAAACTGTACCTAGAGGAGTGCAATCATTTTACTTTGGTATATTTAGGTAATTGTTATAGAGATAGATAGCTAGTTAATCATAATAGTACACGAAAAATATGTAGTGTCTATAATAAAAATATTTTCCCTCTTTAAATACATCAAAACATTAAATTTTTTGTCCATTAAAAAGGTAATCATTTAAATACTTTTAAAGGAAATCAATTAAATACTTTAAAAGATAACCACAATCAATCAGATCGACTTGCAAAAATAGCAAATTATCAAATTTCTGCATAAATGAGTTCTTTATATTCTGGTCTATCATAAAAATAAATTTCGACAGTTTTCTTAGACGGTTTCTTAAATAAAATCTAAACACACATTTATTTAGTGATTCTAACTTTCAAACAGTTTATAATTTATATTCTAATGTTGCTAAATTTTGATATTATATGTAAAATTGAGTTCTAACAATTTTGTTTGTGACAGTTTTTCGATAAAATGATTTTTTTTTCCAAAATTCAATTCTATTTTATCCCAACTTTTTAAATTTAAGCTCAATTTAATTGTTTTTGGTCACGAACTGTAAATAACATTAGTGTGAGCGATACAATCAAAACACTTTTCATACATCATATACAACAAAATCACTGATGAAAAAATACATTTTCACAATTTTTGAATTTGAACTTTTTATTTTTGTTTCCCTAATTAAGTATTAATAAAATGAAGGTACATTCCTCTCGAATAACCTGCCGCAGAATGCACCAAAACAATTAGTGAAAATTGTAATAGCAGTTAGTTTTCTAGCCTCACTCAACATATAATTGCATTCTCTTTTTTCAAATTCTCTCATATTTTATACAATTTTCAATCAATTTCGATGCAGGTTGCGCTAAGTTATTCTATAGGATTGAACCATTGTCTATATCAACCAGAACTTCGAATTACAAAAAAAGTCCAAAATAGAATTCAAATGATGTCAAAATATTTTTTCTGCCAATTTTGAAATATCTGAACAACTAAAAATCTCCCAGTGTTTGATAGTGAGTACGGGGAATAACACTACTGTAGAATTAGCCTAACCTGACAAACGTTCCAGATATCTTCGTGAGTTTTAGCTCTGTCCAGCTTGTCAATAGTGTAAACCTTCTCCTTTTTATCCTTTCTGTAATGGCATGAAAGTGTTAGAAACTGAAATAAAACATTCACAGTTTTCCTTTTTATTCTACAACTAACAAAATACTAAGGTTTTCTGTGACAGAAATTAAATTACCAAAAAAATAACCATCTTCCTTTGAAAAGCTCCAAAATGTAGTGGCTACACAAAAATATATCACATGGATAAAAATGAAAACATTAAAATACTAATTATTAATAATAAATTATTACCTATGAAGGCAATAAGTCAGTCATATCAATTGCTGCGAAATTCGATAATTAAGTTAGTTGTAGATAAAGTTTCTCAGAATTAAGATGTAGCTACGGCAAGTTACGAATTATCTGTCCTGTTTCACATCTTTGGTCATATTAGAAAAAATGAGGATCTTTCCCATTTGACGACCCCCACCAGATTTAATTTAAATTAATTATTTTATATGTATTTTTGTCCATAGAATCCGAAAATCAAAATCGTTTTTTGTAGAAACTAATAGTTTTTGAGATATGAGAGTTTAAAGTTATTTATTACCTATGTATTACTGAAAGATTGAGAACTTTAAAAAAACTCAAGTTCTCATTGAAATTACTTAAACAATATATATTTTTTACATGAAACAGTAATGTAGTTTGTTGTATCCGCTAGTTTGTTGTACTACACACTCCATGATTGATTAATGACCTGGCAGGGGGGCTCGGGGGGCGGCACGCCCCCCTAAATACATATATTGAATTTATTTCCAGTTTCCGTGATATTTTCAATTTATTACTCCAATGCTGATATATGGGTAATGGCCATACCCCCTGCCAGGTCATTAAACAATCATGAAGTGTGCAGTACAACAAAATAGCGGATACAACAATCTGCATTTTGGTTATCTTTGACCAAGAAGCGTGTAAACACGAGTTTTTTCAAAGTTCTCAATCCTTCAGTAATACATAAGAAATAAATAACTTTAATCCCTCATATCTCAAAAACTATTCGTTTCTACAAAAAACGGTTTTGATTTTCGGATTCTATGGACAAAAATACATATAAAAAAAGTAATTTGAATTAAATCTGGTGGGGGTCGTCAAATGGGAAAGACCCAAAAATGATATCACTAATAATAATTAATTATTTTATATCATTATTTCTTATGAGACTGAAGATGTGAAACGACCGAAATTCGTAACTAACCCTAGTAAGAATGCTACCCTATGACCCTCAGTGCTGTCACCTGTGCAGTGCCAGAGTTTTCTGTCCCCAGTCAGGAGCTCCAGAGAGACTGTCATAATTCTCTTGGTAGAAGCAGTAGTTCTCACTCAACTCCTTCCTCACGATGCACTGCTCTAAGAAAATGGCAACACTCGCCTTCTCAGCAACTTTGGCTCTGCGCTGGACTTCCAAAACACAGCGAGCAGAAGAGATGTGACCTGTAGCAAGAAAGGCTCAGGTAACTAAATAAATAGATTAACTTCAAATACTGAATTAGTAATGAGAAAGACATTATTTGACCAAAAAAATCCTAACAGAAGAGAAAATTAGCACTACAGCAGTGGTTCTTTAAGGTCCCCTCTACTTTATATTAAAATTTCTCTAGAAAATGCTTTAAATTTGCAGAGCTGAGGACTAAGGTTAAATAATATATCACAGTTAACAGAAAAGAAAATGATAAAGTATGTGCTTCATAATAAATGAAACAAATTTTAGTTGAGGCGTCTGCTTCGGAACCAGACGCCATATCGTCCGTGAATGCAGTGACTTACCAAGAAATCTGACGTAAAGGGACACAAGCAATGGTGACTGCACTCATGGATAGAAGAGGAAAATGAAGAGGTGATAGTAAATAAAGACTCCAAGCCTACCTAACATAAAATCTAAGACCTAGTAGCTGAAGGGTAAATGTTACCCTAGCGCTATCCACTATAACTAACTGAAAGAAGCGTTAAAAAATGATAAACATGGTTCGGGGCCTAAGGGACACCACCTTCTTCCCTTTCATTCACAACTGACAACTTCAGGATAGAGTCCTGGGGGCAACCAATTATGTAAGAAATATTCACACTGAACCTTCACTGTCCGATTTTCTATTAGATTGAATAGAAGAACAAGGAAGAGATACGAATTGTAATTAGATAGGTATCTAAAAATTGAGAGTGGAGGCGACTAACAAACTGTGCAATGCATTATTTGTACTCAAAATAGCTATGCTTAAAGAACAAAACATGAAATTACACAAAAAAAACAAAAATATAGTGAAACAAACAGCCAACACCAGAACTTTACAAACTAAGCCCCTTGGTTAGATCAAATACAGGTTATGAATTAGCTAGTTATTACTCTACAAGTATGAAGATATCGAAACTTTATCATTATATATTTCAATATTGATAGAACTTCAAAAAAAATTTAACATGGTTACTGAAGATGAAAAAAGTACAATTCGAAAATAGACACTTTATATCCATTGGTAGCTACTTGGTTTGAGTTTAACATTAGATTTACAGACCTCATGCTTCACCCACATATATAACTAGTTCCAGATTGATAATAATTCAGAGGCCTTACCTATTTGCATTATTGTCACCTAATAACTCACCAAATCTGATCCAAGGACCCAAGTGACTTTGGTTGTCTTTGTCAGGTTGGTAGTTATTAGCAGCAAAGCCAGCCAGTCTTTTCTCAATGAAAGAGTGTAGCATTGCATAGCCACGAGCTGTACCTCCCTTAGCCCACTTTACAGGACCTACCGATCTGTCTACCTTCGTCAGACTCTCATCTATGGCATTCCAATCTGAAGCCTCCTATCGAACAGAAAATAAGTAATTTGAGTAGTGAAAAGTTTACCTTGCAATTTCCTAATCACTCGGTAAATATGGCTAATTAGTAGGGGGTTTAACATCTGCTTTGTAACCAAAGGCCATATCGCTGATATCTAGAAGATATTAAAGGAAAGTTGCTACATGAACAAACTCCTCTGCCATTATTCTGTGGCAAAGCAAATGGAAGCAGAAAAACTACTCAATGTGATGAAAAAAGACTCAAGCACTAGAAGCTGCACTCATGGATGGAAGAGGAAAATGAAGAGGAGATAGTGTATGCCTATCTAACAAAAAAACTACTATAAGAACTTAAAATTCGAGACCATAACCCTAGTGCAATCCTCTAAAACTGCAAGTAATATTAAAAGATGATAAAAAAAAGACAAATAATTCATATTACAACAGTTTATGGTCCAAAGGACGCAATCCAAACCCCATTCTCTTCCATTCACCACAGACAGCTGCAGGATGGAGCCCCTGGGGGGGCATAGTTTGGAAAATTTATTCTAGTTCATAAGAATGGATATAGAAATAGAGTAGCTAATTAAATTAGCAGGAATAAGTTTGAATCAAAACACTAACGTTGTTGATGACGAATGAAAAAAGATGGCAAACAAAATGCAAAAACGCTGCTCATTGATTGTAAAAAGCTATTCTATGAATACAATAACACGGAATGTATCGAAGAGAGACAACAGAATCCGTGACTGCACTTACAAATGGAAGAAGAAAATTAAGTTCCCAAAAATTCATTGTATATCCATTGAACAGAAGCTACAGACCCTAGCATTATCATCAAAAATTGTAAGTACTATTACAGTAAAAGTTTATTAAATTCTAATTAACTTAGTTTGATTTGCACTATACTCACTTGATGCTCTGCAGCCTCATTGTAA
Organism: Caprella mutica; assembly: GCA_947561585.1. Taxonomy (NCBI): domain Eukaryota; kingdom Metazoa; phylum Arthropoda; class Malacostraca; order Amphipoda; family Caprellidae; genus Caprella; species Caprella mutica. Next base: position 462,978 of record CANNZV010000093.1, on the reverse strand, counting down.
GGGTGAGGTACTATAGGGGGAAATTCAGTGAGGTAATCTCCAAGCTGTTTGGTCAGTTTGGGGCGAATAGTGGGAGCCATGTACTCTTGCTTTGGTGAGGCCTCCCACACAGGTACAACATTGTGAGCATCTACCTAAATAGTAACAATAGTTAACTACACAAATGTTGAAGAAGTAGAGCCTTTAGAGCTTTAATATGGTATATATTCATTAAAAAAGAGTAGAGTAAATCTCAAAGACCTGAATTGTTCATTCTAACTATATTTCAACATTAGCTTTTCAGTGAATTGGTGTACAAACAATTGTTTTAAATTACTGTAGCCACCATATTGACTCATACCTGACACACAGGAATATTGATTTTTGCTACAACGTCAGTCAACCATTGCTTGCAAATCTTCAAGGGAGAATGATCTGTTACCAGCCCACCAACAGAATGATCTTCAATGAACTGAGGCAGATGATCAACAGGATCACCAACACACACATGGAATGGTATATTAAGATCTGTGCATTCTCTTTCTACCTCAGCTAGACCTGTGGTGGTGGGATTTGAACTTATTACACCTACACACTAGCTATTTATGGAATTTTATTTAATTTAAAGTTTGCTTCATATAAGTGCTCATAAAAATTATTATTCTCAAAATAGAAAATTTAATTGAGCTACACATTAATGTTTATAAATCAAAAAAATAAGTGAAAACATTTTATAATTAGATGCTGATAGGAAAGTTTTAGGAAGAAAAATCCCTACCAATGATAGCTGATAAACGAACATACAAATATTAATATTTCTCAACTGGATATTTAGTAGTTAACAAGAGTTATTCAAGCAAAAATAAAAAAAACAGCTAAATAAAAAAGCTTTATAAGCCACATTTCATGTTAAATTATATGTACAGACAAGAATAAAAATTGGAGAAAAATGAGAATATGAATTAGCTAGATAAGAGGTTTAGTTTGGAAACTGAGAAAACAATAAATAAGCTAGTCATAGAAGAGCATTAGATACTCCAACAAACAAATTATAGTAGTTACCCTGACAAAGGAAGGGCATTAATAAGATCACTTCAACATACTCGATAAATCAATAGAAGAAAAAAAAAAACATTCTACGGAGCAACAAAAACACTTGAAAAAGATTAATATGAATAACCAACATAAAATATTCCAACTTAATTAAATGTAATGAAAATAGGATAGGCTGTCATATTAACATAATTAGGTAAACCAAAGAGATTTACCTTCTAGCATGAATTTATAGTGTCTGTAAGTAGCTTCTAAGAAAGTGTGAGGAATGCAGTAGAACACTTTCAGAAAACATTTATTCTTGATGGCAAGTCTCTGAGCATACAAAAATGCCCAGTTATCTGAAAATAGAAGAAAATTGTAGTTAGCTAGTTAACTAATCTCAAATTATGAATTTATAATAACTTTCACCAGTAACAGAGACACAAACACAATGCTTATTTGTCAGTACCAATAGTCAGTACCAATCAATTGTATTTACTCAAATTGTAGCTGCATTAAATGAATGGCAATTCATAAGATTCAATAGCTAACAATGCTTTTACACTATAGCCACATATTTATAAAATCACATAGCTACTATCTATGAAAGGAAATTAGTAGCTATATCAAGAATTGCTATATCAATATTTAAATCACCTTGCACCCTCTGATCTCTGTTCATCCAGTAAACAATGCAGTCAATTTGGTCATCCATCTCCTTAACTTTGGACATCATACGGACACGCTCTTTACGAAACTTGAATGTGCTGACATTGCTACTAGTCTGCAAGTGGATGTAAATAATCATTTAATGAACAATAATTATCAAAAAAATAATTCAACTACTGTATCACAAGTTAGCTACACAAAATTATTAGAAATATTAGTAAAATATATATTTACACTACCAATATTTATTAGGATGTAAATATGTAATTCATAAAAAGGATGTTGATAAAAAGCAATATTAAATTATCAATAGAGAAGAGTAAATCAAATGAAGTCCAGCTTTTATACTCAATTTTCAATAGAAGTTTGATCTCAAAAACTTCCAATAGCCAAGAAATTAGATATGGCGGCAGATACCCAATAGGTAGCTACTATCTAAAAGCTATAAGTAAAATTAGAGAGAAACTTAATAAGCCACTTTTTGAATAGAGTTGAAAATTCATGTCAATGATAAAAGCAATTCAAAGAACTGAAAGAAGTATGAATAGAGCTAAATATAGTCTGAACTAGCAAGTTAATTAAAGTTAAATATAGCTTTAATATGTATCTAACAAACAATAAACCATGTTTTTCAAATGACTTTTCTCCTTCCCCATATAACAAATAAAGTACTATAAGACCGGCATTAGAGAATGGATGCTATAATTTGACAACAAAATTTAATTAGCTAGTTATGGTGACAACAAAGTATCAGGATATCATGACATTTATTCGATACCTATCAATTTAACTTGAAAATAGTGTACCTGATGATAGCTAATTTTTGTTATAGAAAAATGAGGTCTATTTTGTGATAGAAAATATAAATTCATGCACAGTACAATGAATTTATGAAAAGCCTTTGTGAAGATCTCACCTCTTTCCGTAGTTTATGTACATCAGCTGAAAGTTCTTCTCCCAGTTTAAGATCGGCATATCCATCAAGAGAAAGTGCCATCTGGATTAACTAGACTAGATATGTAACTAGATATTTAAAATGCTAAACAAGAAATAGAAAAAATTTAGTTTTCACTTATCAGATAGGTAGCTAATTATAAAATGAAATCTCAATTATATATTGATTATCAAACCAAAAACTTTCAAGTTGGCTTTCATGTATTTGTGTCATTGCTTAGAAAACAGTTTATATAATTATTGGACATTTATCTATAAATGTTATTGAATTGAATAATTAATGTACTTGTAGCAATAGCTATGGGACACTGGTGTCACAACATGTACCAAACATGTTGTGACAAGACCATAATAAATAGGATGACAAAAATCATAGTTCATTGTTCCTGTATAATTAATAGTTTAGGCTTTAGGGAATAACAAGGTTACACTGTTGCATGTGTTCACAAGTACATAAGTCATTTTTCAAGCAATTTTGGAACAAAAACACCCTGCTAGACATTATTAAAAGTCTATGGTGATTTGAAAGTGTTAAAGGAGTAGTGAATGGAGAACAAATCCTTTGAATAAAGCACGGTACAGGAACATAATCAGGTATAGTACCTAGCAGACGACACAAAAATATGACGTCACCACAACAACACATTCCTTGTTTGTGACCGAGTGGCTCATAATTCCTCGTATTTGCATGTTAATATCGAGAAGTTTGAAGTCATTTTAGAAGGGTTTCGTACAAAAGAAAAGCGAAAATGGCGTTTGAACCTCAAAGTTGAATATATAGATATAATTCAGGTGTGTTTTTATTGTTAATTTCTTTAACTTATCTATAAGAAATAGGGTCTTGAAAATATGCTACCTAGGAGCGTAAAGTAGTGCTAGTTAACTGCTAAATTGTAGTTCCTATGAATAAAAAATAAGGAAAAAAATAATGGAATACAATTTAACCAATGCCTAGTTAGTAATTGATGAGAAAAAAATTAAATTTAAAAGTGCTAAGTTCAAGTAAGTTTTCCCATATTTCAAAGTGTGGTCAGAGTCGCCATTTCAAGTCATCCGGTGGTCACGTCAAACTATAGATTCTATCAGCTGATTACCATACCCTATGTTACTGTATCCTGGAATAAAGTAATCTTTGTCTTAAAGAGATAGTCAGGTAGAATAATCAAAAGGGAAGTTGGCTCTGGTAATTAATTAATTTCCTATAATTCACATTTTTACTAGGCTATTATGATGCATGACTCAATATTACGGTTAATAACTCATCAAGCAAATAGTAGGGAAGGTCATGCTTTGTTTTATTGTTTTATTACAAGGCTGTCAGTATACCGATGGATATCATCATCATGACTGATTAGAATTACAACTAGTTTATTTTTTCTAGTTGTAGCTACTGCATCCTCTTTTTGCCATCTGTTCTTAGCAAAAATGATTGAAGATAGTAAAATAGAGTACACTTCAATTATATAAATGATGTTAAATTGAAAAGAAAAAGTCTCCTAAACATCTACAATCTGAAGAGATGTTAGAAAACCATAGAAACTGAGTCTGCAGAAACTGGTAAAATGTTTCTGACTCGGATCTCACTTTATGTTGCAGTAAAATTAATGTAAATATAGGGATTAGCTAATTAAGAAGTGTTGCTAAATTAATATAAATAATATTTACATTAATTTAGCTACAACACTTAACTTTTTAAAACCACTTCTAATGTGTCTAGTTAGTGACAAATGATTAATGAATCTTATGTACCAATTTTAATTAATTTAAATTTTTTTTAACATGTGACATGCTAGTCACATTCATCACTAGGCTCCACACATTCAATTCATCACACATGGTAAAAAAAAAGGTAAATTCCTACATTAGATAATTAGTGCAACTTGCAGTAATATAGGAATAGGGGTATAATAACTGTATATAGTCTATGACTCTATAGAGTCTCTATACTAATAATTTCCATCGTGTGTTTATTTATTTAGTATCCGATTTTGCTGAAGAGAACATGAAGTGTAATCATGATACGCACGGGAATATATTGATATGAAATTTATATTAATTTTTTTTATTCAATTTTTAAATGTATTTTATCTATGAAAAAAGTAAAAGCTTATGCAGAAAACTAAATTTTATTTGAATTACTTAAAAATAACCTAACAACGGGTAATGAATTACTATTGAAGGCCCAATATTTTAACGAGCAAATACACTAGTTATTTTAATAATAACTATTATTTTAAACAATGTGTAGCACTGATACAGAAAATTATAAGAGGTTAATATAGAAATTCATCAAATTGTACTCTCTTAAATACTATGGAAACATATGTAGCGTACCATTATTATTTATTTAGTTGAATTATATTAAATTTGAGAGAGAATCTTAGTTTATTGTATAGTTACATCAACAGGTGCGCCAGCACAGCAGGTAAAGTTCAATTTTTTTTGTTCCAATATATGGCATGAAAGTATTGAACCGGTGACAAAGTGCTATGAAGCTACATTTAAACTATTTATTTCAACCGTTCAGTGTGATTTAGGAACTCAATAACGTTGATAAATGAATGTTAGTGATACAGTCGTCCATATATTAGAATTTAGCTATAAATAATTATTGAGACAATATAAAGTCAAAGTCGTTTGAAAGTGACTAATTATTTTTTAGATTTCGAATTTTCCAAAATGGCTAGCCAATGGCTGACCACCTGAAACTCTTTATTTTCTTTACTTTATCAAATGTTGTGTTTATATTACTTGGTAATTAACTAAATATCTTTATGATTAATTGTATTCTGTTTTTGTTTACATTCAATTTGAATATTCACTATTTAATTTATTTTGTTGACCAACATTTATCCCTGTGAACCAACAACCCTGAGGAAATAATTAAATATAAAGGGCAAGTTATTGTTGAAATGTAAATAGTCAGAGTCAGTTCAATTTATTTAGATCATTAGCTTAATACTGCATAATTAATTAATCTGCATTATTAGGCCTCACTACAGCCAAGCTGGTAGCTTCTGTTACCAGAAGTTAGAAAGCCAACTTTGAATGAAATATTAAAACCTATTAAAATTAGAAATTGGTGTGCAGTCTACACATTTAGCTTACTTAAATTTGTACCTTGTACTATTGTTATTATTATTGGAATTTTTCAATTTAACCTTTCTAAAATTATAGAATTTCTATGAAATTATTATCAAGGATATTTTCTAACTTAAATTTATAAAACTATTTTCTTCTAAATTAAGTAAATTTATAGAATTCTAGTTACTTGTATTGCTGTTATAAAAATTTTGATTTGTATTATGTACTAAATATTTGTAAACAAGATAAATAAATAAATTCCGATGAAAATATAACCTCCCGCAAGATTGTGAAGGTAATAAACTAACTCGCTGTGACCCTTCACAGGTCTCAGTCTGGGAATAGAACACTTGTCATCCAATCCTTTAACCCCCCTTTCCTACACATAAATAGTAAAATAATTTCTATTTCTTTACAAAAACTGCTATCTTCACAAATAGTGCAGCCATGTTGTTCCATTTTGAAGTGTCCATGAAATTTCTTAATTTATATTTTAAATCTGAACTAACTCAATATATTAGTATATTCAATGTGTAGTACAGATACAGAGATATAAATGAATATAAATTAATATTTCTGTATCTTTTCTACACATTCAATAAAATAATATATTATACCCTCATCCATTCCTATATTACTGCAAGTTGCAGTAATATAGGAATTTACCAAAAAAATGGGTCTCTCAAATTGAATGAACAGAAAAATAAACTTTGAGGGTTTAATTATTTGATGGGTAGGTAGTAGTAAATACTAGGCTACCCAATCATTTTCTTAAAAAACTAAGATTTATTAAATCATGATTTACTATGGACATATGGTGCACAATATGGAAATCTTATTTAAATTAATGGAGACTAAAACATATATATAGGCAATATTGAATTAATTTTTCTCAACATCAAACAAGGAGAAATCTTTTATCAGTAGTCTGTAATATTTCGGTTGAATAATAAAAAAGAGCATAAAAAAATTAGATATTTCTCGCCATTTGCAATTGAAGGGCTCAAAATAACTGTCACAAAATGACGAGTTTGGACATGCTTTATTACCTGGGGACTGGGGTTGAGAAAACAGAGAGGAATGGAAGGAGAAGTGCAAGAGGGTGAATGAGTTAATAAGGGAAGCAAAGACAAGAATCTGGAGAGAGAAACTAGAAAAGATAAGAGGCGGCTAAAGATACTAACAAAGCATAGGGAGTGGTGAAAGCCCTAGGAGGAGGAGAAAGAGCCAAGGAGAATGAGGCAATAGAATACAGAGGAAGAAGGTGCATCACAGAGAAAGCAAAGGCGAATGCTTTCATGCAGGAATAAGCGGAGGTAAGCAGGAAGGAGAACACTATAAAGAAACGAGGAGAACAGAGGTGGAGGTGGCTAAGAGACTCCGAGCAATGATTAGACCTGTCAGAGAAGAAGAGAAGGAGTTCACGATCCAGGAGATGAAGAGGGCAGTGAATACTGTAATAAGAGGGACAGCGGAGGGACTGGATGGAATAGGTCGGACTATGTGAAAATGCTACCGGAGGAGGCACTGAGGGAACTTCTGAGGATCTTCAATCATAGCTGGGAGGAGCAATGGGTGCCCCAGGATTGGAGGACAGCAGTAGTGATCCCCATCAGGAAGCAAGGGATGCCAGCTGGCCAGGTTGGGAGCTACTGGCCAATTGCCCTTACCTCGCATATCGGCAAGCTAATGGAGAGGCTAGTAGTGCAGAGGTTGGGCGCCCTCCTGGAGAAGAGGGGCTTTTTTAGTTATGACCAGTCAGGTTTCAGAAGAGGGAGAGTTGATCAGTGCCTCCGCATGTCACAAAGTATCAGCGACGGGTTTCAGAGAAAACCAAGGGAGAGGACTGTCCTGACCCTCTTCGATTACAGCAAGGTAGACGAGATGGTGTTGAGGGGGGGGGGGGGGTTGGTGGTGAAGATGCTGGAGGCGGAAATACCAGGGAGATACATTTGGTGGACGAAGGAGGGGATGGTCAACAGGCAGGCGAGGGTGAGGTTCGGGTGCCGTGCTGTCTCCGATGTTGTTCCCGATATTCATTAATTGACCTATTCGGGAACTTCGCTGGAGACAGCATCGTCAGTGGATATGCAGACGACCAGAAGTAAGGAACGAGCAGTGGAGAGGATGCAGATGGAAGTGGATAAAGTTTTGGATTGGAGTAAGAGGTGGGGCTTGGACCTCAGTACGAGCAAATGTAGCATATGCTTCTACTCCACAGACTCATCGGAGGGATGATAACCAGAGGTTCCTCGGGGTGACTTACGACAGGAGGCTCACCTTCGGTAGACATGTAGATGAGGTAACGGACAGGATGAGGAGTAGGAACGGGCTGTTGAGTAGAGTGGGGGAGCGAGCTGGGGATGGAGGAAGGAGGATGCCAAGAAGATATATACGGCGACTAAGCAGAACTTGGGAGAGTACGCCTGTGCAGCATGGGCCCCATGGCTCACCAAATCTAACTTGGACAAAGTAGAAAGGGCCCAATTGCATGCGGCAAGAATCATAACCGGCAACACTAGAAGCACCCCACGGGAAGCAGTAATGCTGGAGGCTGGGCTAGAGAAGATGAGGGACAGATTCGATGAGATAGCTTCCACGAGAAGTGGAAGGGTGAAAGGATAGAGGATCTAAGAAGAGAGCTGGTGTTGAGGGAGGTGCTGAAGAGGACGAAGAAGACAGACTGGAGGGAAATGAGCAGGAGAGCGCTAGAAACGATCACAGAGGAAGTGGAGGGATGGAACAGCAGGAGGGAGCCTGACCTGGAGGTGCGGTACACCGTGCGGTATGCACAGACCAAGTCATCTGAGGTGTTGGACCTGTGCGGACAGCTGGACCTAATGGTCTAAACGGACGGATCGGCAGAAGGGGAGTGAAGAAGGGGGAGGGGAGGTGGGGTTGTGGTGAGGAGAGAAGACGTGATGGTGGTGCAGTGGGCAGTACCAGCAGGTGCATGGTGCAGTAGCTTCAGTGCAGAGAGGGAAGCGATGAGCGAGGCAGTGGGATGGATGTTGGATGAGGAGGATTGTAGCAGAGCGGCGGTGGTCACGGTCTCACGAATAGTAGATCCTTGGTGGATGCATTGCAGGGGGACAAGGGAGGACCGGAGCGGAGACAGATCAGAGAGAAGTTGTGGGAGTTGGAAACTTGGAGGACGGTAAGGAGGTGCAGCTGGTGTGGGTGCCGCCGTGCCGGGACACAGTGGACTTCAAGGTAACGAGCTGGCGGACGAGAGATGTGTCAGGCCGCAATGTATAAGAATATGTCAGTTAAAGCCAATTAATTGGCTTAGATTTCAAATCTGGAATATGTCTAACTGACTTTAAATTTTGAATTAATTCCTATGTTCCCATGTTAATTTTGGCTTGAAATTTTCAAAAAATTGAGCCAAATTGGCTTGGCTCAGTTTTTTGTGAAATTTTGGCTCAAAAATTTGCTTACATTTTCCAGCTTCTTAAACAAGGGGCGAAAGTGAGGCTGGACAGGAGCACGAGGGGAGCAGTGATAGGCAGGGGCCAGGATGCTCAGGGAAAGGAGATCGGGTGTGCAGCATGCTGATACCAGAAGAAGATACGAGGGGGGACTGAAGGATAGCAAAAAATGACTAGGGAGGAGAGGGTGGACCTGGCCAGATTTCAATCGGGACATCACCCAGTCCTAAGGAGGTGGAGAAGTATGGTGGGACTGGTCCGACTGGAGGCAACAGCCAACAGTGAAGTGTAGGTCGTGCGGGGAGGAGGAGGAGAGTAGTTAGCACCTATGGATGCGGTGCCCGGCACTGGAGGAGAGGAGGAATGGGGTTGGCCGTTGGGAGGACCTTTGGAGAGCTGCTTGAGGACACGGTCCGGTATTTGGCGTCCCTCAGGAGGATCCTGAGTCGCCTACAGTAACTAACAACAACAACAACAACTGGGGTTAAATCAGAATAATAATCCAAGTAAAATAGTATGGCTCATAATGATAAACTCTCCAAAAATCACAAAGTTTCTCTCCAAAATGATAAAATTATCATAAATTCTATCCAAAATATAAATAACATTGTAGCCTAAGCCTAGGAGTCTGAGAAAATAGATATTTCTCACCATTTGCAATTGAAGGGCTCAAAATAACAGTCTCAAACTCTTAACTCACCAATAAAATGGCAAGTTTGGACATGCTTTATTACCTGGATAATAATGGAGACCAATTGGCCCAATTGTAGAACCCAATTGTAGAATATAGGGCTTTTTAACATTTTTTGTGTAAACAAAAATGAATTTCAATTGCCTACTATATTTAAATTAGCTAGTTACATGGATTTTACATAGGTAGGACAAATGCCAAGTCAGAAGATTTCAGTGAGAACACTTAACTTAACCAGTTTCTTGACTCTGCCCTCTGGATTTCTCAGAAAGTAGGTAGCTAGGTGAGTAGGTATTTTATAAACTATTGCATTGGATAGAATATTTTCATCTGAGAATCTGACTGGCTAATTTGCCAAAAATACTTTAGAATGTCAAATCTGATCATCTCATTCATATGATAATGAGGAAGTGTGCTCAGTGCTGCAAAGACTGGGAAGACAGATAGGCAGAGACTCAGCAACAGCTTCAATTATTTGGACTAAGCCCTAACTCCTAAGCCCTAAAGGTACCTAAATTCAGTAAATTGCATTCAGAAAACACAGTTCTTTCAGAATTTAGGTAGTAACTCACCTAAATCAATGATAAATTAAGAATTTATTCAAGATCTCTCTCACAGTTTATATCAAATTTCTAAATTTGGGCTCACAAGTCTTGGAAAAATGTTCCGTAATTAGGTAACTGGCCTACTGCAGAGGAACTGAGAGGGGACGCCGACGCACTAAATGAGCTAAAAGAAGGTAGATAGCTAACTACCTATTTTAGTATTTTATTAAAAATCAAACTAATCCTAGATAAAAAATAATAACATAACTACCTTACTAGGAACAAAGATGAAATCCTGACGCAAGGAGTGAAAAATCTGTATTGATGAGATGTTTGCTAGCTTTCTCCATTGATATTTTTGTTACGTAACAAACGAAAAATTCTGAGGCAGCAGAAACATTTGAAAGAACCGCGCGTGTAGTATGTATTCCTTAACTAATATTAGGGTGCGAATATAGATTAATCAATTTTGTAGAGAAATTGGCCCAGTTGCGAAATACGACACCGTTGAAATAGAAAAATTAGATCCGACTCCTCACATGGGAATTAAATTGTATCTCTTCAGTATTCTTCCTACGAGGAGAAATTCAGGGACTCTTAATTTACATTCAAGTATTAGTAATGAAATCATTTCAATTCAATAATAATTATAACTAGCAAGACCCGCGGAAATTCCACGGGATGAGAATCAACAAGAATGTTTTGATAGAACTCATTATATAAAAACTCCTATTTAGACAGAAAACATATAAAACGCAGTAAATGTTTTTAGTAACATGCTTCTGAAAATAATATCCTTTGTATTTAATTATCTTGGTCACATCACGTACTCGATTAGCACCAGCTTTATGGGGCGATATTGATCGAATGTATGTTTAACACGTTTTGTGACGGACAGACCGACTGATACGGCTTATTTTATTATACTATATAGATTGTCCCTTATAAATAATTTATAGGAGGCCTTAAAGGTCCTCTCCAGGCTCCGGGAAAAAAACGAGTTTATAAAAGAGTATTGTAGAACTAAGGTCTAGGATCATTGTTCTGTAATCCTCATACAATTCGGTTCAGTATAAATTTTATAATTTGTTTTTAATACTCTGTGAGCAACAATTGAGCGAATCACTAATCTGATGCTCAAGAAGAAGATTGTACACTCTTTGTTTTGATTACAAATTTTAATTTTATAAACAAACCATTAGTTTTCGGCCTTTATTTTGGATATTTTTTTCCTAAAGTATATAAGCGTTTCTATTATAAGTTCGTTTGATTTTATACCTTTACACTAATATTAAATGGATTTATTAAACCTAATACCTAGTTGACAATCAAAACAAATGGTGTACATTCTTTCTCTTCAGGATGAAAATTTCTTAAATTAGTAAGTCGGAAGTAAAATATGTTTTGAAGAGTTTAGAAAATAAAAATATTTAAAAGCATATAAAATTAAAAATATGCTACCAAATTCGATGCGGTTTGCAGTAAAATGATAAGAAACTTTAGTCTCGTTGAATAAGGCAATACAAATATTTGCTTGGAGGGGACCTTTAACCATATTTCAGGAATAAAAACCATCAACTAATTCAGAAGGGAAATGAAACCACACTGAAAGCTCATACAGTTTATTAATTCTTAGAATTATAATCAATCTATTTCTTCATATTGCAATCAATAGACTGTCATGGAAGTTACTCATTCATATATTGTACAGTAAAAACATTCTTAGAGTGGGTCTGTCTGTTCAGTAAAATATTATTGACGACCAGACCACCGTAAGTAGTCACTAGGTATTGCTATGCACTATATTATTGAACAGCTCATCTCTAGTCACTTCTAACGTTTTCATCAGAAATCTTATGCGTCTTCGAGTAAAGTTAGCACCCAAATCATTTCAAGTATGAAACGGACACACTTTATTATGAATATAGATATTTGTTGTCACTAGAGGTACCTTCACTTTTGCTGTAACCAGTTGCTTTAATTTCTCTTAAGATGTAACACTTAAACACCGATAAGCGCATCATAGATGAATATGTTAAGAGGTACAGTAGTACACTTACTCACCAATGAAACTCAAAGACAAAATTTCGAAATACAATACATATGCCACATAAATTAGGTATACATTCATTAAATGTAAAGGATAGGATACTTAAATAGTACACTCAAATAATAGACTCAAATTAAAGTTAGATGAAAATTAATTGAAGTACTAGAAATTTTTCAAAGATATTAAAGAATACAGTTATTTATATTTGGCATGAGATATTCCGTTCTAGAATTTGAAATTATTTACGATAAATAATGTAGAAGTCACTGACTAATTTCTAAAACAATTATTATTTTAATTCACTATTACATATTATTATTCACTTACCGATAGGCGATAGGTTGACATAGACTCAACAAACCATTTTAGTGCACCTCCTGAATTACTTCAGACAGACCAAAGGGCATTGCACGCGTAGAGTTCTTCAAGTCTTTCCACCAGACTTTTTACTAAGCTCCTCCTACTTTTTCCACGAGAATATAAGAAAAAAACTATATAATATTTATTAATTATTCATTTTAGTTGGTATCCATGATACCTGCAGGTATCATGGATACCAACTAAAATAAATAATAATTATATAGTTTTTTCTTATATTTTCGTGGAAAAAGGAGGAGCTTAGTAAAAAGTCTGGTGGAAAGACTTAAAAAAACCCTACGTGTGTACGGCCTTTAAATAAAGCCTTTGCTGTCTGTCATCTGGTTGTTTGATATCTGAAAGTTTGTATTAGTGGAACATTATTACGACAACCAGGTAGAAATTCTTAATCAAACATTGGGACTGAACAACTTCCAGTACAGGGATTAGTTCAGTTGAGTTGTCACATTTTATTACAATAACATTAGGTATCCAAAGACGTATTGAAAAATATAATGGATATTGTGGGGAGATCTGGAAGGGAACACTATAAAAAGCTGCAATAATCTCACACAGTCATATATCCTAATGGCATGGTAAGCTAAAAACCTGCTGATATTATTTGGCAGTACGTTAACGCCTGTAAACTCTAACAAATAAGGTAATTCAAATGATAGACAAATAAATTATCCTTGCTAATGACAATCTAATTAGCTTGAAATTAACGTAATAAAAGATTTTAATGTTAATATTCTGTGAGCTAAATTTCTTTATTCAAAGTAACAGAGATCAGATTTAAAATTTTCACCAAAAAATGTCTACATAAATTCTTGAATTAGAATTACTCGTTTTGTTGCCCAAAAAGATTTTCTGTACATCATATCTCTACCTATAGATAATTTTCATTTTTACACATAATCAGCAATAAGTAACAACTATCTCCACAATAAAATTCATATTTAGGTCTACATCTTCAGTATAATAACAATTAATATTAAACTACGAATACAGGAGTTAATACGAATTAAATAGATTGAAAAGTTTGCCTCTCAACACCTCCAATTTGCTATATACAATTAACATGAGCAATACATCTGTGTTTGTTTCGATAAATAGTACTACCTTCTAAGTAATCTCTACTCAATGTTTGAATAGTCCGATATATCTCTATATGTTCTCTAATATTATTTCATAGTAAATTGTCTTAATATTGCATATATGATTTACTCTCTTTCCCAAACATTCCATAAACCTGATAGTGCTACAAAACATACAATTTGAAGCAAATAGGTTAAAATTTATTCCAAACGATAGAGTGCCAACAACCTAATGAATTAAACTACAAAGAACTGTTAAACTGAACCACATTACTAGAATTCATAAGACACAACCTAGGAGACTATTTTCTACACCACAGACTCAATGAACATTGTTGAAATACAAAAGCATCAGTGCTACTCTATAGAACTGTTGTTCAAACTTTTGACACAGTCTTTCAAAGCTAATCCTCCTAATTGTCAAGCAAGCCCTAATCAAATACTTCTTATTTTGGTCCAGTCAATTGTAACTCCAAATATAATAAAGAATGGCTCTTGTTTTGAAATTGAATTAACTAGCACGAAAAGCAGCTAGCTAGCGTAATGGGAAAAAATACTGAAATAATCTGAAGCCGTATATATTTCATGGAGCTTCAGCTGACAATTAATTATCAATGTGAGGGACGTGAACTTTAACAGAGAACTGCTTTTCCAAAACACACTATTTTCAGAGAACTAGCAATAAAATTACACAGATTTATTGCGAACAAATAGATAACTAGCTTACTTATGTTGATACCAAATAACCTGTTTTAATATCAAAATTGATTTAATTGAGTTTTACCATCGAATATAATCCTTTTGAAACACTATTCTCTAAGAGAGAGCATCAAATTACTCTACAGTCTTTGGAAATGTGATGTAAGTTTGGCACAAAACTAGGATGACTTTAACAGGAATTTGGTAACTGGAAATCTCAAACAAAGCATATTTCAAATATTTACAACGAAAGGAATAAACAAATCATCCATTCGCAATGATGAATTCAAAATATAATTGACTGGGTGAATGTAAAAGGTTAGTCGGTATAATTTGAAAACGCATTACAATATCCAGGGTTTAAAGATTTAGGGTCAAAACGAACGCTCTTCAAACTACGTTGTTGAAATCTCCACATTTTTGGCAAAAGTTATTACCTTTAAATTAGGATAAAACCATTATATCCACAAGAAATGATCTCGAAATGTAGATTTCAAATAATTAACATTTGAATTAGTTTCGAAAATTTTATATTTGGTTTTATAGAAAAACAAAATGCACGACAATGGTATAAAATATGTAGCGAAAGAACAAGGTTATCCTCGCTAGGTATTGAATCTGTGAGATCTGAAGACCTCGGAGTATTGCTCGTCAAGAGGTTGTCTGTCGTCATATAAAGATGGCGCCTGTAAAATGATGCCTGCAGTTCCAACTAGGACAGCCAACGTGAAAATCCAAAGGAACAGACGATCTAAGACCATGGCGACATATTTCCAGTCCTCCTTTACCTGTTTGATAAAAAACATATCATTAAAGTTTCTTTCAATCGACTTTTTGAATTTCCGATTAAAGAATGATCGAAACCGAACAAACCTTTGTCGAATCTTCTTTGAGGCGCGTGTGCTCGGCAATGAAGTTAACGCACCAGCAGGCTCTGTGGACCTCTGCAGAACAGTGGGAATAGTCCTGGTTCCCAGTGGACCTAGGAATGAAAGTGAAAGCAATAAAGTACATAGGTACATAAACACATCAAAAGCTATTAATAGTAGTTCTGGTGTATGTTGAGAAGGAATGAAACCCAATGAAAACAATTTAGCTTTTTTTTTGTTGATATGACAATTCGGTAATCGTAACATGAACGATGCTTCCATGATTGTGTTTATATGGTGCACCGACAGTTGGGCCCAGGACAATTGGGCCAGCCGATAATTGGGACCAAGACAATTGGGCCCAGGACAATTGGGCCCCAAAACAATCAAGCCCAGAAAAAATTGGGCAGAAGACACAAAAGGAAATGTTACTTTGTTATTACTAGGGAAGTGACAATATTATCTTTGAAATATGCTTTATATTCTCTAAAAATATGTTTACATTTTTTTAATTCGATTCATTTAATTGATAAGGTATATATTAGCAAGCCCCTTAATTCACATTTTGATGCTAATCTCATGTTTCAATGTAATAAAGACCTTTGAAGTATTTAAATAAGTCATTATTTTGAATCATGTCATATGGATCCAATGTGTAGTGTACATCGTCTAACAAAGATAAATATTTGATAAAAGATGGGTAAATTTTAAAGGTTAAACGTTACATTGAACAGTTGTTTGGATAAAATGAGATTATGAGAATACATTTTGTAATAATAATTCATAAACCTCTTCAATATTGAACACTGAACAGCATTCAAATAATTCACGTTAACTTTAATGTGATAATAAATAATTCCGGTATGTCTAAAATACCTACATCCTTATTTTCTATTGTTTCTTCATCTAAAATAGCTACATTTTTATTTTCTATTGGCTACATCCTAACTCATTTACTTCACAGGAGTTCACTAAATAGAGATACTGTAACTGGGAAATTTGTTGCTTACATGACCTATCTCGGAACAGAAAATTATTGTAGTTTAAAAAAAAATAATATTTATTCATTAAAAGAATATGTTCTATTAATAAATATTTATTTTTCATCTTTATTCATGAAAAGAATATGTTCTATTAAAAAATATTTATTTTTCACAACGAGAATATTTTTTTCATGTAAGGAATATTCTTTATTTTAAATATGCTCAAGACTATATTTTTAAATAAAACGCATATTGTCACAAACCTAGGTATTACAGTAGCAAGGGTCTTTAATTAAGTTAATACAGTAAACTCTGAAAAAAATTGGAAAATAATATAATTGTCTCGGGGCCCAATTGTCCGAGGCCCAATTGTCCTGGGGCCCAATTGTAGGGGCCCAATTGTCCTGGGCCAAACTGTCGGTCCACGGTTTATATGTACTTTGAGAGAGAATTTTGTAAGAGTAGTTTGCTCATCAAGAATTCTTTTATTTGCGACTGTTTTGGCTCATTGATCTATTAACAGTTCAACGCAATTTTAAAAGAGGTAATTAGAAAGATTTTTTGTAATCAGATACAAAAGAAATAAAGAAACCTCGATTAAAACTTTAAATTCCAAGAATTAGTGAGTGTGATTAATAATCTCACCGGTACGCAGGGTTTTTCTCCTCATTGGTGTTGGTAGTGCAGGTATTGCTATTAACTTGATTCACCAAATAGGGATCTGTACAGTCTGAAAAAAAAGTACTGCTAGAAACAAGTCAATGTAATTGTATACTTACGCCTTTAATTACTATTTAGAGGTACTGAACAACACCAACATCCTTTCCCCTGATTTGGAATCTTTTAACTGTTTCATTTAATATGTTCTCACATGTAAAATATAAAAGTGAGACTTATTGATCAGTACGACAAAAGGAAAGACGTAAGCTGAATTCACGTAAAGGTCACCCACCTCCAGGGTTTGTTTGCGAAGCTGTGCGTTGTTGAGCTGGAGAAAGACTATCCGGTTGGTGAATGTTGTTAGAGCCGTGGATGCGACATGTCAAGGGGAACCCAGTGTCTGCAAGTCTGAGGGAGAAGAGTATGTTTACAGCTACCCTATTAATGTTCACAATAAAGAACTTATAAACACACTAATTTGGTTTTGGCAAATTTGGCAACAAATTATTTTTGTGGATTTCAATTTTCTGGGTGAAGTCCTTAACCCTTTCGCTCCCGTTGTGATAGATAATATGTCCTAACATTCATCGGACCATTTGTCCCAATGTTCTTTTTTAGTGGGTTTATTAACCTATTATTTTCTGCTTATTTGTCCAGTTACAGTTGAAAAGTTATATATTTTTAATTCTAAATTATACATACCTACATTACATTATATCATATTTGTTATCCATTTTTTGTAAATATTCAAATACCATTGGTATATATATGGAAAAATCATACGGTACTGAAAGGGTTGAGGGCCAGTAAACTCACGAAAAGAATGGAAAAGAGTAGAAAATTGCATCAGGTATTAGTTGCATGAATATGAAAATTCACGCACATTAGTTCTAGAACTCAATGCATAGCATCATTGCAAAATTCGTTTCAAAAGTACATTTAAAAACTTAATAATATTTATCACCACATAATGTGAATAGCGAAAAATAGATGGAAACTGATCATAATAAAAAAATAGAAAGAATTCCAAATATCAATCATATCATGCGTTATATATTTTATACATGAATTAAAATTTTATACAACGAATAAAATAAAAACTACTAATTTTCATGAAGAGGGTAAATAGATAGCATCTATCACTCTTTCTAATCTATTGTTAAGTGAAGATATTTTAGCAACTCACGGGGAGAAATCCTCTGGCAGGATATGTGGCTGAGTGTCGTAGGAGTACTCCTGCTTGTAGTCACTGCCCAGGTCCCGGGTGTACTGGTGCAGAGGGACACTGGTGGGCCTGTCCCCTGTGACATCTCCCCCATTGACAGACTGTACCACCACCCGACTGGGGGGATCTTTGTATAAGCTGAGGAGAGTGAATTGATTATTAAATTATTGGTGGTTAGTAAAACAAGTATTTTCTTTATAGAACCGAAGTGAAAGTTAAAAAGAAAAGTGACTTATGGAAAGTTAAAAATGTAAGTTTTGATATTAAATTTATCAAAGGTTACTGTATATTAGAAGTATAAATTAATTAATATTGTGAAATAACTAATCTCCAATTTTTAAAAATTCAACATGCGCTACTAAATTTGTTCTATTGAAATATCTCATCCGGAAAAACCTGAAATTTTAAAATAGATTGTTTAACTTGTGTTATTAGTGCATTATATTTTTATAATGCATTGCCACATCAAAACATGCAATAGGGAGCAAGCAATAACTTACATTTACATGCAAAAATATAAACACTGCGGAATATAATTAACAAAAAAATATGTATAAGCATCACATTAAGGTTAGTCATACATACATCAATAATTAAGAATAAGTTACAACCATCCCTACCTACCTTCAAACACATAGAAATAAATTAAGAATATACACTTGTATATCTAAGAATATATTCATTACTTGGCAAAATACTGAATTATTTTGCATGAGCTGAATATATTCAATACTAAAAAATAATGTTCGTGCGAAATGCGACATGCAGGAACTTACAGTCTCGCACTACTATATTCTAAGGGCTTATAAAACGCACTTCAGAAATACGCTCCCAATGCTCTAGCCTGCTCATTTATTAGAAAAAAATCACAGCGAGAAATGTCAATGGTAGCAATCATCTAATGTTCAAGCAAAGAAATCAATAAAATAGTTACAGAAGCGACAGAATTTGAAGGTGATGAGACCAAGAACTAGAGAAAGAGAGTTCCATGCATACAGGAATTGAGCCACACTACATAACTCTCACTAGCTATAGATTATTGGCGACACAATGGACATTTTATTAAGAGTTTCTTGTAAGTAACATCTGGTGAAAATAGGCAACTCATGGAGATAGCTTATTTAGTAGCTATCTGATCCACGCATGTAATAAAGGCAGTATATTAAAATTCCTCTTTAGTGGTCTCCTCTATAGTTAATGTAGAGTCCTGAGTAAGAGAACTATCCCGTATAGTGAACAAATTTCCTTCAGTCTGCCATGAAACGGCAATTAATCTTCTAAAACTGATGCTATTCATGACAGACTAAAGAAAATTTGTTAACTATACGGAGTAATTCTCTTACTCAGGACTCTACAATCAACAATCACTATGAAGGAGTTCTACCGTACTAAAATAAAAAAATATAAGGACATTTCAATAGAAATAAAACAAACAGAACAAACTACGGGATGCAGTTTTTATTTCAGGTATCAGGCAATTTAGTTTTAATGACATGAAAGAAATTTAACATAATTTCACTCGATAATAAAGTACTAACTAATATTTTTGTGGGCTTAAGCTTAGTTCAGAATTCCATCCAGACATTGAGTGAAAAAAGAAGCATGCAGAGCATCTGAATAGGAAGTTTCTTATCTTCAGACAAAGTCATTCCCTCAGTTTCTCAATCATAGTATAGGTACTCATTAAACTTCCGCAGTTGCTTTATGCCTCGGGTTATGATGTATTCAAAATATCGTGATCTGAGAATTTATACCAAGCACAAGACATGCGAGTGTATTCAATACGCATTAGGTAGTAAATCATATTTAAGAGTTACACCAGTAATATTTAGCACTAATAATTATTAAGTTATTAGGCGGCAGATCGTTCTCTCAAAACCCTAGATAAATAATGTCGAGCATAGGGTTTGTAGGTAGCAGATCATTCTCCAAAACCCTAGATAATTTGATAAACAATGTCGAGCATGGGGTTTATAGGTAGCAGATCATTCTCTCAAAACCCTAGAATCTAGATGAGTAATGTCGAGCATGGGGTTTATAGGTAGCAGATCATTCTCTCAAAACCCTAGAATCTAGATGAGTAATGTCGAGCATGGGGTTTATAGGTAGCAGATCGTTCTCTCAAAACCCTAGATAAATAATGTCGAGCATAGGGTTTATAGGTAGCAGATCATTCTCCAAAACCCTAGATAATTTGATAAACAATATCGAGCATGGGGTTTATAGGTAGCAGATCATTCTCTCAAAACCCTAGAATCTAGATGAGTAATGTCGAGCATGGGGTTTATAGGTAGCAGATCATTCTCTCCAAACCCTAGATAAATAATGTCGAGCATGGGGTTTATAGGTAGCAGATCATTCTCTCAAAACCCTAGATAAATAATATCGAGCATAGGGTTTAAAGGTAGCAGATCATTCTCTCAAAACCCTAGATAAATAATATCGAGAATAGGGTTTAAAGGTAGCAGATCATTCTCTCAAAACCCTAGATAAATAATATCGAGAATAGAGTTTAAAGGTAGCAGATCATTCTCTCCAAACCCTAGATAAATAATATCGAGAATAGGGTTTATAAGGTATCCCGCGGTTTTTCCGAAACAAAGTTTACGAAAACTAATTCGTCGAACCGGATTCTTCGAATACGAGTTTACCGAAACCCAAATTTGCCATAAGACAAATCTGCCGAAAGACGTATTTGGAACAAAATGTAACTAAACAAAAATTTACACAAAAGTTACAGACATGAAACGAAACAACGAAACCTAACTCTTATTACATACCTATGTTCAACCAATATACGATTGGGAGCTATCAAGACACGATTTAAATAATACTTTTTTTTTAAATTTGGTAGTATCTCTATTCATTTAATTTTATAATATCTTTAAATTAGAGTTTATTCCTTGACTCAAGTGCTCGATTTTAAATAAGAGAAATGATTTCACTATATCTTGAAATTAATCCTCGTGAATTGATGAAGTTAGGCTGTATTATAGCATCTAGTTACATAGGAAATAATCTACTTATAAATACCTGAGTACCTAATCCTATCCCATGATGATCGTAGAAACCTAGATAGATGTAAATTTTTACAAATTGTACAGTAAATTTTGAAATATCTTGATAGAATTTTTACGCATTACATAACAGGCATATGCGTAAACCTAAACCTAATCGGTTAACAATATGTTATCGATGAACAAAAATATTTCATCACTGCATTAAAACATAGCTATAAACACGGAATATTAAAAAAAATGAACACATTAGCACAATCAAAAAACAAGCCTAATACTTAAATGAAAGATTTTAGTATCTTTAACATATGAACATGACAAAAGATCATTTAGTGTTACTAATGGTTGTGGTTTCGTCGTCTCGTTTCATTTCTGTAACTGTTGAGGAATTTTTTGTTTAGACACATTTTATTCAATTACTTTAATTAATTATTTTCGACAAATTCGTCTTGTCTTTCGGCTAATCTGTATTTCAAAAAATCGGTTTTACCGTTTTCGACATATTTGGTCTCGGATAATTCGTTTTCGGAAAATTAGGCTAGACCGGGTTTATAGGTAGCAGATCATTCTCTCAAAACCCTAGATAAATAATGTCGAGCATGAGATTTATAGGTAGCAGATCATTCTCTAAAAACCCTGGATAAATAATGTCGAACATGGGGTTTATAGGTAGCAGATCATTCTCTCAAAACCCTAGATGAATAATGTCGAGCATGGGATTTATAGGTAGCAGATCATTCTCTCAAAACCCTAGATAAATAATGCCGAGCATGGGGTTTATAGGTAGCAGATCATTCTCTAAAAAACCCTAGATAAATAATGCCGAGCATGGGATTTATAGGTAGCAGATCATTCTCTCAAAACCCTAGATAAATAATGTCGAACATGGGATTTATAGGTAGCAGATCATTCTCTCAAAACCCTAGATAAATAATGTCGAGCATAGGGTTTATAGGTAGCAGATCATTCTCTCAAAACCCTAGATAAATAATGTCGAGCATGAGATTTATAGGTAGCAGATCATTCTCTAAAAACCCTAGATAAAT
Source organism: Caprella mutica (assembly GCA_947561585.1). NCBI lineage: Eukaryota > Metazoa > Arthropoda > Malacostraca > Amphipoda > Caprellidae > Caprella > Caprella mutica. The sequence continues at coordinate 440,587 of CANNZV010000093.1, read as the reverse complement.
AATGTCGAACATGGGATTTATAGGTAGCAGATCATTCTCTCAAAACCCTAGATAAATAATGTCGAGCATAGGGTTTATAGGTAGCAGATCATTCTCTCAAAACCCTAGATAAATAATGCCGAGCATGGGGTTTATAGGTAGCAGATCATTCTCTAAAAAACCCTAGATAAATAATGCCGAGCATGGGATTTATAGGTAGCAGATCATTCTCTCAAAACCCTAGATAAATAATGTCGAACATGGGATTTATAGGTAGCAGATCATTCTCTCAAAACCCTAGATAAATAATGTCGAGCATAGGGTTTATAGGTAGCAGATCATTCTCTCAAAACCCTAGATAAATAATGCCGAGCATGGGGTTTATAGGTAGCAGATCATTCTCTAAAAAACCCTAGATAAATAATGCCGAGCATGGGATTTATAGGTAGCAGATCATTCTCTCAAAACCCTAGATAAATAATGTCGAACATGGGATTTATAGGTAGCAGATCATTCTCTCAAAACCCTAGATAAATAATGTCGAGCATAGGGTTTATAGGTAGCAGATCATTCTCTCAAAACCCTAGATAAATAATGCCGAGCATGGGGTTTATAGGTAGCAGATCATTCTCTAAAAAACCCTAGATAAATAATGCCGAGCATGGGATTTATAGGTAGCAGATCATTCTCTCAAAACCCTGGATAAATAATGTCGAGCATGGGATTTATAGGTAGCAGATCATTCTCTCAAAACCCTAGATAAATAATGCCGAGCATGGGGTTTATAGGTAGCAGATCATTCTCTAAAAAACCCTAGATAAATAATGCCGAGCATGGGATTTATAGGTAGCAGATCATTCTCTCAAAACCCTAGATAAATAATGTCGAACATGGGATTTATAGGTAGCAGATCATTCTCTCAAAACCCTAGATAAATAATGTCGAGCATAGGGTTTATAGGTAGCAGATCATTCTCTCAAAACCCTAGATAAATAATGTCGAGCATAGGATTTATAGGTAGCAGATCATTCTCTCAAAACCCTAGATAAATAATGTCGAGCATAGGGTTTATAGGTAGCAGATCATTCTCTCAAAACCCTAGATAAATAATGTCGAGCATTGGGTTTAGCAGATCATTTTCTGCTATTTCAGTACCTGTTTAGAGCAGTCTTCCCATTCACTTTGGCAGATGAACCCCAAAGACTGGGAAGAGAAGAGGAAACAACGAAAATGAAGAGTGTAGATTATAGTGAGATGAGTAGTGTCACACCATCATGTATGAACACCACTCTCAACTCTATCATATATGATATGTTTATCTATCATATATGATATGTCTATCTATCATATATGATATGAATATCATGTACAGTCTCCTCTTCATTACTTTTTCAGTTCACTTAACAGTGCTTTAATGTTTATTTTTTTCTTCATAGATTAAGATGTTGTGGTATGATGCATACTGATGGTGTGGACGCTACATGACACACTACATGAGGCACAGTACGATATACTGGATTAACCTTCAGCTCCACACAGTGAGACTAACGTTAATACCCTTAGTTACCTAAATAGAAGCCAATGGCAAATCGGTGTGACATCATTGGAACAAACCTCATGAGTAACTTCAGTGATAAATATTTGCTTAGCGTTCTAATGACGTCACGCACCCATTAACCAATGGCAGTGCCATCTGAGACGAGTTCTTCCACACATTTCTGACAAGCGTGTGCACTGACATTGACGCTACAGTTACACATAGAGTGACATCAACTAACTAACACTGATCTATGTACACATTCATTAGGTAGTTAGTTATGTTAGTTAGAGTTTAGTTCATGGTAATTATTAGTTATTTGGTACACAGAGTAATTAGTGGAGAGTTTGTGAGTTTTCAATGTAAATTAGTTCTATAATTGTTGCACAGAGAAATTCCATATTAAATTAGAGTTATAATTTGTGGGTAATTATAAAGTTTGAAGGACTACTGCACAGTTATTTAACAGTTGTTTATTACTATTTTCAATAGTTATCACATTTGAAATGAAGCTCTGTGAAGTTGACATAGATTAGATTGGATTGAAGTTAATTAGCATGGGAATTATAATTAATAACAATGATACAGGAGAATTGCTTTATAATGAAATCCTCTATAGTGAATGTAGAGTTCTTTGTAAGGAAATAGCTCCTATAGTGAACTAATTTTCATTAGTCTGCCATGAATGAGCATCTTTTTTAGAAAACTAAAGGCCATTTTATGACAAACTAAAAAAAATTGTTCACTATACAGACTACGTCTTTACTCAGGACTCTACATTGACAGAATTTCACTATAGAGGAGTTCTACAGTATAAAAGATACAAGAGTCTCACAGCTGCACATTACAAGAAAGTTATCGAACCATAAACTGCTGACACGGTCTGATAAATTTACAACTGAAATATTAGTTCCAAACTCCGTAGACTTTTCTCTAATCTTCGTACACTAGAAAGCTATTTCTCTTCAGATACTTCTGGTGTGTTTTGGTGTATGTGTGTCCTGGTAAACTATAGTAACTTACCTTTTGAATTCACTGGTAACATGAAACACATAATGAGAAATTAGACAAACATCAATAAGTACATAAAATATTGTAAATGATGTAAGTCAATATCGAAATAGTTTAGTTCATTTTAGGGATTAAATTAATAATTTGGTAAGTAGAAGCTCTGGTTACTTACCTTTTGAGACTCCTGGAGAGATGGCGGGGGGAGAAAGAGAGAGTTATTGTTAATAACTACAGTACCAGACACTAAGTCTAGTATAGTTATTACTAACAATAGTACCAGACACTAAGTCTAGTAGACATTAACTGATAACGGTACCGGACACTCACACCAATAATCTTCTTTGATATTAGATTCAAATTTCTAATAATTTGAAAGATGAAAACTCCAAATGAAAATCACAATTCCCAGTCAATTCATATAATTTCAATGTCTTCCCACACGTACACAGCCAGGAACAGTAGAATAAATTGCCCCGATATATACTGTCAAATATTAGGACTGAGTCATTGAGCCTACTCATTCTTAAGACTAATTCAATGAGCCCACTCACTTAAAGCCTACTTCAATGAGCCTACTACTCATTCTTAAGCCTAATTCAATGAGCCTACCTATTGTCAAGCCTAGTCCAGAAAGCCTCCATTGCCAAATATTTGAACACCATTATCGAATTATCATTAGAGTGTCCAAATATTGATTTAACGATTTTCCAATAAAGGGCCCTTCACAAATGGCTATGTGTACAACACTGGCGATCCATTTAATGTAGCTAAAAAGACGAGGAGGCGATGGTTTATTAATTAGAAGTAGGTAACTCACCCATGCTTGTTTTGTTGGTACTGAGGTCTTTTCATGATTAGCAATCGAGGTAAAATGTGAATGAAGACTCTCCGCACCCACGGCGCCATCTTGTGGGTTTGTGGGGAACGAAAATGAACATTGAGCACCAAAACCGTCACGCTTATACTGAAAAAGAAAAGAGTGATGGTGAATGGGAAAATAGAATGAACACACAGAAATAAGTTCAATGATTAAATGTGTGCTTATAAACGAATGGTCAGTAAGTTCTAATTTAGTGAATAGAATTCAGAATATATAGCCCTGCTGTAATTCTAAGTAGATATTTATATATTTATTGCCTTTTCATCTTCAATGCATCAATATATATAAAATTCATAGGTTAGACCGTTAGGGTTATAATTTGACATGTGATGTAATATTTTAGTCCAAATGAAGTAACCATTCATTGAATTCATCTATGCTTTAAAAGGAAAAATAGTATTATCAATCTATTATTAAATATTTGTGAAATGGTATGAACTAGGATTGTTTTTTTAAATTCATATTGAAAATCGAAAGCGAAAGGTTACAATCTTTTTCTTCAGCGTCGTATTAATGTTTCGTACAACTGTTAAACACAGAGTATTAAAAACTTTAAATGCATATATAAATTATAGACTGAACCAAATTTTATGCGGTTTGCAGATTAATGATCCCAAATATTAGTTCTATAATATTAGACAATAAATTCATTTTTTCCCAGAGCCTAGAGTAGATTTTCTTCTCTTTTTATTATTTTAGAAATGGGACATATATGTCCCACTAGTTGTTCAACGGCGTGACTAGAGAGAATTAATAGCGATATAGTTATATTTAGTAAGCATGTAAATGTTTTCTAAAAAAACATTATTTTATTCTTCTGATGAAAGAAAACATTAATAAAAATCAACCGCATGAATAACAAGAACAACCATTCATAAATCACAATGCCATGGTTTGTGATATATCTACCGTCAAACGATAGAATGAATATGTAGAACCACAAGTCCCAGTAACAAAAAATGTATTCATATATTGTTCAAATTTCTTTTATAAAATTCATGTCAGAGGAGATAAGGATGCATGATTCTACTCTTCGCTCTCTTTCTTAAGTACAAAGAATGGCTTTAAGACAGAAGATATTGCAAATATACTATCATTATAAATAGACTCGCCACATCTACCATTTTACACAATGCCACTCTCACTGTGCGATAGTATTATTTGTGGTTTGGTTAAGTGTGGACGAGTGCTTTCCCAGCCATGTTTTTTTCAGTGGTAAAATTAAACATACTTACTACTTAGACCATTTATAAATTAATTAAAATACTGGTACACAAATGTCACAGTCGCTATGAAAAGTTTAAACTGTGACAACGTTTGCTTAAAGTTTTACAGGTTTATCTTCAATGAAAGCATCTCTCGACGAGTCAGTTACTTTCAATGAACGGCACATTATGAGTGAAATATTTCTCTTGCATAGTCATGAGTGACAGGAATACCAGAGGTTACTATTTTCATCACTATCGAGAGATGTGCCATACGAAGTTACGATTACTAAGAAATTAGGTACTCTACGTAAGCATTTTCAGAGAAAAATCAGTTTAAAAAATTTGCAATGAGTATTATCGCCCTTCAATTTATACATCGCTACATAAAGAATATTAGTTTTGAGTAATAAATAATAAAAATATATTTTTAAACCATTCATAATTCATCCCCGAAGTATTCTTAAAATTCAATAGAACGAAAGTTATTGAAAAAAAAAACTCAGTTTGTATCACAATAATAACAAACTAAATACATTTCTACAAGAACATGTCAAGATATTAAAAATAACCTCATTCTTTACCAGTGCGTATAAAGGCATTCATGCTGCGAATGAAAATTTCAAACAGTTATAAAACACTCACTTTTATAGGCCATAGGAAAAAGCTCATATGATTTTAGGTTGAAAAAGTAACAAATATTGGTGATGACATGAAGCTCGCACGGAATTTAAAATATGAAAGAATGGCGGCGGAGAGAATATGGCGAGAAGAATGGAGGCATTCCTGAAAGGCTCTGCAATGACGCATATTGATGACGGCGTAATGGTTTAAAATGAATAGGGAAAGTGGAGCGAATATCCTCACAGAGTAACTCTGAACACCTACCCAATAACTGCATTAAAACTTAATGCGACTGAAAGTATTTCGGCAAATATTTAAACAATACGGAGCAGTAAAATTCCATTTCCGTAAATCAATTAGCAACAGAATAGATGGAAGGATTTACCAATTTGATATCAAACTAAAGAGAAATATCGAAAATAAATTTCATGCAGGTGTATTTCATTAAATCATTTCTACTTATAATTGATAACGATGTAACAAAATAACATTAGCGAGTCAAATATACTAACGATAAATATTCGGAACAAAAGTGCAAAAAATAGGTCTAAGTAGTATAATATAAAACTATTGCTAGAACAAGTACATAAATCAATGCAAAGTAAAATCTGCGAATGAAATAATATTTCTCTTAAAAAGGAAGCATAGCCATATGGTAAAAAGGAACAACGTTAATATTATGAATACAGGCAGGCCTTGATTTTATTAGCAGAATCAAGACTCAGATTTATTACAAATGGTAGTAATAGCGAGACATGACTAGAAGTTAATATATAATTGTAACATCTTAAACATTTACTTTTCTCTGAGTTAGATCACCAAGCCAAAGTTCTCCTTTATTTGCCATCTAAAGTACAATAATGTTATTATCGATTTTTTGCTACATAATTAAATAAGTAATTACTTGTTAGCGGAAAACACTTGCAAACCCCAGAAGCTAATTTTATATGCAAATTTATTAAACTGTCCGAAATAGCATTATTTGCCATTTAGTGCTTTAATCTTCTTTATATAATATAGCAGTGTTATCTGTTGTTACAATTAAGGCATTATAGCAGCAGCATCGTGAAGGTGTAATCCTTTCTGTTATACGAGCATAAGATAGCCTGCAAATGTGTTGCTTCTCACCCCATAATGCGCTCTGATGTTTACGGTGTAGAAACCTCTCAGCTGTTATATCGTGAAGTTTTACAGCAGATTATCCTGTGTTATCCCCTCCATTATAACATCATCTCAAAGAAAGGGCTTAGTTTATATTAATATAGCACTATATTTAGCAGTGGTGCTTTCACTTCAAGTGGAGATTTAATATCACAGGTACACTGCCCTTGGGTGCATTGAGGTGACTGCATGTCTTTATTGGAGTGGTTGTTGCGGGTTGTTATCTGGTTGTTGTAAGTTGTTATGGATAGTATCTGGTTGTTATCGATGTTATCTGGTTGTGTAAGTTGTTATCGATGTTATCTGGTTGTGTAAGTTGTTATCGATGTTATCTGGTTGTGTAAGTTGTTATCGATGTTATCTTGTTGTGCAAGTTGTTATCAATGTTATCTGGTTGTTGTAAGTTGTTATGGATATTATCTGGTTGTTACTGGTTGTTGCGGGTTGTTATCTGGTTGATGTAAGTTCTCATGGATATTATCTAGTTGTTATCGATGTTATCTGGTTGTGTAAGTTGTTATCGATGTTATCTGGTTGTGTAAGTTGTTATCGATGTTATCTGGTTGTGTAAGTTGTTATCGATGTTATCTGGTTGTGCAAGTTGTTATCGATGTTATCTTGTTGTGCAAGTTGTTATCAATGTTATCTGGTTGTGTAAGTTGTTATCGATGTTATCTGGTTGTGTAAGTTGTTATCGATGTTATCTTGTTGTGCAAGTTGTTATCAATGTTATCTGGTTGTTGTAAGTTGTTATGGATATTATCTGGTTGTTACTGGTTGTTGCGGGTTGTTATCTGGTTGATGTAAGTTCTTATGGATATTATCTAGTTGTTATCGATGTTATCTGGTTGTGTAAGTTGTTATCGATGTTATCTGGTTGTGTAAGTTGTTATCGATGTTATCTGGTTGTGTAAGTTGTTATCGATGTTATCTTGTTGTGCAAGTTGTTATCAATGTTATCTGGTTGTGTAAGTTGTTATCGATGTTATCTGGTTGTGTAAGTTGTTATCGATGTTATCTTGTTGTGCAAGTTGTTATCGATGTTATCTGGTTGTGTAAGTTGTTATCGATGTTATCTTGTTGTGCAAGTTGTTATCGATGTTATCTGGTTGTGTAAGTTGTTATCGATGTTATCTTGTTGTGCAAGTTGTTATCGATGTTATCTGGTCGTGTAAGTTGTTATCGATGTTATCTTGTTGTGCAAGTTGTTATCGATGTTATCTGGTTGTGTAAGTTGTTATCGATGTTAACTGGTTGTGTAAGTTGTTATCGATGTTATCTGGTTGTGTAAGTTGTTATCGATGTTATCTTGTTGTGCAAGTTGTTATCGATGTTATCTGGTTGTGTAAGTTGTTATCGATGTTATCTGGTTGTGCAAGTTGTTATCGATGTTATCTTGTTGTGTAAGTTGTTATCGATGTTATCTTGTTGTGTAAGTTGTTAGGGATGTTAACTGATTGTTGTAATTTGTTATGGATGTTAAGTGGTTGTTGTAAGTTGTTATGGATGTTAAGTGGTTGTTGTAAGTTGTTAGGGATGTTAACTGGTTGTGTAAGTTGTTATCGATGTTATCTGGTTGTGCAAGTTGTTATCGATGTTATCTTGTGGTATAAGTTGTTATCGATGTTATCTTGTTGTGTAAGTTGTTAGGGATGTTAACTGATTGTTTTAAGTTCTTATGGATGTTAAGTGGTTGTTGTAAGTTGTTATGGATGTTAAGTGGTTGTTGTAAGTTGTTATCGATGTTATCTGGTTGTGCAAGTTGTTATCGATGTTATCTGGTTGTGTAAGTTGTTATCGATGTTATCTTGTTGTGTAAGTTGTTAGGGATGTTAACTGATTGTTGTAAGTTGTTATGGATGTTAAGTGGTTGTTGTAAGTTGTTAGGGATGTTAACTGATTGTTGTAAGTTGTTTGTATTCTTATCTATTTTGTTTAGTCTCAGAAAGTACCATTATTTATAATAATAGCATTATAGCAGGTTATAACACTGTAAGCTGCTCTTACAATGGAACGATGTGAAGATTCTAGAAGAATGAATTTAAAACCATTAATTCAATGATCTTTATCCTACAATCTCGTAGCATGGCTCCCTAATATTTACATTGTTCTACAACAAAAAATATTATAATAGTGAAGTAATGTGACTAGATGATCAAATTTGGTTCTGCTGACTGTGATATTCCGTAGGTTGAATGTAGATTCAGCGCAAGAGAACCATGCCTTGGGGTCTTGCTTCCAGAACATAGGAAGTTTGGTTGCAACAGAGTTTGCTTCAGCCATAGCGACGAAGAGAATTGCTGTAGTGGAAGCTGTAGAGAGATTGCTGAGCAGTGGTTCTTGCTAGTCTTTAGAGGGTCACCAGTTGTAAGTTGCTCTTACAATAATTGAAATCATAAGAAGATTCCAGAAGAATGTATTGAGAAACAATAATTCAATGGTTTTTGTGCTGAAGACTGATTATGTTGCTACAACACTAATTAGTCACACAGATGACTACTTTAGTCACACAGATGACTACTTTAGTCACACAGTACAGATGACTACTTTAGTCACACAGATGACTACTTTAGTCATACAGATGACTACTTTAGTCACACAGATGACTACTTTAGTCACACAGATGATTACTTTAGTCACACAGTACAGATGACTACTTTAGTCACACAGATGACTACTTTAGTCATACAGATGACTACTTTAGTCACACAGATGACTACTTTAGTCACACAGTACAGATGACTACTTTAGTCACACAGATGACTACTTTAGTCATACAGATGACTACTTTAGTCACACAGATGACTACTTTAGTCATACAGATGACTACTTTAGTCATACAGATGAATACTTTAGTCATACAGATGACTACTTTAGTCATAAAGATGACTACTTTAGTCACACAGATGACTACTTTAGTCATACAGATGACTACTTTAGTCAAACAAATGACTACTTTAGTCACACCGATGACTACTTTAGTCACACTGGTGACTTAGTCTATTTCCTGTGCCTACCTCCAGTGACAAAGTCTATCTCCTGTACAAAGAGTCTCCATCACGAAGAGATTTACGGTTTGTTTTGCTGCCATTAACGTGAGAGCAGAAAAAACACCCTCGAGAAAGATCTATTTTGCTACCCTGAAAACTGCTAATATTTTACCCTATATGGTGTATGGGGACATTTTACTACCCTGAAAACTGTTAATGTTTTAGTATATGGTATATGGTGACGTTCTACATGAAAATTGTGACCTATGTCTATTCGTAACATTTTCAATATATTTTTATTGTTTGGTCAATTGTATTTGTTTCAGAAGAAATCTTTCATAAGTTTTAACATAGGTACATTATGTTATATGCGAACTGTGTTCTTATTTTGCTTACGTTAAAGGTACTTGGCCAGGCTATAGCATTCAATAACTAGATATGATGTAACTAATTTTCAATTCAATTATACTATTCTCTCCAAAATAATTTGAATATTTCTTAAATATAATATTGCTGAACGACAATCCCCAGAGAAAATAAATTGAGAGTAACTTCCTCAGAATATCAGACACTCATTCTTGCTCAAGATTTTCTATGTTTAGATACTTTCTAATCCTTATCCTCTGCCAACAATATTCTAAAATATTCTAAAATGTTATAATATTCCCTTCACTCTTCTAGGCTTAGTCCTTAAAATATTATCACAAAGACAATTTTTGAGGGGAGAATTCAACTCCTATTTTTATACACTAACAAAATTAACGATTAATGGAAAATATATTTTAAATGAGATTAAAGTTTACTTGACATTTTGTTCAATCTCTTCTGCATTAATAAATATTAAATAAAAGGTTTTCCCCCTGCAGGAAAATTCAACTAGAATATACGTATATTTTATTTGTTATCCTCAGTTAAATCCGTATTTCAACTCCAGCCTCGCGTTACTCTGGAATAACATTTTTTCTGTTGTCCATGGCAATGTTTTCAAAGGATGTCATAGAAACAGTTGCAAGATAAATCTTCTGAAGATGCGAAGTGTCTATCGTATCTCAATATCTTCCAATGGACATTTGCTAATCATTTAAACTGCAATAAATTATAATTGGAGGTTATTCCAAAAGGTATTTGCATTAGCTGATATATTATATAACTAGATGATGGGCACTCACAGAGCGCATACCTTCGCCGCCGCTTATAAATGACCTTGATCTTCAACCTATTCGTTCCCAAAATCTAATAAACTGGTTTCAGGATAATTTTAGGCAATTTGGTTGGGAACTTTTTGAGTTATAAAAGACCTTGATCTTTGACCTTTAACCAGATCTCTCCCAAAATTCTACCAGAAGGTTCCTGGATGATGAACAAACGTCCCACCAGGTTCCAAGCAATTTAGTGGAATACTAATTGAGTAAGAAAGTAAAGAAATGCCGCCTAAAATATAACCTTCTGCAATCTGCGAAGGTAATAAAAAAGGTAACCGAATTTGTCAATAATGCATTATAAACCAGTGTAGGAAATAACTTGTGAACAAGATTTCCCTGGCATTAGAGCTACATAACTAACGTACACTGGGTACAAGCATACATTTTAACCTAACTTTTGTCCGTAGAAGCGGTGGACAAAAGCAAATCCTCCAACCAAGGGGACAAGAGTCACTAACTGTAGCTTACACGGTTACGTTTTTCAGAGACGTTCTCTATAGCTTTCTGACAATTGCAACTTGAAAATACAGACAGGCCCCGCATCTATACATCCCGCTTCTATAAATAACTGAGAGACATGGATTGAAGTTGTTATTTAATAATTGTAACTCCTTAAGCATTTCATTTTCTATGCATTTGACTTAGTAGCTTATATTGCAATTTTGTCGCCAGAATCAACTGATGAAAGCTTTGTGATGAAATTTCAAAGGAGCGAATGAATTAGAAGTATCAAAATGAATGTTATATAATAATTATTATAGTTTTTTTTTTGCATGACCGAAATTATGGAATCGTCCGATAGTTTGGATATTACTCTACTGAATAAAATGACTGTTTGTTCAATGTAACACAATTACATAAATCTAAGTATCAACCTCGACTGTGCTGTGTCATATTGTACTGTTTTATCTATTGATATTATGTGCGGTGTGATAAATGCACACAATTTCACAAATTGCTTCAGATTATCAGCACATTTACTTTAATATCTTTCATCGAAGTACATTAATATAAAATGTCCATTGCTTTATTCATTATGACCCTTATTATCTGTTGAATATAATATATTTTTTATAAAGCAAAGTACAGGCTGTCCAAGAAATAACTGACCCTTTTCAATTGCTAATACAACAACAACAACTAAAAGCGCTAGGACGTTAAAACAACTTTTATTGAAAAGAAAAACATTTCATGATCCCATATAATATTTTATCCTATTTCCGTCCTAGCGTTCTTAGTCTTAGATTTATTAGAAAATTACAACCGTACATAAACTACTGTATTTAACAACTGAGAACTGAATGTTTAAAGGTAGGTGGAAAAATAGCTACAAAATTAGTGTCCCATTTAATAGCACATTCTTTATATGTATTGAGCAGAAGGTTTTCTCACTGCACTAAGTCTATATCAGTAAAAGCCGTGAGAAAGTCTGACCCAAGTGCCGCCTGAGGAACTAGAAGATGGTCTCTTTTGTCAACTGAATAACAACAACACGGAAGAAACTGTGAAGTTGTCTATCATTTCCTTCACTGAAGTCCCTCAGTACTTCACAAACTTCACACTCCTTCCTACTAACTTCAATGAAGTGAAATTCAGTTTGGACTCAATGACCATTTTCGAAGGAGATGGTTATGAATTCTTAATGGTTACGCCATTTGCCAATAAGAAATTCAATAGAAATACGTTCTTAGGTGAATTCTGCTGAGGTCATCAGAGAAAAATAAATGAGTTAAATGATCAATAGATTGATAATTAGGTAATAAAGAGAACAAACTACAAAGGGAAAATAAATAAACTTATAAAACCAAACCAGTTTAATAGGTTTGGTAATCTTGGTAAAATAGGTAATCTATATAAAGATCCTTTCATAACAGTAAATCACCAATAATATAATTCAACATGCCTAAATAATTAATTAATTTAGTAGGGTTTAACGTCCGCTTCGGAACCAAAGGCCATATCGCTGACGTTAAAAGGAATATTAAATACAAGGTACTAGAAGTAGCAGTCAAAAAGGAAAGTGGCTCCATGAACAAAGTCACTTACCACCAGTAGGTGACAATGCTCATGGAGGCAGAAAAGCTACTCTGTGAATGCAGTCACTTACCAAGGAATGTGACGAAAAGAGACACAAGCACCCACGCAAGGATGAAGAGGTAATTTAGTCTACCTAACACAAAATTTAAGACCTCGTAGGTGAAGAGCATAATCCTAGCGCTATCCTCTCAAACTGTAGGTAGCGTTATAACAATGATAACTAGATTACGTGCACTCTGTAGAGCGCATACCTTCGCCGCCGCTTATAAATGACCTTGACCTTCAATAATACTTGAGTTATAAATGACCTTGACCATTCAATAATACTTGGGTTATAAATGACCTTGACCATTCAATAATACTTGGGTTATAAATGACCTTGAACTCAACCTTTGATCTGTTCGCTCCCAAAATTTAATGAACTGGTAACTGGACAATGACCAATCGTCCCACCAAATTTCATGCGATTTGGTTCAACAATTATTTTTGAGTTATTGAGTTATAAATGACTTTGACCTTTGATTGGATCGCTCTCAAATTCTACCAGATTGTTCCTGGACATTGACCAATCGTTCCATCGATTTTCAAGTTAATGGTTGAGCTATGAATGGTCTTGACATTGATCTTTGACCCGATCGCTCCCAAAATTCAACCTAATGAATCCAGGATATTCACCAATCATCCCATCAAGTTTCATGCAATATGGTTGTAAATTTTTTGAGTTATAAATGACCTTTACCAGCAGGTTTCTGACATGGACCAATCGTCTCACAAAATCTTAAGCCATTTGGTTGAATAATTTTGGAGTTAAGCTAATAACAAGATGATAAATAGACAAATGCTATCTAAGATATAACCTTCCGCTTTTCGCGATGGTAAACATGATAAAGATGAAAAAGACAATCCATAATCTAAATTACAACAGTTCGGGGCCAAACGCATGCCACCACCTTCTCTTCCATTCACCACAGACAGCTTCAGGATAGAGCCCCTGAGGTCAATTATACCTTTAACATTCTAATAAAATAAGGAGTGTTTGCTCTATTTTCTTACCTTATCGACACCAGTATCATAGCAAATATGAGATATTTGCCTAGCAAGGGTATCACCAGAGAAGTGGGAGGAATGATTTCAACCACCAGGAGGAAGAACACGTGGAGGGAAATCAAGATGGAGATTGACAGGGTCACCTGCAAAGAAAAACAACAATATTCATATTATGCATAATATTAATTCTAATATACATTTAAAAATATGAGAATTATAAGAACACAAACTAACAATTCCAATTTATTTATCAACTAAAGCAAACAAGCATTAAAGTAAGGGGGCTTATATTCTAGCAGAAATAATACCCTCAGCTTCAAAAGTTCGTTCATCGAGATACAAAAAGAGGAGTTAGTCCATCAAGAGACAAGAAGAGGAGTTAGTCCATCAAGAGACAAGAAGAGGAGTTAGTCCATCAAGAGACAAGAAGAGGAGTTAGTCCATCAAGAGACAAGAAGAGGAGTTTGTCCATCAAGAGACAAGAAGAGGAGTTAGTCCATCAAGAGACAAGAAGAGGAGTAAGTCCATCAAGAGACAAGAAGAGGAGTAAGTCCATCAAGAGACAAGAAGAGGAGTTAGTCCATCAAGAGACAAGAAGAGTTCGTCGTATATCAACCAGCGAGTAGAACATTTTTTTTTGCCTGCGATGGACGACATATCGCAAAGGAGTGAAAAATAGAACAGCTTGCTTTTTATTTGGCAAGATAACAAGCTTCTTGAGGACTAACTTACGAGCTGAAGGACATTTAGTGGATATTGATTTTAGAATTGAGCAAATACATCTGCTAGTTGATAAGAAATATTATCAACAGTGATTTCTTAGAATAGAAATAAAGTTACAAATTATAAGAGAGATGCAATATTCATATTCCTCTTCAGCTTATTGACTTTAATAATATTTAGAATTCGATTTCAGTAGAAATCTAAAAAGTCTCTTATACATTACGTTTTTGTTGGATATTTTATTTAATGTTTCTTCCATATGTTAATATCTACAGCTAATGTTCCTACTGAGTGTTTTCTAAGTAACGGAACAACACCATTTAGCTAGCGTCATCATTCACGTTATTCTTCTGCTTTGTTGATGGATGAAGAAAATTCTCAGAGTGGTTCCGAACAACAACTTCCTGAAGGGATAATTAATAACACTCATCTTCTACAGGAGAACAAACGCCAAAACACATCTTTCTTCTCTGAAAATTTCTAATTTTTACTTCAAAACGCAGTCATTTTCTGGTGGACATTGGAAAGAGATTAATGGAATTATACCCCAGTTGTCGAGTGACATTTTTATTGAGCTATTCTTCTTCTTTTCACGCCACTATTTTGAGCTTTATCCTCTCGGTGAAAATATCAGACGAGAACATCCCAGTGTTTGTTTGATGTCATTCTCACACTCATTATTCTCACTCAGCTTTAAATGACACAACAAATGATTGATGGTGAGATGAGAGGGTGTGAAAGAGAGGAGAGTGAAAGAGAGAGGATTGAAAGAGAAGGGAGTGAAAGAGAAGGGAGTGAAAGAAAGGGAAGTGGAAGAGAGGGAAGTGGAAGAGAGGGGAGTGGAAGAGAGAGGATTGAAAGAGAGGGGAGTGAAAGAAAGGGAAGTGGAAGAGAGGGGAGTGGAAGAGAGGGGAGTGAAAGAGAGGGGAGTGAAAGAGAGGAGAGTGAAAGAGAGGGGAGTGAAAGAGAGGAGAGTGAAAGAGAGGAGAGTGAAAGAGAGGGGAGTGAAAGAGAGGGGAGTGAAAGAGAGGGGAGTGAATGAGAGGGGAGTGAAAGAGAGGGGAGTGAAAGAGAGGGGAGTGAAAGAGAGGGGAGTGAAAGAGAGAGGAGTGAATGAGAGGAAAGTGAATGAGAGGGGAGTGAATGAGAGGGGAGTGAATGAGAGGGGAGTGAATGAGAGGGGAGTGAATGAGAGGAGAGTGAAAGAGAGGGGAGTGAAAGAGAGGAGAGTGAAAGAGAGGAGAGTGAATGAGAGGGGAGTGAAAGAGAGGGGAGTGAAAGAGAGGAAAGTGAATGAGAGGAAAGTGAATGAGAGGAAAGTGAATGAGAGGGGAGTGAAAGAGAGGAGACTGAATGAGAGGGGAGTGAAAGAGAAGGGAGTGAAAGAGAAGGGAGTGAAAGAGAGGGGAGTGAAAGAGAGGGGAGTGAAAGAGAGGGGAGTGAAAGAGAGGGGAGTGAAAGAGAGGGGAGTGAATGAGAGAGGAGAGTGAATGAGAGGAGAGTGAAAGAGAGGAGAGTGAATGAGAGGAGAGTGAAAGAGAGGGGAGTGAAAGAGAGGGGAGTGAAAGAGAGGAGAGTGAAAGAGAGGGGAGTGAAAGAGAGGGGAGTGAAAGAGAGGGGAGTGAAAGAGAGGGGAATGAAAGAGAGGGGAGTGAAAGAGAGGGGAGTGAATGAGAGGAGGGTGAATGAGAGGGGAGTGAATGAGAGGAGAGTGAATGAGAGGAGAGTGAATGAGAGGAGAGTGAAAGAGAGGGGAGTGAAAGAAAGGGGAGTGAAAGAAAGGGGAGTGAAAGAGAGGGGAGTGAAAGAGAGGAGAGTGAAAGAGAGGGGAGTGAAAGAGAGGGGAGTGAAAGAGAGGGGAGTGAAAGAGAGGGGAATGAAAGAGAGGGGAGTGAAAGAGAGGGGAGTGAATGAGAGGGGAGTGAATGAGAGGAGAGTGAATGAGAGGAGAGTGAATGAGAGGAGAGTGAATGAGAGGAGAGTGAATGAGAGGAGAGTGAAAGAGAGGGGAGTGATAGAGAGGGGAGTGAATGAGAGGGGAGTGAATGAGAGGGGAGTGAATGAGAGGGGAGTGAATGAGAGGGGAGTGATAGAGAGGGGAGTGAAAGAGAGGGGAGTGATAGAGAGGGGAGTGAATGAGAGGGGAGCGAAAGAGAGGGGAGTGGGAGAGAGGGGAGTGGAAGAGAGGGGAGTGGAAGAGAGGGGAGTGGAAGAGAGGGGAGTGGAAGGGAGAGGATAGTAGAGAGTATTAACCTTTCATTCTTCTCTGTTCTTTATCTGATTCCATGTAGTTCTGTCTTTTTCTATTTCTATTGTTGATTTCAAAGCATTCAGTTTCTTACAAATTATAATTCAATAAGTCTGAGTAAGTTACTCATAGATTTTTCTTGCTAATAAATATTTACTAAACAACGATACTAAATTAATATTCCCAAAGTTCACAAGCATAGAAGTATCTGCATTAATCCATTAAATGAACGGCAAAAATCCCAAAATAACTGTATAAAATTAGCGCTGATAAGCAGGGAGGTGCTGGTAATTGGATGAGTTTGGAGTTTTTCCCATGTTAAATAGATGATGATAGGAAAAAAGAACTAGAGGCGGAGATAAGGAACGAGAGTTTACTGCAGAAGAACTCCTCTATAGTGAAGGTAGAGTTATGAGTAATAACGATTTCAGTTTTCATATGTTTATCAATAATCATGAACTGTCACACCGTGGACCGACAGTTGGTCCCAGAACAATTGGGCCCACGACAATTGGGCCCCGAGACAATTATATTATCTTCCAATTTTTTTCAGAGTTTACTGTATTAACTTAGGTAATTAAAGACCATTGCTACTGTAATAACTAGGTTTGTGACAATATGCCTTACATGAAAAAAATAACAATTGTTCAATGTAACGTTTAAGCTTTAAAATATACCCATTTTTTACTAAATATTTGTCTTTGTCAGACGATATACTATGTACAATACACATTGGATCCACATGACATGATTCAAAATAATACGACTTATTTAAATACTTCAAAGGTTTTCATTACATTGAAACATGAGATTAGCATCCAATTGTGATTTATGGTACTTGCTAATGTAGACCTTATCAAGTATATGAATTGAATTAAAAAAATATAAACATATTTTTAGAGAATATAAAGCATATTTCAAAGATAATATTGTCACTTCCCTAGTAAAAATAAGGTAACATTTCTTTATTGTGTCTTCTGCCCATTATTTTTCTGGGCTTAAATGTTTTGGGGCCCAATTGTCCTTGGGCCTAATCGTCCGGGGCCCAACTGTCGGGGCTCAATTGTCCGGGGCCCAACTGTCGGGGCTCAATTGTCCGGGGCCCAACTGTCGGGGCTCAATTGTCCTGGGCCCAACTGTCGGTGCACCCTGTCACACTAGAGCTGAAAATAGCACCACTTAACTGGTAAACGTAATCATTAAAGGTCCTCTTCAGGCTCCGGAAATAAAAGAGTTTATTATATAATATTGTAGAACAAAGGCTTAGGATTATTAATCTGCAAACCGCATAAACTTAGGTTCAGTATACACTTGTTTTTATCATTTTAAATATTTCAATACTCTGTGAACAAGAATTGTCCGAAACACTAATCTGACGCTGAAGAAAAGAAATTGAAATAAAAACAATTCATGTCAGGGCTTCGTTTAGGTCTTAATTCCCTGCAGCAGACAAATGTTTCTATAATAAGTTTCTCCAATTTTGTACCTTCAAACGAATATTTAATAGTGGATTGATTATACCTACCTAACAGACATTCAAAACACGGTGTACATTCTTTTTCTTTAGACTGAAAATTAGCAAGTCGGAAGTAAACCATCTATTCTAGAGTTTTGATTAAAGAAATCTTTAAAAGCATATAGAACTAGATTACGTGCACCCGGTAGAGCGCATACCTTCGCAGCCGTTTTTCTTTTTGCTACCAAAATCTAATAAACTGGTAACTGGATAGTGACCAATCGTTCCACCAAGTTTCATGCAATATGGTAAAATACTTTTTGAGTTATAAATGACCTTGACCTTTGACCGGATCGCTCTCAAAATTTCACCAGATGATTCCTGGACTGTCCAATCGTCCCATCAAATTTCTGACAATTTGGTTGAGTACTCTTTGAGTTATTGAGTTATAAATGGCCTTGACCTTGATTTTGACCTTTGACCCGATCGCTCCCAAAATCTAACAAAATGGTTCCTGTATATTGTATGTTGACCAATCGTCCCACCAAGTTTCATGCAATATGGTTCGATACTTTTTGAGTTATGAATGACCATGACCTTTGATCGGGTCTCTCCCCAAAGTCTACCAGCAGGTCACTGAACATGGACCAATCGTTTCACTAAATTTCAGGCAATTTAGTTGAATATTTTTTCAGTTATGCGAATAACAAGATGATAAATAAATAAATGCCGTCAATAATATAACCTTTCCGCATTCTGCGAAGTTAATTAATAAATATTGCAATCAAATTTCACGGATTTACAGCACAATGATAAGAAACATTAGCCTCATTGATTAAAGCAATAAAAAAATATAATTGGAGGGGACCTTTAAATGATTTCAGTTGAGAATTCGAGTTCATTATTCGTAGCACTGAATACTGATAAGATTTTCATTTGTAGCAGAAAAGTAAAAGGCTACTCGTGTGATTACTAATTTGAATGGCTTCATCAATCTGCAATAACGTGGAAAAATATTTAGTGGTGCTTATGCTTGCTACCTGAATTTAATGCAGCAAATGATACTGACATTAATGATGTATCCAAAGAGTTAAAAGATGGTTTTTAATTAGAATTAGCTTTTTCATTCACTCAATTAAGTTAAAATTTGTCTACTAATTATTATCTTATATCTTATATTCTTCACCGAAATAATACTGAGGTAAATATCTGTTTTCCTCCTCAGTGTTCATATCATGGAAATATAAGAAGCTGAGCTGCCTGTCTACTTTAAGAGCTTCATAGCTTTCGAATCATTTCTCGTTCAAAATCAGTTTAGGTTAGTGGATTTATAAATGTTTAAACAGTAACAAAAACTTGAGCTAAGTATTTCGAAAACAATAATTCCGTTAGCAAACGAAAAAACTGAAGATAACTCAATTAGCAGAAAGGCTGGACAGTTGAGTGCCTTATTCTAACAATTATACCAAAAAATCAAATAAATTCTTATCGAAAGATTAGCAAACGTACCCTATTTACAATTGACCAAAAAATAAATTGACTTTCTTTTCAACTGTAATAAGAATGGAGACGGTATAAATTTCAGAGGAGGATTCAATTTGATGTTGTGGTGGAGTTAATAGATTTCTATTAACATTGTGTGCCATTAATTCATAACTAAAATGAACATCATTGATAAAAAGAATTTGGATTCGTAATATGTGCCCAAAAGTTATGATGAAATTGATATGATGAAAGTATATTTCAAGGGATTGAGTTGTCTAAATAACTTTCTATTGATCTTCAGACCGCCACAGTAGAACAGAACAGATCTATTGTAAACTGTTAAGTTTATTTTCTGGCTATTGTAGCGAGAGAAATGTCGTAAGACGCGTAGAACTTATTACTAAAACAGAGAGAATGTAAAGTGTTTAGAAATGATTGGTTACTAGCAGGTGAAACTATGAAGAACTTCGATTGCGTCATCTGAATTGAAAGATTTTGCTGCCTTCAGATGAAGTGAGAGGTGAATTATTTAGCAGATTAAGTTAGTTATAAGGTTAGAGGTGTGACAGATATGATGGTACACAGGAGACTAGGACTTATTGAAACCAAGACAATAACTTTTGAACATTTTGATTGTTTTGTAGCTTTGCAACCTACTAAATTGACCCATTAATTAATTATTTTATACTATTAAGAAATTGAAGCCTATCTAGGAAAGTAAACTACTTGTGTGCAACTCTCTACTTTATAATCTCATCTTCGAGAGATTTATTGAAATTGTAATACTTGTCTTACATATCAAAGTACATAAATTATAAATGGATTTCTGTATCCCGTTTGGATTATTCTCGTAGAGAGAATAAAAAATGAGACATGGCCTGAAGCAAAATCATTACTCACTCAAACGAAGATAAATCTATCGAAAAAGTTAGAGCCAATTTAGGGAGAGAGTGAAATAAATTAGACCACCTAAGCACCGTAAGTTAAAAGTCAAAGGACTGATAAGTTAGTTCATTAGAGAGCTGAATGGAAGCAGTGAAGACTTACACTCAACTGACTCAACAAACGATAATGTATGACACAGCGATTTAGAACAGATATCATCGACAGGGTCTGATCACTGATAGAACACACGCCAAAGAGAAACCCAGGTAGAAATTGAGGAAGGAATAGAGCAAAACATCTTGAAATTGTACTTGTGAAGCTATGGAGCAATTTCAACCTATACAATTTTCGGATTACAGTTGAATAATCATTTGAATTATGTGTTTTTATTAATCGAATAAATTGACTAGGAAAATTCAGAAGTTATACTTGGGCAATTATGAATGTTTTAATGATAGAAAATTAATAACGTGTTGCGAGAATGAGAGCTCATAATTGAGTTTAACCAAATGGATAAAAATCCCAGCATCCAAAGTAAAGTCTTTTGAGAGTCTTGAAATATTGTTTATTAGAAAGTTTACACTATAGTTGCTGTTTTCTTTTCTTATCTTTCCTCTACATTAAATTGCAATTCAATTTAACTCGAAACATTCACCAGGTACTGTACAATAGAAATTGTTCTCCTTTTCCACCACAGGAAAGCAGACATAAATTACTGCCATCTACTCAATGTAAGTCTAATTTATTACTCTGGTGAATAGGTAGCTAAGAAATAGTCTAATTTATTACTCTGGTGAATAGGTAGCTAAGAAACAGTCTAATTTATTACTCTGGTGAATAGGTAGCAAAGAAATAGTCTAATTTATTACTCTGATGAATAGGTAGCTAAGAAATAGTCTAATTTATTACTCTGATGAATAGGTAGCTAAGAAATAGTCTAATTTATTACTCTGGTGAATAGGTAGCTAAGAAATAGTCTAATTTATTACTCTGGTGAATAGGTAGCTAAGAAATAGTCTAATTTATTACTCTGGTGAATAGGTAGCTAAGAAATAGTCTAATTTATTACTCTGGTGAATAGGTAGCTAAGAAATAGTCTAATTTATTACTCTGGTGAATAGGTAGCTAAGAATATCTAATTTATTACTCTGGTGAATAGGTAGCTAAGAAATAGTCTAATTTATTACTCTGGTGAATAGGTAGCTACGAAATAGTCTAATTTATTACTCTGGTGAATAGGTAGCTAAGAAATAGTCTAATTTATTACTCTGGTGAATAGGTAGCTAAGAAACAGTCAAATTTATGTAAGAAAAGAATGAACGTAACGACTTCCTAAACCTTTCTTTTGTCAGACGAAATGACATCTAATTAAAAAGAAAAATTTAGAGCATAATTAATTTCAGGGGAAATGAATAAACCAATATATTTCATAGAAATAATTAGATTTTGAACTTTGATGTCTGAAGCACAAAAAATAACCAACATAAATAATAAACTATCATAATTCATCGCAATTATTATGCAGAGGTCGGATGTACATTTATTATTCAATCATGGTAATTTGATCTACTCTTTTCCAGAAGTTTGTTGCAACCTAGTCAGTTGGTTTTAGTTTGAGTTGCTTGTGTCGTTCGTTGGCATGTTTACATAGCGTTGTACTAGTTATTCGAACGCTTCTTTTGGAGGTAATTACAAATAACTAGCGAAAAAACTAACACGGCGTTACAGCTTGAGATTAACATCGATTGCCTTAGTTATATAAAAAAGTTCAGTTGAGAGACTCGGAACTTTTGGCAACTTCTGATGCACGAGTATTTAAATATAACAAATAGATGGATGCATAACACATAACAAAATAGAAACACTCATTTATTAATTCAATCGACAGCCACGCCATCTCCATTCGACCGATAGACTCGGGACTTAATTCATAACCTGATTACCAAACTTCGACACTAGATGTCGCCCTTCGTCAACCCGGGACAATTCTAGAAATGTAGCGTTGACCTAATTCCTTATATGTTTGACAAATGGAATGCGTTTATTTGATGTAGAAAAGAGAAAGATATTATACTACAACAAGATACACTACTCTCGACAATTTCTGTTTTAAAAAGCGCCACCTGGATTTGAAAGCGGGAACTAAAGAAACAATAACATTTGGTTTTGATCATCTTTTCGGTTGTATTTCATTTAGCTGTATCTATTCTACCGATGTAAAGCTTAATTTTCCAGTAAAATAATCTTCATTAATGTGTGAAATACAAGTTAAAATATTATTAAACAAACCAAATGTTATTGTTTCTCTAGTTCCCGCTTTCAAATCCAGATGGCGCTTTTTAAAACAGAAATTGTCGAGAGTAGTGCATCTTGTTGTAGTATAATATCTTTGGTTTCGAGATGATGTCAACAAGAAATGCCATAATTGAAACGTAACTCATAAACTTGCAGTACAATCTGAATATTAGAAATTGTGAAACTCTGTATCCTGCCTTTCCTCTCGAAAAGTGTAAGTTCTTTCACTATAACACAGAAGAAATAAGTAACCAGTTAAGAACTTACCTTTTCTCCGGAGTCAGACGGTAGGTAGAACGTGAGAACTGTGAGGAAGCTAATTCCCATGCAGGGTATGATGAGGTTCACGGTGTAGAACAGGGTTTTCCGCCTCATGGTGATGTTGAAAGTGATATCCAGGTAAGGTTCATCACAGCACGTGTAGAACTTTTCGTGCCTAGGAGAAAGAACATAAATATACAGACTGCCAAATTGAAAGGTAGGCTACGCACAGAAAAAAATAATGATGGAGTTCAGTAAATTACAAGTTAACAATTTTATAAATTTTCGTTGTCATTAATTATGCTACATGGGATTTAATATTCTACAGATATTCTACAGGGACGGATGAACATAACGGAATTATAGCTTACGACTAGCCCTTCACTTGTTGGCTATACTGTCACCTCTCTACGCGGTGATCATAGAAGTTTGTGTAGTGGTTTCAGGATAAAACAATCATCTTTTTAGATAAAACAATCATCTTTTTAGATAAAACAATCCTCTCCAAATGAAAAATATATATTATAAAATACAAATATAGCTCTGTGATTTAAGTTTTCTATCATTGATTTTTGTGTCATCACCTACCTATGAGAGTATATTGTTGCTATTTTCGTCGAACAAGAATTATTTATGATCGGCTAAGTTTAATTATAAGAGTTATTTATAACTTATTGGAATACGTAGTCATCGTTTATAAATGTTGAGAGAAAAACATGAATAGGTAATGTAGAGGTACATGAATTAAAAAAATAAGATATTGTCTAGTATCATAATAGTAATAAAACCACATCCAAGATGGTAGCCACAATTTAAATCAAGTAATTTGTCAAAATATGAGATGCACTAATTTCCTTTGCTTTAATTGAACTTTAACAACCGAAAAGTTAACTAAAAAACAAACGTTAGTTAGTCAATATCTTTTTGGAGAATGATGTAGGATTTTGCCGCTGGTTTTATGTACTGCAGTATATGGAAGGTATAACTACATCATTTCTAATCTACCATGTTTACATTACATCTCTGCAAACTATTATATATCAATTACAAGCAGCTTTTACGACAAAATGTATGTTTGTTATTTTAAAATTCTTATTTGACTTGTTAAATTAAAAACATCATAAATAACAATACCATTAAAATACCTTTTTCATTTAAAATATAAAAATGATAATTGGGCAAAAGTATACAACATAGTACAAATAAATATTCAGAGCTCTTTAAAAGCCTGACATATTACCTGTTTCATTTATCACAAGCGCAATAAACGCTTTGTAGAGCAATAACTGCAATTTTCAACAGCTTTCAATGTGCAGTTTCAGAGCATGACAACGACAATATTTATAGTGCAATAATGCCCAGGTTTTGAACATAACACAACCAATTGATGTATGTATAACAATAAATGCTAATTCATTTCAAATATAAATAGTGAAAAAGTTTGAGGATATCCAAATATATAATTGCTTGAAAAGAGATCTTTGTAAATATGAGACTAGTTTAAATAATTACTAAGGCGTTTAACAAATGACTTCAGGAGAAAAGGTCATCATACAAATGACAGAATGAAAAACCACCAGTCGGTGACAATGCTCATGAATGCAGAAAAGCTACTCAGTGAATGCAGTCCCTTCCTAAGTAATGTGACGGAAAGGGACAAAGCACCTGTGAATGTACTCAGAAATGAAGGAGGAAAATGAAGAGGTGATAGTAAATGAAACCTAAGACCATAATGCAATCAAAAAATTTAAGTAATGTAGTGTTAAAATTATAATAAATTCCAATCCAATTTACAACAGTTCAGAGCCAAAGATAATTTATTCCTTTTCTCATTTATTCACCAAAAACTGAAAATAAAACCTTCAGGGGATGTACTTTCATTGTAACTATATTTTATTTCCTATCATTTAGAGTTTTAGACCCTGTAGGGCAAGTTCTAAATTATCGGTCGTTACTACATTTTCGGTCAAATAAGAAAAAACAATTGTTCTATATGACCGAAGATGTAGTACCGTCCGATAATTCGGAACTTACCCTATATAATTACTGTCTGTTCACTAATGTAGTGTATTAGTGTGCAGTTGTGAGATGTGACTAGGAATGTTCATAGATGCTGTGAACACGCTATAATAGAAATAATTATAATGGTTCAATTTAAACCAGTAATGAACGTTTTCTGAATTGTTCTTTTATAGAAAAGATAGTAATTAGATAGAATAGATATTAGATAACATTTTTTTTCGAAAGGAGGCTCGAATTGAGATTTTATTTTATTGAATAATATTAGGAGAAATTTTCTTAGCTATTTTACAAGTTATTTTTAAAGGGGATTCCTACGACATGAAAATATTTGAGAGATTTCATCCAAAGGGAGATTTGAGAAGCACCTTCGGTTTACAATTTTCAAGAAATAACTTGAAAACGGGCTAAAAAAAAAATTGCTCGAAATACAGTTTAATAAAATATAATCGTCAGTGGAGTTTCACTTCCCAAAGAATATGAAAATCCTGGCTGTGAAAATTGTTTAATTTGATTAGATAATTCCCTAGTTTTCATTATTAAGAAGAACACACACATTTTTCGTGTAGTTTGCTCGTTTATAGTTTTTATCCTCAAAATTATCAATGCTGAGCTACACGAAATTGTTCTCAGAGACTCAAGAAGGATTGGCAACTTTTGCAAATTCTATAAATATTCGCCAAACTTTTCTCCTCAAATCTGATCGCACGAGTGGCAAAGTTTTTAGGAGTCTGGAGTTTATATAAAATAAATATATTGAAGAAGATTGAAACCACAAGTATAGGGAATGTACTAAAACATTTGCAATGTAATCAGAGAGTTATATATTAAAAGAAGGTAAAAACCAAGTATAGGGATAGTATTCAAATAGTAACGTAATCAGAGAGCTATATATTCAAGATGTTTGAGTGTCAACTGAATAATACTGAAATTGAAGGTAAACAGTTTTTTCGTAAAGAGGAAGCGAAGAATAAGTTCGGCTTCTCATAACTAGATGAAAGTTAAGCAGATGAAGTGTTAAAGGCATAGGGATAAGTCAAGCATTGAGGTTTAGAACCAATTTTAAAGCTGGGATGAAAATAGTAGAACAAGTTACATTGAAAATACAAAATGAACATTCGTAGCATATTGCATGTCTTTAAAGACAGTAAATGATAACCTGTAGAAGTATACAATTACTGGATAACACTTCAAGACCATGAAATTGTTAGGTAAGCAAATAGCTAGCTGATAATTGTGGTTACTTAGGTAAGGCAAAGAACAGAGAATCATGAGGAGGAATTTATCTAATCTCAATAATAATACCGAAATTAAATAAGAAACGAGTAATAATAATTGTATGCTGAATAATTTCATTAATTTAAAGCTTCAATGACTAAATAGTATAGCTCTGAAATTTCCTACACCTTGTGATTCCTCTCATCGACAATACTAATGTTTTTTGCATTGAGGTAAAGTTACTCACCGGACTGCAGGTACCTCCAAGATGTCCCATTCAACAGACATGTAAAATTCGGAGAGATCCACTCCCATCTCCACCACATTACTGCCTTCTATTTCGTCAATGTGACGCAAATCAACCTGAAAAGAGAATAGAGAGTTTTATATTTGTGGCCTTTAAAGCCTGTTTATTAGAAATATTAATGTTTCTTATCATCAAATAGCATTCTTAAACCATGTACATTGTACAATAAATGCTAAATAAAGTATTCGGCTGAAACACATAGAGAATATTATAGTGTTTATAGTACAAAAAACAACAGCTGAAATTTTATTTGAATTTTAGGCACATTTCCTATATGTCAATAAATGGGGAACAAGTTTTAAAGTAAAAATATACCAAAAAGCAGGACTGAAGTATACAAAGTTAGCAGTATTTCCAGGCGAATTATTCTGGTCGAGTTGAACCACAACATTTCCGGTGAATTTATCTCCGCAATTCAAAAGGATCGCTGCTGGAAGAGGGTTTTACGCTTCCTTAAATTCAAATTTAAAGCTTTACTTATTTTGCGATCAACTAAACTGCAAACGCCCTTAATTTTTATTTGTATATTTTAACGGGATGAACCGTACTGTGTATAAAAGATAGAAATAATAAGAAATTAGATGAGGTTTTAGCAAGGCGAATTATGAAGTGGCAATACTAGTCACCGAAACCCATAGATAATCTTCCATGGCTCCGCTTTAACTTTATCGATGTTAGATAAGTCACAGCTAGAGAAAGATAAGATGGGATGAGGTTTCGAAAAAATAGAGTAAGGAAATTCTCCTTTATCGTAACTTTCAATGTTATCGACATACACCAAAAAATATCCTGCGATAACAGTTGCGTCTGCAAAACATTTCTAGTTACCATTTTCTAACAATAACATTCGGCAGACCATTTTACTGCTGACGCTTCAATTTTACAACGTGAATGTCAACTTTACGAGGGAGAAGAACGTGTCCTCTATTATTCCTCTTCTTGTGTGAATTTGGAGGTATGACTGCTAGAGAATGATTTTCATTACACAATTAGCAGTCGGTCAATTTATCGGTGCTGAAAAAGTAGGTGGCGAGGGGATCGGGAATTTAATTGGAAGATTTCAAGAAAAACTTTTGCCATTTTTCAAAACTGTTGACAACTTTGTCACTCCAAACAGAATCCTGACGACGAATGAAGAAATTTCTGGTTGAAATTCAATAACTGGTGCTGATAATAACTTTTAGTTTCAAATGAAGTAATTAAAAGTATGTAAGTTTTGAGCCATTTTCAAAGTTATAATACGAGTGGCAATCAAAATTATCACGAGTTTAAATTTAATTCACTACTGAATCAGTTGGAAAACCAACTGGTGGATGAAATGCAGTCAATTCCAAATCTGAAAGGTGTATGTCACAAGAAAAGCCATTAACCTACAGACCAAATTTACTAGCAGGGGAAGTTACGACTACAGTGATTTATTAATCAATACTTTACTCTGCTAATATATCCTACTGCTAGTCGGGGTAATTCGGGCACAGCCTTAAATTGAGCCTTAAATCTTATCGGCTACATAGTCCAATAGCTCTGTGATATACTGTAACTGATAACCTCATTGTCTGATGTCATAGGCCTCACCGTTAAAATTATTTAAATTGACAAAAGGTCCTTTTTAAGTAGTCTGACGCCACAATATATAAAGAGGTTGAAACAAAATCACAATCCTATTTATTGTTGCACCATGAGTAATCAATTAACATATGCGCTTATTAGTAACTAAATAAAGGCAAAGAGGATACTTTAAGTGAATAAGAATATTGTATTATATATCTAAATTGATTCACATATCACATGATGTAGTTATTTCACGATGATTAAAACAAAAACTTGGAGAGGATAAAAATTGCTGCAAGAAATGCACATGATCTATGCAGTTTACCGATTTTTCGCTATATTAAGATTGCGCTGCGCATTTTCAGTATCCTGAAATTGCCCAGCAATCTCGAGATTACACAATGTACCTAAGAGTATGAAGCAATGCTACCACTGAAAGGCAGCCCTGATTTCAGTTTTCCACAATGTAGGAAAAAACGCGCACTGTTTCAGAGAATGGAGGCAAATTACCCATACCCGCAGTATTTACCGTCACTATCTAGGTACCTAGATACACTAGTTTGGTAATTACATAATTACGGGATTGGTATCAAGATGCACCCGTTAGATAGTTATAATTTAAATACCTAGATACACTAGTTATGTAATTAAGTGTTTGGTATCTAGATACACTAGATGGGTAATAGATGATTGGTACCTAGATATACAAAATGGGTAGTTATAGGTTAGGTACTTAGATACAGTAGTTTGATAGTAACAAGTTAGGTAGATATCTAGATATACTAGATCAAGTAAGCGTATGTCCTATGCCCGCCGTAACCGATAGCACATATCGGTAAATTGCAAGGAACCCTTATATACACAACAAAAATTAAGAAATTTTTGTGTTAAAACAAGTCTGAAATAAATAAATTTGTTAATGATTAGTTATATTTTAAATTGCATCTAATAAAATATAAATTCACATGTAGACCTAAGTTTCAAACGAATGAGACCTAAAAACTGATATGTAAATCTTCCTTTCTAACTCATTTGTTACCAGTCGGTCTTCGAATAAATTACACCTCTATCGTTTTCTTCGGACAAAAAAGAAGTTGAAAATTAATGTTTAAAACACCGACAACAGTACATTTCAATTGAACGCCAGTCTTGCATCAAATGTTTCCTTAGAATTAAATATAAAATACTGGAATACCTTTTATGTATATCCATAAAGTGTGAGGATATACACTACTCACTCATCGACTTGATGTTATTTCCTGTAAAGTTTCCTACAGAGGATTTCCACGCAGTGTCCCTTTGTTTCTTTTCTCATCACAGCTCTCCATTTGTATCTTCATCTACAAATGCACACCACAAGTCACAGCGACGTAAACACAAATTGAATAGACTTCTAACTCAATTGTATTTTAGAATCTGAATTTCTTTGATTTACTTTGATATTTCTATTTGAAGATGATGTATTGTTTTCTGAACCTCATTATGGCAGAGGGTGGTACCTCAAAGGTTAAAAATTATAAGGTTACTACCACTAAGAATATAGTTTTGAAAATATTTTTCCTTGCAATTATGTTTTTAACGATATTGGTGCTAAGGTTACTGGCTCACTGATTGGCAATGGAGGTTGACAAATAGGAGGGGGCGGAGCAATAACGCTCTAGTGCTCCACCCCCTCCTTTTTGCAAACCAATCAGAGAAGTTGTTACGTAAATTTCAATGTCAATAAAAACATACATTCCTGAAACACATTATCGGTAGAGACTTATGCGGTAGAAACAATAACTCAAAATCCATGTGCAGTTTACTCTACTTTTAAATTTTAGACCGAAGACACATAACCTTATTGGGCACACTGATGGCAGACAAGTCAGTATATAAATTTATAGTTATTACAAAGAGGTCTGTTTGGAAGTTTAATTTGAAAGTCAGATTAAGAGATTCTTCAATATTCAAATTATCATTTACTCCCAACAGAATTTTTTTCTCCAAAATCTGACAAAAAGGAAAATATATTTTGAACGAGATTTGTCATGTGCAGTCAGATATAGAATTGAAATTAGAGGAAACATTCAGCAAATAACAGTCATTAAGTGATCGAATTAAAATACACTTAGTTTGAGTATTCTAACTCAATGACAACTCAAGAAACATCCATATTTTATAGTTCCTAATCGAAATATCTACACTCTGGAAATGACTCTTACATCTCAGAATATTTATCAAGTGGCAGTGCAGGGAATTAATTTATTGGAGCAATTTAGATGTGGACTTGATTCACTGGAGAGATATTGGTGCAGACAAATAGAGGCTGTGACTACATAAGTCACAAGTGAAGGATATATTCAATGTCTCAATCGGAGACATGAAAGTGAAGCAGTACCTGCACTCAGAGTAATAACGATAGCAATTTAGAGGAGAGTACATTTCAATGACGTGCAAGTGCCTTCTGTGTACCTATAGATCAGCTGGAACACTAACCGTTGCTATCAATGTACAGGTTGGGGAAAAGTTTGGATCAATTATTAAAACTGAATTATTTTTTAAACAAATATTAACTTCTGATCTTGAAGTCAATTTTGATTCTGCTGAATCTCAAATCAAAGACTGCACATTTTGGACATTTGCAAACACACACAACACTGTTGCATAGGGAATTTTACCAGGATTTGTCTAAAGAAATGTGTCATCCATGTTACCTGGATTTTCGCTTTGAATTTGTGGTCAATACAGGAAGCAAAAGCTTCTGTGAAAATTCACTACAGATATGGAGGCTTGAAAAGATCATTACATATAATATAACTTGGCAGGAGATACCATGAGTATAGCTATGCGTCTCTGAAGAGAATGTTGTCAATGAAACCTGTGATCGGTAAATTATTCAATACATTTTTCAATGCATTATAATATGTATATTTTAATCTATATTTACGCCTCAACCAGAGATAAACCAACTTACACAGAAAAGGATAGCTGCTATAATGCATGTTTAATACTTGAGCATAGCACCAGCATGGTATAACTTGAACAACTCGTTTCTTCCAGATTTCGAACACATGCGTTTTAGCTGATTAAAGTTTAGCGAGAAAGCCAAACTGTGCAGCTGCTTGCATGGCTAATAGAGGGCTTATTTAGCTTCATGAGAGCCAGGAATGAGATAAATTAAATGTTCCATAGCGAACATCAGACTCTGAGTCAGAATTTACGAGTCACTGAGACAAACATTGTAACTGTTACGGAGGAGATGAATAGTTTGATTGTTCTACAGTGATAGATGTACGTGTACTTATTATATATAGTGTGAATATATTTTATTGATCAAATAGACAAAAAAATTCTCAATGAATATAAATGATTTAATTTGAATATACACATTCAGTTTAGAAGTAACAGCATTCAATTAACTTTGGTGTTATCATTAAAGCTATACTTTTTGAAATTCAATTCCCTTAATAACTTAAAGGCGAGACTTATTCAAAAGTTTTGATTGAAAATATTCGAAAACTTCTCCCGTACAGGAAATTAATTTCACGTCGAGTCTTGAATATATTGGAAACGTTTAGAAAGATAAATAAATGCAGTTAAATGATAACGATGGTTATTTTACTTTGTTATTTTATCTTTGGAATTAAATGAAAACAGGCGTTTCATCTCTCATCTTCAAAATATTTAAATTACATAAACTTTCAAGGAAATTCCCTGATTCTTTAGCTTCCCAGGAAATTATGCAAATTTCGCCCTAAGATATTCCTACAAAAAATTTAGAATTTAGATTATTTTCGCACGTAGGCTTTTTTCAGGAAAATTACCATCAGGTCTACAGAGATATCTCTGGCAAAGTGATGCTATTGGTGGGTCTGTTAATGACAAACATGTCTAATAACTAATAATAGTATTGAATTGAAATTAAAAGTAAAATATAATATGCATATACATCAAACAACTATTTTTTCTTGTGTCGAGCCAATAACATTAAAGACAAAGACCATTGAGTCTTAACAGCACTAAGTCCAAACAGCACTAAGTCCAAACAGCACTAAGTCCAAACAGCACTAAGTCTAAACAGCACTAAGTCTAAACAGCACTAAGTCCAAACAGCACTAAGTCTAAACAGCACTAAGTCTAAACAGCACTAAGTCCAAACAGCACTAAGTCCAAACAGCACTAAGTCCAAACAGCACTAAGTCCAAACAGCACTAAGTCCAAACAGCACTAAGTCCAAACAGCACTAAGTCCAAACAGCACTAAGTCCAAACAGCACTAAGTCCAAACAGCACTAAGTCCAAACAGCACTAAGTCCAAACAGCACTAAGTCTAAACAGCACTAAGTCCAAACAGCACTAAGTCTGAACAGCACTAAGTCTAAACAGCACTAAGTCCAAACAGCACTAAGTCCAATCAGCACTAAGTCCAAACAGCACTAAGTCCAAACAGCACTAAGTCCAAACAGCACTAAGTCTAAACAGCACTAAGTCTAAACAGCACTAAGTCCAAACAGCACTAAGTCCAAACAGCACTAAGTCCAAACAGCACTAAGTACAAACAGCACTAAGTCCAAACACACTAAGTCCAAACAGCACTAAGTTTAAACAGCACTAAATCCAAACATCAGTAAGTCCAAACAGCACTAAGTCCAAACAGCACTAAGTCCAAACAGCACTAAGTCCAAACAGCACTAAGTCCAAACAGCACTAAGTCCAAACAGCACTAAGTCCAAACAGCACTAAGTCTAAACAGCACTAAGTCCAAACAGCACTAAGTCCAAACAGCACTAAGTCCAAACAGCACTAAGTCCAAACAGCACTAAGTCCAAACAGCACTAAGTCTAAACAGCACTAAGTCTAAACAGCACTAAGTCTAAACAGCACTAAGTCCAAACAGCACTAAGTCCAAACAGCACTAAGTCCAAACAGCACTAAGTACAAACAGCACTAAGTCCAAACACACTAAGTCCAAACAGCACTAAGTTTAAACAGCACTAAATCCAAACATCAGTAAGTCCAAACAGCACTAAGTCCAAACAGCACTAAGTCCAAACAGCACTAAGTCCAAACAGCACTAAGTCCAAACAGCACTAAGTCCAAACAGCACTAAGTCTAAACAGCACTAAGTCTAAACAGCACTAAGTCCAAACAGCACTAAGTCCAAACAGCACTAAGTCTAAACAGCACTAAGTCCAAACAGCACTAAGTCCAAACAGCACTAAGTCCAAACAGCACTAAGTCCAAACAGCACTAAGTCCAAACAGCACTAAGTCCAAACAGCACTAAGTCCAAAAAGCACTAAGTCCAAACAGCACTAAGTCTAAACAGCACTAAGTCTAAACAGCACTAAGTCTAAACAGCACTAAGTCTAAACAGCACTAAGTCTAAACAGCACTAAGTCTAAACAGCACTAAGTCCAAACAGCACTAAGTCCAAACAGCACTAAGTCCAAACAGCACTAAGTCCAAACAGCACTAAGTCCAAACAGCACTGAGTCTAAACAGCACTAAGTCTAAACAGCACTAAGTCTAAACAGCACTAAGTCCAAACAGCACTAAGTCCAAACAGCACTAAGTCCTAACAGCACTAAGTCTAAACAGCACTAAGTCCAAACACACTAAGTCCAAACAGCACTAAGTTTAAACAGCACTAAATCCAAACAGCACTAAGTCCAAACAGCACTAAGTCCAAACAGCACTAAGTCTAAACAGCACTAAGTCCAAACAGCACTAAGTCCAAACAGCACTAAGTCCTAACAGCACTAAGTCCAAACACACTAAGTCCAAACAGCACTAAGTTTAAACAGCACTAAATCCAAACAGCACTAAGTCCAAACAGCACTAAGTCCAAACAGCACTAAGTCCTAACAGCACTAAGTCTAAACAGCACTAAGTCCAAACAGCACTAAGTCCAAACAGCAGTAAGTCCAAACAGCACTAAGTTTAAACAGCACTAAATCCAAACAGCAGTAAGTCCAAACAGCACTAAGTCCAAACAGCACTAAGTCCAAACAGCACTAAGTCTAAACAACACTAAGTCCAAACAGCACTAAGTCCAAACAGCACTAAGTCTAAACAGCACTAAATCCAAACAGCACTAAGTCTAAACAGCACTAAGTCCAAACAGCACTAAGTCCAAACAGCACTAAGTCCAAACAGCACTAAGTCCTAACAGCACTAAGTCTAAACAGCACTAAGTCCAAACACACTAAGTCCAAACAGCACTAAATCCAAACAGCACTAAGTCCAAACAGCACTAAGTCCTAACAGCACTAAGTCCAAACAGCACTAAGTCCAAACAGCACTAAGTCCTAACAGCACTAAGTCTAAACAGCACTAAGTCCAAACACACTGAGTCCAAACAGCACTAAGTCCAAACAGCACTAAGTTTAAACAGCACTAAATCCAAACAGCACTAAGTCCAAACAGCACTAAGTCCTAACAGCACTAAGTCCTAACAGCACTATGTCCAAACACACTAAGTCCAAACAGCACTAAGTTTAAACAGCACTAAATCCAAACAGCAGTAAGTCCAAACAGCACTAAGTCCAAACAGCACTAAGTCCAAACAGCACTAAGTCTAAACAACACTAAGTCCAAACAGCACTAAGTCCAAACAGCACTAAGTCCAAACAGAAC
The DNA here is from genome assembly GCA_947561585.1 of Caprella mutica. Taxonomy (NCBI): domain Eukaryota; kingdom Metazoa; phylum Arthropoda; class Malacostraca; order Amphipoda; family Caprellidae; genus Caprella; species Caprella mutica. The sequence goes on along the minus strand of CANNZV010000093.1, from coordinate 405,847 downwards.
TAAGTCCTAACAGCACTAAGTCCAAACAGCACTAAGTCCAAACAGCACTAAGTCTAAACAGCACTAAGTCTAAACAGTACTAAGTCTAAACAGCACTAAGTCTAAACAGCACTAAGTCTAAACAGCACTAAGTCTAAACAGCACTATGTCCAAACACACTAAGTCCAAACAGCACTAAGTTTAAACAGCACTAAATCCAAACAGCAGTAAGTCCAAACAGCACTAAGTCTAAACAGCACTAAGTCTAAACAACACTAAGTCCAAACAGCACTAAGTCCAAACAGCACAAAGTCCAAACAGAACTAAGTCCTAACAGCACTAAGTCCAAACAGCACTAAGTACAAACAGCACTAAGTTTAAACAGCACTAAATCCAAACAGCACTAAGTCTAAACAGCACTAAGTCTAAACAGCACTAAGTCCAAACAGCACTAAGTCCTAACAGCACTTAGTCCAAACAGCACTAAGTCCAAACAGCACTAAGTCCAAACAGCACTAAGTACAAACAGCACTAAGTTTAAACAGCACTAAGTTTAAACAGCACTAAATCCAAACAGCAGTAAGTCCAAATAGCACTAAGTCCAAACAGCACTAAGTTTAAACAGCAGTAAGTCCAAATAGCACTAAGTCCAAACAGCACTAAGTTTAAACAGCAGTAAGTCCAAACAGCACTAAGTCTAAACAGCACTAAGTCTAAACAACACTAAGTCCAAACAGCACTAAGTCCAAACAGAACTAAGTCCTAACAGCACTAAGTCCAAACAGCACTAAGTCCAAACAGCACTAAGTACAAACAGCACTAAGTTTAAACAGCACTAAATCCAAACAGCAGTAAGTCCAAACAGCAGTAAGTCCAAACAGCACGAAGTCTAAACAACACTAAGTCCAAACAGCACTAAGTCCAAACAGAACTAAGTCCTAACAGCACTAAGTCCAAACAGCACTAAGTCCAAACAGCACTAAGTCCAAACAGCACTAAGTCCAAACAGCACTAAGTCCAAACAGCACTAAGTCCAAACAGCACTAAGTCCAAACAGCACTAAGTCCAAACAGCACTAAGTCCTAACAGCACTAAGTCCAAACAGCACTAAGTCCAAACAGCACTAAGTCCAAACAGCACTAAGTCCTAACAGCACTAAGTCCAAACAGCACTAAGTCCAAACAGCACTAAGAACAAACAGCACTAAGTCCAAACAGCACTAAGTCTAAACAGCACTAAGTCTAAACAGCACTAAGTCCAAACAGCACTAAGTCCAAACAGCACTAAGTCTAAACAGCACTAAGTCTAAACAGCACTAAGTCCAAACAGCACTAAGAACAAACAGCACTAAGTCTAAACAGCACTAAGTCCAAACAGCACTAAGTCTAAACAGCACTAAGTCTAAACAGCACTAAGTCCAAACAGCACTAAGTCCAAACAGCACTAAGTCCAAACAGCACTAAGTCCAAACAGCACTAAGTCCAAACAGCACTAAGTCCAAACAGCACTAAGTCCAAACAGCACTAAGTCCTAACAGCACTAAGTCCAAACAGCACCAAGTCCTAACAGCACTAAGTCCTAACAGCACTAAGTCCTAACAGCACCAAGTCCTAACAGCACCAAGTCCAAACAGCACTAAGTCCTAACAGCACTAAGTCCTAACAGCACTAAGTCCAAACAGCACTAAGTCCAAACAGCACTAAGTCCAAACAGCACTAAGTCCAAACAGCACTAAGTCCAAACAGCACTAAGTCCAAACAGCACTAAGTCCAAACAGCACTAAGAACAAACAGCACTAAGTCCAAACAGCACTAAGTCTAAACAGCACTAAGTCCAAACAGCACTAAGTCCAAACAGCACTAAGTCCAAACAGCACTAAGTCTAAACAGCACTAAGTCCAAACAGCACTAAGTCTAAACAGCACTAAGTCCAAACAGCACTAAGTCCAAACAGCACTAAGTCTAAACAGCACTAAGTCCAAACAGCACTAAGTCCAAACAGCACTAAGTCCAAACAGCACTAAGTCCAAACAGCACTAAGTCCAAACAGCACTAAGTCCAAACAGCACTAAGTCCAAACAGCACTAAGTCCAAACAGCACTAAGTCCAAACAGCACCAAGTCCAAACAGCACCAAGTCCTAACAGCACCAAGTCCAAACAGCACCAAGTCCAAACAGCACTAAGTCCTAACAGCACTAAGTCCAAACAGCACTAAGTCCAAACAGCACTAAGTCCAAACAGCACTAAGTCCAAACAGCACTAAGTCCAAACAGCACTAAGTCCAAACAGCACTAAGTCCAAACAGCACTAAGTCCAAACAGCACTAAGTCCAAACAGCACTAAGTCCAAACAGCACTAAGTCCTAACAGCACTAAGTCCTAACAGCACCAAGTCCAAACAGCACTAAGTCCTAACAGCACTAAGTCCTAACAGCACTAAGTCCAAACAGCACTAAGTCCAAACAGCACTAAGTCCAAACAGCACTAAGTCCAAACAGCACTAAGTCCAAACAGCACTAAGTCCAAACAGCACTAAGTCCAAACAGCACTAAGTCCAAACAGCACTAAGTCCAAACAGCACTAAGTCCAAACAGCACTAAGTCCAAACAGCACTAAGTCCTAACAGCACTAAGTCCAAACAGCACTAAGTCCAAACAGCACTAAGTCCAAACAGCACTAAGTCCAAACAGCACTAAGTCCAAACAGCACTAAGTCCAAACAGCACTAAGTCCAAACAGCACTAAGTCCAAACAGCACTAAGTCCTAACAGCACTAAGTCCTAACAGCACCAAGTCCAAACAGCACTAAGTCCTAACAGCACTAAGTCCTAACAGCACTAAGTCCAAACAGCACTAAGTCCAAACAGCACTAAGTCCAAACAGCACTAAGTCCAAACAGCACTAAGTCCAAACAGCACTAAGTCCAAACAGCACTAAGTCCAAACAGCACTAAGTCTAAACAGCACTAAGTCTAAACAGCACTAAGTCCAAACAGCACTAAGTCTAAACAGCACTAAGTCCAAACAGCACTAAGTCTAAACAGCACTAAGTCCAAACAGCACTAAGTCTAAACAGCACTAAGTCCAAACAGCACTAAGTCTAAACAGCACTAAGTCCAAACAGCACTAAGTCCAAACAGCACTAAGTCCTAACAGCACTAAGTCCTAACAGCACTAAGTCCAAACAGCACTAAGTCCAAACAGCACTAAGTCCAAACAGCACTAAGTCCAAACAACACTAAGTCCAAACAGCACTAAGTCCAAACAGCACTAAATCCAAACAATAGTAAATTCACACCAAACTAATTATGGAATATTGCAGTTAAAGCCTAATGATTCAGAGTTCTATTCTCTTTTAATTACTTGGGAGGAAAATGTATTGCACACAAAAAGCAATCAGTTAAGGAGAAGGAAGTTAGTTAGCGTTCAAAAGAGTAATTAAGAAACTGTCTAAATAAAAAAAAAATTACATGATAAGGTAATTTATTCACTTCATTATCAGGTGTTTAATAGATAATGTTATCGTTGGATTATAAAATGCATATCGAAGTATTGATCAGCATAATAACACACACACCATATCTCAGCATACCATTTAAAATTGACTATAATTTATAAACTAGAAGGCAATATAATGAATATTGACTATATTTTACAAATTAGAAGGCAATATAATGAATATTGACTATATTTTACAAACTAGAAGGCAATATAATGAATATTGACTATAATTTACAAATTAGAAGGCAATATAATGAATATTGACTATAATCTACAAATTAGAAGGCAATATAATGAATATTGCATTGTCCGAAAAGTAATTTTTACTTATAGCTAAATGGGCTTGCATCATTGTAAAAATTTCCTTTTATATTCTTATTCAAAAAATATTTTTCATTATTCCAGAATATGTAAGTGATGGCTTTAACACATGAATGCCAATCAATTATTATCCTAATAAAATAACAGCAATAAAGTTTGGAAATGTCCTATCTGAAGACAGTCGATCATTCTGAAATTTATGCTGTAAAACATATCTAATCTACAGATGGTTGACAACTATTTCTCTTTCATTATAGATGTAGAATGCACAAGCCACGGTGAAGTACAGTAGGTGGAGATCTTTCACCTTCCTTAATTTAACATCTTTCAATTAGTTCTTGCTATACTATAAATCGACAGACCTTCCTTCTATTATTTGCCAATGCTCTGTTCATCGTCAGTTAGCCAGTGGATATAACCGAGACAGTATTCATAACAACGAACACTAACATATCTATTTCGAAATTCACTTCAATAATGGATATTGTCATTCGTTTTCAGCATATTGGTAGTTCGCTTTACAATTGTTGTGAGAGATGAATATAATATAAATGAATTTCGAACCAATAGAACTTGTAAATTCAATTCATTGTCTCGAAATAGCATAGCATGTGCCAAAAATTGAACTTACTTGAAATCCATCGTAGGTCCAGGATCCAAACTTCATGACGCAAGTCTGTTCATCGAAAGGAAAGTACTCTACGTCTATTTCACAGCTAGACTTGTAAATGGCGGGCGGTTTCCACTCCACCAGACCGTTGTACTGGAGAGTAGCTTTCGTTGAGAGTGTCACCTCGAAATTGCCATCAGCACTGGTAAGACATCAATCATAAGATTAGAAATAAATAAATACTACTCTATAAAATACATAAAACGTACTGTAAGATAAAAGTGTGTCACTGCTTGTTATTTTCACAATTAAAAGTTATCTGACTAATTTTAATTTTCTTCAAATTTTATAAATTTGTAGTTGTGTACCCAGACTTATTTTTCTACAGGTAATAAAATATCAAACTTTCTTTTTGTAATTGTGTAATTAGTAAACTGAAAATAAAGCATTAAAGGTACACTTTTCTTTGACTCTACCTGACACTTAACTTGATATCTAATAAGACATAATTCACCGTGTGATACACCCTGTTGAAAGATGAGATTATCGCAAATTTGCCACAGGTGCAAGAGTCACACTGTCTTAGGAAATTTCGTAATTCGATTTTTCCTGCAATTCGTGGAGAACATATCGGGCTACAATTGGAAAATTGTTTCAAGTGAATCGGTTTATTATTGAAGAAAGAGAGTATGTCCAAGCAAGAGAAAAATTACTCAATATAAAATTCTAATTTTTGACTACCGAAAATTCAACAACCTTCTTTTGTAGAAAAATTGAAGTAAATACACCAGGCTACCTACCAGAAAAGGATTCTATTGATTCAACACTTCGTGAAATTCTAATTCTAATATATAACTGTAGTAAATACACCAGGATACCATTTAATGTTTGTTTCAATTAAATCGGTTGACTATTGAAAGAGTATTAACTATTTTCGCAAATTCCTAACAACAACAATCAGGGGGTGGGGGACATTAAGTGGGAAAGGAAAATGTTTTTCTTATCCAAAGTTCAGACTTCGAAATTCATGAATGAAAGCATTACTGAGTACTGAAGACTAAAGACAATAGTTCTGAAACATAGTAATTACGAATTATTATTTAAAGGATATTCATTGAGTTTGTTTATAATTTGCACATATAGTACACACTAATTAAAGATTTCATCGAATAACCTAACTTAATTTAATGAAAAATAGAAGATACTATTCTTAACCAGATGAGCTCTTACATATATTAAAATAGCATTTTAATCATTTCAAACAAATTCTGGGTCCAAATGTTCCGTTCAATTACATAGCTACTTGGTTGAGATAAATTTAAGAGTAATGTAAATCATATACATAATTTCTTGGATTCCCTAAATTTGACAAGTCATTTTCCGCTTATATTGGTTTAATCGAAACTGGAAGAAACAATTCAAAATGGCTACTTGCTCGAGGGCTAGAAAGACTGAATAGATATTAGTTGATTACTCTGAAGAACTGTAATAGAAACTCAAACGAACCGTAATTAATCTTAATCGATAGACTTTGTGTTCAAAATCTACATACAACGGGAAGGTACACAGCAAGTATCACAAACTATCAATGTTAATAAGGTACAACTCACTTGTTGTAGAGCACGATGTCAGGTCTCCAGATATGATCAGAGGGAACATGGAGCATCTCAACACCTCCGTACTCTTTGGGCTCCCAGATGAGTTTGTAGTCGTACCATGACTGTGAAGAAGAGAGTGAAGATATAGACTGATAATTAAGTTAGTCGATTGGTGATGCGTGACACTAGTTAGTTAATTACCTTTGCAAATTACGGAAGGATATATTTTAGTCAGCCTTCATTTATTTATTTGTAATCTTTTCATTCGCATAACTCAAAAAGTATTCAAACAAATTGCCTGAAATTTGCTATGACGATTGGTCAATGTCCAATAATTATTTGATTATATTTTGGGAGAGATCGGCTCAAAGGTCAAGATCAACTGACCAGGTACTATCATAGAAAAATTATTGCATGATTCTAATTATCCCTATTATTTACAAATTTCTCGTAGTATACCTCGACTAATTTTAAAATATCTAAAAGCATTGCAATTAGTAAAGTTTCTATTTAGAAATGTGAAGTTAGTAAAGAATGAAAATATCATTAGAGATACAGTTTCCCTAGACTGTACCAAATTAGTTAGTAATTCATGTCTATTTCATATTTTACTAACTTCTAATAGAATAAGTTTACGATGCGTATATTTTCCATGGAAACACCGAACATTTTTGTAGCGGCCAAACGACTTAGATTAAAGCCAATGATTCGAAGAAATTGTCTGTAGGAAATTACAGTCTGCTTCATCAAATAGTTATCAGCGATAAAGAAAGGAAGTTACTGAAGACAGGCCCTTGCGAAGAACACTATTGTAAATCGTATACCAGCAGAATATAGCAGAATAAAAGCGCATTGGGAGAAATAAGTCCGAGTTACTGTTCAATATTTGGAAAGAAATGGATCTGGTTGTGACAAACATAAGATGCTAGAGAATTGATGTTAAGTGACTGCGTTAAAATGTATGTTTGTCATTAAAATTCGAATGAGTTGTAGATGAGACAGCGAAGAGTAGGTCTTAGTATTCTCAAGATGAGAAGCTATCAACGATAGAATAGTTCACGTCAATATTTCTTGTTATTCGTAAGAAACTAAGAATATTTGTATTTCCTTACTGACTCACCTGTTCAACCCATAGATTCGTAGTCATGATTTGGTTCTTCAGATTCTGAAAATGAAATAGAAATAGGTTATTATTCAGAAGCTAATTCAAGACATAACTCTAATTAGAGCGTAAGTTGAGAGCAAAACAGAGTTTGCTAATTAAAATAGCGTGTTCTGATATCCGACAGTGTAGACTGTAGAGTCAGTAGACATTTCTACCCCGTGGTAACCACTCCAGGGTTGTCAGACCTGCTAATGCAGTTAAGATAGCTGGTGTCACTCTCATCTAAATTGTAATCGGAAGATCAACTAAAAGAGCAGATTGAGATCATAGTTCATTTTAACACCCATAGAAACCAATGTATACTATGCATGCACACTGTGATGTGGCTCTATCGTCTGAAATTAGTCATATGCATTGTCCGTTAGTTCTAATTTTAATTAGAAATGTGTACAAATAATAACCACATTATTGTTAGTAATTACCTTTTAACATTACTTATCTGTATTATATAACAAGATAGTTCAGATAACACACAATAAATACAAACAAAATAATCTGAAAGTGATACATGAACTACTCTATAAGAGAGGTAATTAAGTCTCATGTAATAGTCTCAGTCTGCTCCAAGACTGCACAGAGTCTGCCCTAAGACTGCACAGAGTCTGCTCCAAGACTGCACAGAGTCTGCTCCAAGACTGCACAGAGTCTGCTCCAAGACTGCACAGAGTCTGGTCCAAGACTGCACAGAGTCTGCTCCAAGACTGCACAGAGTCTGCTCCAAGACTGCACAGAGTCTGCTCCAAGACTGCACAGAGTCTGCTCCAAGACTGCACAGAGTCTGCTCCAAGACTGCATAGAGTCTGCAGTAAGACTGCACAGAGTCTGCTATAAGACTGCACAGAGTCTGCTCCAAGACTGCATAGAGTCTGCAGTAAGACTGCACAGAGTCTGCTCCAAGACTGCATAGAGTCTGCAGTAAGACTGCACAGAGTCTGCTATAAGACTGCACAGAGTCTGCTCCAAGACTGCACAGAGTCTGCTCCAAGATTGCACAGAGTCTGCTCCAAGACTGCACAGAGTCTGCTCCAAGACTGCACAGAGTCTGCTCCAAGACTGCACAGAGTCTGCTCCAAGACTGCACAGAGTCTGCTCCAAGACTGCACAGAGTCTGCTCCAAGATTGCACAGATTCTGCTCCAAGACTGCACAGAGTCTGCTCCAAGACTGCATAGAGTCTGCAGTAAGACTGCACAGAGTCTGCTATAAGACTGTACAGAGTCTGCTCCAAGACTGCACAGAGTCTGCTCCAAGACTGCACAGAGTCTGCTCCAAGACTGCACAGAGTCTGCTCCAAGACTGCACAGAGTCTGCTCCAGGACTGCACAGAGTCTGCTCAAAGACTGCACAGAGTCTGCTCCAAGACTGCACAGAGTCTGCTCCAGGACTGCACAGAGTCTGCTCCAGGACTGCACAGAGTCTGCTCCAGGACTGCACAGAGTCTGCTCCAGGACTGCACAGAGTCTGCTCCAGGACTGCACAGAGTCTGCTCCAGGACTGCACAGAGTCTGCTCCAGGACTGCACAGAGTCTGCTCCAGGACTGCACAGAGTCTGCTCCAGGACTGCACAGAGTCTGCTCAAAGACTGCACAGAGTCTGCTCCAAGACTGCACAGAGTCTGCTATAAGACTGCACAGAGTCTGCTATAAGACTGCACAGAGTCTGCTCAAAGACTGCACAGAGTCTGCTCCAAGACTGCACAGAGTCTGCTATAAGACTGCACAGAGTCTGCTATAAGACTGCACAGAGTCTGCTATAAGACTGCACAGAGTCTGCTCAGATAATAATTGGCACTGAAAATATCTACAATATCTTGTTGTGAGACTTTTAATGAACATCAAATGTTTCAAATAATTAGACACTATATAATCATTGCGCAGCATAACATATCTAGTCATCACTGGATATAAATAGGTGAGTTCAAACTATCATGTTCAAGCTTATCATTGGGAATAAGTATTATATTTAAATAAATTGATTGCGAAGGAAATTGTGATAGTATGAATAATTATGTTTGGATATTCTTCCAATGAATTATCGTTGTAGTTAAATCACATTTCACTATAGAATAAAGTTGCCGATCATTTATACGTTTCATTTTACGCTGAATTATGAAGCGCTATTTACGGATTTGCTCGACTGTGTAGCATTGTTAAGCCCTAACAACACCATTAAATTAATTCGATGGCACAAAATGAGAGAAAGTGTCTGAAGATTATTACCTTTTGATAGGAGAAAATTAAATTTGAATTTTTATCGAAAAAAATATGTTGTCACTAGAAGTGGCTAATATACCCACTGTATGACTAATTAGAAACACAATTTTTCGCTACAATAATGTTTGGGGTATTAGTTAGACCAAATAAAGAGAGAAAATATAACCCAAATAACAAAGATGGAGAATTGATTGAACGAATGGAGAATTGATTGAACGAATGGAGAATTAATTGAACGAATGGAGAATTGATTGAACGAATGGAGAATTAATTGAACGAATGGAGAATTGATTGAACGGAAAATTGATTGAATGGAAAATTGATCAAATAGAAAATGATTCAATCGGAATCCTTTATTCGCGTCTACAAAATATGTACTTCAAGTTATGTATGACAAATGCAATGCATTATATTTTTTAAGAAGGGTTTCCCCATTCGATAAATTATTCGGTCGATCATTTCTTCATTTGATCAATTGTTTTCGAATTTTTTTTCAATAAATTCTCTTAGACCCATTATTTATCGCTAATATATCAATCCATATCATAAATTGAATAAAAATAAAATAAAATAAAAGTTCTTTTCGACAGTAACAAGAAATAAAATATCAACAAAGAAAATAATTCAATCAGAGTTGCATTTTTTTAAATTGACAAAAGGTTCAGTAACTATTAAATAAATTAAATAAATCCTTATTTCAGCCATAAAAGTCATCTATTTCTAAATAATAGGACATCAGACCGTTATGAGAGAGTGAAAAGTAAATGAAAATTAACATTCATAATATATTTATTTTCAGTTAAATTAATTGATGCGACGAAATAATTCACCAATCATATTTTTTCCCGTGAAGATGAAATAAGTTTTATTTTTGGAAATTATATGCACCCTCAATTGACTTTGTTGTATTCTTTATTTACAAAATGAAGATAATCCTAAATCTCCATATTGACCGAAATATTAGATAAGTCTTACATCCTATCATATTGTAATTAAAATGACACAGAGAATGTTTCGAAATGTCCATTTTCATCCTCACTGCCTGATTCTAAGAATAGACCATTGCTTAGAAACTACACGGATTAGCCACGACTAATGGAATAAAATTTGACTACAACAAGTAAATTGATTAAATTTGCAAGCGAAATAGAGGCACTTGATGTATATTCACGGAATATTACCATTGGGGTTAGTTTCGAGGCTGCATCATATACCAGTTTGATTTTAATGAAGAAAAAACACATGGCATCATTTTATTTCACTGGTGTTGATAGTACATGGGTACGGTATAGGTTCTTTATTTTTATTTATTGATTATAAAAGCGGTGTAAGTTACAGGAATTAATATTTCTTGTATCCTTTTAACAGTTCCATCTGAATCTTATCGACTGTACAGACATTTCCACTTCACCTCAAATTATCGACAAAAGGTCCTCCTCTTTTCATTGACAACAAATTGGATTGCTACGGGAATAGGATTTGTGTGAACGCAGGACACGCACCTGCTACTAGAGTCACTTTACTGATACTATCACTCTATCAATTGATAGCACTGATACTATCACTTTATTGATAAATTATCATGGCCAATGACTGCATTGTTGTCAATAGTAAGTAACTTGTCCTATAATATATGGTTCCATATATTCTTTCCGTATTTAATTCATTTTCCAATCAGTTAATACACTACACTTTCATTGATCATTCACTTCTGGTATTTCCATTTCTATCATTCCAAGTGTTTTCATAGAAGGCAACGTATTACTTCACTTCGAGTAACTTTAATCCGACTCATTCCAAAGCAATCAGTTCTGATCAGTTCGGTTCCTAACCAAAAGATTAGGGAAATTCTTTCTGAATTCTTGTACATTCCGAACAATTATCAGTTGCTGGACATCTCACTGGAGCAATCTGTTTCAGCGGCAATGAGAGCAGTGTTATGGTAATGGAATAACTTGAAAGTAAATATGTAGATGATTGTCTCAGTATGTTCTCCTTCACTGCATTCCTCAGTTTTTATTCACTCCAATGCAGTCTCGTTATTTTTTCCCTCTGACTCGCACTGACAATCTGAAGCGGACTGAGAGTTCACAAGAAATCATTTCCCATTGACGGTGAGCAATATTCCGTAGATTTATTACCCAAAAGAGAGATAGGAATGAATGCAGATGTTGGTTTCTCTCCAAGCAATCGGAGCAGCACAGATTATTAGGATATTGCTTGCAATGGACATGAAATGATGAGTTATTTTAGGACTGATAGTAGAAAATAAAATGAACTGCTATTAGTAAAGGCATATACATATTTTTCTAATTCATTCTTATTATTTAAAAGAACTTCAAATTATTAAGGCCTTTTGACTAGCTATACTAATTATTTGTTGTTCCCGTATAGCATATTAAATCATCTCTATTATTAGCAACCACGTGGATTAAATATAAGAACTACGATGTTATGATTAAGGTTGTGAGATATTCTCGTTTGAAAGTTAGTTCACAATTATTATTCTCACAACCTAGTGACTGTTAGTACAGGTGAGGTGAAGAGTAATAGATAGTCAAACACCATGGGTAAGTTTATACCAAACAAAAAGTGAAAAATATAAATATGAAATAGATATAAATTTTAAATAATTTAAAGGTCTTCTCCAGGCTCCGTGAAAAAATAACTTTATATCACATAATATTATAGAACTAAGGTCTAGGATAATCCATCTAAAAACTGCATAAAATTAGGTTCAGTGTATAATTTTTTTAATGTTTTTACTACTCTGTTGTACGAAACACTAATATGACGACGAAGAAAAAGATTGTACAGTCTTTGTTTTGATTTCAAATTTGAATTTTTGAATGCTAAAAATAATTTGCTGAAGTATATAAACATTTGTATAATAAGTTTCCCCTACTTTATACATTAACACAAATATTTATTATTGGATTGATTATACCTATCTAACTGACATTCAAAACACACGGTGTACATTCTTTTTCTTGCACTGAAAATTAGCAAGTCGGACGTAAAACGCCTATTGTAGAGTTTTTAATATAATAATCTTTAAAAACATAAAGAAATACATATATACTTTCAAGTTTCATGAGATTTATAGCAGAATGATGAGAAACATTAGCCTCATTAATTAAAACATTAAAAAAATAGCTTGGAAGAAACATTGTAAGCTTTTCATTAAAATCTGACAATGATGGGTGTAACTGCAAGTTTACTATATCAAATATAGATCTTACATCTTTCAGCATCCAAATGCAAGAGTACATCTTTTTGTAGAGGAAGTGCAGTATAAGCTGATTAGCTGTAAGAAAGTGTCCCATCTTATGAACATCCCCTGAGGAATATTCTGCTAATAATGATAATGTGTCACCTTCACGAGAACTATTCAGACTATCATGGAGAAACTTCCCTGCTATTTCTGGTAATGTTCTGTAATATTATGCCCTTATCCTGCCTTATGATTTGGAGAAAGGGAGACAGTAACTAATGTCTTTGCTATTGTGCTACTCAATCTCGAGCTAATAATTCAATTATAACTTATATTAGGAATTTCAACAAGTTGTACATTGTAGTGTTGTATAGAGACAGTTGTTACAACTTTTTTTTATGCTCACTTTGAAACATTCTTGACTCAGAATTTTCACATCTCACACTTCTCTATCAAACCATTTTACATTTCGACAATTTACTATAACAAGTAGAAACTAGGAGTTCAGAAAAAAAAAAACACTAGGAAACATGCTCAACACAATTGTACTTTGATGAGTTCGAACACATGGCTACTGTTTTAACCAAGCGTAAGGACACCGAAACTTCAATTTCGTCAGTTGACTTCAAAGTTAACTTCTGTGAGTTATTCCTTAACTAAAAACCATTGAAAGTTCTTCGTATGGAGTTAATGTGAGAATGGAGTTTGAGAAGTTTCAGGGTCTTCTTGTCCCTTGCCACCAGAATTTCACGAGTCTGCTACCAAACAGTAAGAAAGGTGAATTTACCCCTTAATTTATATTCATGTAACACTATCTTCGCTCTATCTATAATTGCCATTGAATACAGTCCTTTGCTGAAAGATCCTACTTTGAAATTGCCATTACACATTTCTCAGTGCTTATATCTAGGAAATAGACAGAGCCTTTTACCAGGGGAAACAAAAAACAACAAAATTTTGAAACAAAATCATACTAAAACCAACAGCAACAATCGCAAAGCGATACACGAGCTGTACATTTTGGCTATAAAAAATAAACTCCTTGTGATTTGCCCGCTCAAAATAACATGAAAATCTGCATCAATTCAGGCCTTCCAATCGGTGCGAAGTTAACCTTATCGAAAGAGTTCACCAAAGAAAAACATTGTAAATTTAGTTAGTAGTCAAAGAAAAAAGTAGAGACTAAACCTAATTTTTATAAAAGTTTAAGACTGGGAAAAAGGCTATTTAATTGTTCAAGTATTAGTATTCGAAATGTTTTATTAGTAGCTATGTTCATTTGCTCACGGAAATATCGTCAACAATGATTAAATTATACTGTTACGAAAAGAATTAGTTTAAACGAGACAAATTGAAATGTGAAGAAAAGGGACACAAGCACCGGAGACTGCACTCACGGATGGAAGAGGAAAATGAAGAGGCGATAGTAAATGAAGCCAACGAGCCTACCTAATTATTCATTATCCTAGAGCTGAGAATTTGTTCTTTATCTTCCTCTCTAACCACTTGCCAATAATAATAGCTGTGCTTCTATTTCAAAACAAAAGTTCTTAGATTTTACCTTTCTTAGATATCATTATGATACAAAGTTGCAAACAATAGAATAAAGCCTCTCTCAAACATAAGAACAAAGAGGAATCTAGCTTTTATTCCCTTCAATTGGCTTGCATCAAATTGAAAAAAAGTCTCCGTAAGAAACCTGAGACTTATTTTAGGTCTTCACTTCCGTAATTCAATGGAATAAACTGAATGCTATAGTCTCTACTCACTATAAACTGAATGCTATAGTCTCTACTCACTATAAACTGAATGCTATAGTCTCTACCCACTATAAACTGAATGCTATAGTCTCTACCCACTATAAACTGAATGCTATAGTCTCTACCCACTATAAACTGAATGCTATAGTCTCTACTCACTATAAACTGAATGCTATAGTCTCTACTCACTATAAACTGAATGCTATAGTCTCTACCCACTATAAACTGAATGCTATAGTCTCTACTCACTATAAACTGAATGCTATAGTCTCTACTCACTATAAACTGAATGCTATAGTCTCTACTCACTATAAACTGAATGCTATAGTCTCTACCCACTATAAACTGAATGCTATAGTCTCTACTCACTATAAACTGAATGCTATAGTCTCTACTCACTATAAACTGAATGCTATAGTCTCTACCCACTATAAACTGAATGCTATAGTCTCTACTCACTATAAACTGAATGCTATAGTCTCTACTCACTATAAACTGAATGCTATAGTCTCTACTCACTATAAACTGAATGCTATAGTCTCTACCCACTATAAACTGAATGCTATAGTCTCTACTCACTATAAACTGAATGCTATAGTCTCTACCCACTATAAACTGAATGCTATAGTCTCTACTCACTATAAACTGAATGCTATAGTCTCTACTCACTATAAACTGAATGCTATAGTCTCTACTCACTATAAACTGAATGCTATAGTCTCTACCCACTATAAACTGAATGCTATAGTCTCTACTCACTATAAACTGAATGCTATAGTCTCTACTCACTATAAACTGAATGCTATAGTCTCTACCCACTATAAACTGAATGCTATAGTCTCTACTCACTATAAACTGAATGCTATAGTCTCTACTCACTATAAACTGAATGCTATAGTCTCTACCCACTATAAACTGAATGCTATAGTCTCTACTCACTATAAACTGAATGCTATAGTCTCTACTCACTATAAACTGAATGCTATAGTCTCTACCCACTATAAACTGAATGCTATAGTCTCTACTCACTATAAACTGAATGCTATAGTCTCTACTCACTATAAACTGAATGCTATAGTCTCTACCCACTATAAACTGAATGCTATAGTCTCTACTCACTATAAACTGAATGCTATAGTCTCTACTCACTATAAACTGAATGCTATAGTCTCTACCCACTATAAACTGAATGCTATAGTCTCTAACCACTATAAACTGAATGCTATAGTCTCTACTCACTATAAACTGAATACTATAGTCTCTACTCACTATAAACTGAATGCTATAGTCTCTACTCACTATAAACTGAATGCTATAGTCTCTACTCACTATAAACTGAATGCTATAGTCTCTACCCACTATAAACTGAATGCTATAGTCTCTACTCACTATAAACTGAATGCTATAGTCTCTACCCACTATAAACTGAATGCTATAGTCTCTACTCACTATAAACTGAATGCTATAGTCTCTACTATAAATTTCTTTGCCAAGCGTTTCATTTCAAATCTTTGCGGGGCAATGAGCAGAGCAGCGAAGAAGAAAATTGATGTTGGTTGAGGAACGCTACCGTGAACATATTTTACTCAAAACACGTAAAGAACAGTAAAGAATGAATGTCGTGGTATGTCATCAAAACTGTCCTTTCCTTACTTTTTATATGCGACAAGGACGGCCATTTCCCAATTTTGAATCACTCACCGAAAACGTATTAATTAAATTCAATCGCATAGGTACTTCGTTTTATACGGGAGTATTAGCTAAACTTTTCAATAACTGACTCATGTTACTATCGTGTTTATTCAAGTACAGTCATTCACTTGTAGCAAGAAAAGCAGGCCCCATTACTTATGCACATCTCGCAAAGAAAGGTGCGGATGACTCAACCTTCATATTTGATTTTGTTAGCTCGTTTGCTCTCTTCTTCTTATTCACGCCAAAGCCAAACAAATGTGGTTTATCAATGTTGACATTGGCAAAACTTCTCAATTCACTGCTGATTGCAAAGAAGGAAAAGCAATCAAACTACACGCAAAACATTCCTTCCGTTTAATTTGGCTGAAGTAATATTTTGGAGGTGTTTCGAATAATATTAGAAAATAGAGGAATTTGCTAACGTGGGAATTGTAGGTTATGAATTTTCTTTTTCAATGTCAACCATTTTTAAACTTTAGATGAAATTGTCATTAAATTTTGTGTTTGCAGTCCAGAGAAAACGATAAAATAATTTGCCAAAATGTCTGAAAAGCATTCGATTTCAGTGCCGTCAAACACAGAAATCGAATGTGTGTTGATGTCCAGTATCTTGAAAAAGTAGAAATGGAACAGATTTAGGTATTTCTGTTCCAAAAATATTTGTGATGTCTTAATAACAACAGCACAGATGCAATAATAAGTATGAGTATAAATAAATATATTAACTATCATTTATATTAATTAACTTGAAATAATTATTTATAAACAATGTTGGTCAAATTTCAGTAGTTTAAAAAATAACCTTTTTCGAATTGAATTATTGAGTAATTATTATTAATCACTAATCATGTTATTAAACATCAAAAATATGTTGTTTCACTGCAATTATTTTAGTCCTATTCTTAAAAAATATCACCTGGGAAAATTAATTAGATAAAATTAATAATTAAAAACCACATTATCCTAATTATGAGGTATGAAACTCAACGTACATAAAAGGTGGATGCCTAATTCAGACAATGTATGGAATATTGGAAATCTAAATTTGCAAGGGATTTAGTAATAAGTAACCTGATATTTACAAGTTTGTTTTCTAACTTTTCAAATTAAAGGTGGAATTATGATGCAGTTTAGAATAACATGGACATTGTACTGGAGATATAATTGAAATTAAAGGAGATGAGTGATGGTTTGCTCCAAACACACCAAACCTGACCATCTAACATTCTCATGAGTTGTAGAGTGACAAATAAATCAGTGTTGGTAGCTGGAGAACAGCCAATACTCAATCAATCACCCAAACTGTCGGATACTTTACAACATTCACAGTTCAGGCACTTGGGGATAAATTATATCAAGTAATTATAAGGATTTTCACATTAAATTCTAATTTAATATCAAATAAAACAAATATTCTTCGTATTTATTTTGTCACCAGAAACAGATTTCTTGGTATCAGGATGCGAAAAATATCCTACGATAACATATGTGCTTATTTAAAAATAATTAAATAAATTTAATATAATTTTAAGATTTATATTGTAATTTTATTTAATTATTTTACAATGGATTTAAAATATTAATGTATTATGCTATAGAAATTACATTGCAAGAAATTGCCCGATGTAACATTCCACTGTTAATTCAGTGTCGATATTTCCATTAGTACTAAGAGTTTCTTCAAAAAACTATTCAAATTCCATGAAAAGTCTTTCTATTGTGATATCCATCCCTATTATATCCACGACTTCTCCTGCGTTAAAAGTCACGTCTTCAGATGCTAACAAGGCCCTATTTTTCTTCCATCCACTTAGAAAAAGTGAAGAATTGCTCACCCGAACAAAAGTGTCGGTGAAACATTTGCTCGAATGGAAAACTGACGAATATTCAAAACTAATGAATCGGAAACCTGAGACTTGAAGAATAAGCTGCAAAAGAACTCCGCTAGTATCACATTGTGGATAGAGATTTGAAATATAATAAAATATTCTCCATTGCTAACGATATCCTTCAGTAGATATTGGTTACTTTGATAAAATAAACCTTTGTTATATACAAAACTATTCGTGAAAAAATTTAATATCGCATGTTATGAATTAAACAGCTAATTTGAAATTACCTCCATTATAACACATGTATTTAGTTTCATTATTTTTTTTTTTTGATAATAGCTACATTAAATGAACATTATAACGAAAAGTTTTCTCTAATAATTTTCAGTGGAGGTTAAACTTAGTTCACCCTTGCAATGACTCCCAGGTGTTAATATCAGTGATAGGAAGCAGGAGGAGTGTGATTGTCTTAATTGAGCAGGTGAGTGACGAGATAATGTGTTTACAATCTGACATCGACCGATGAATGAAACGGTGTCATGAAAAGATAAAGATTTGGGAAGCACATGAGAACAGAAAGCTCATGAGACTGCCATGAGTAATTTAAATACCTACCAACTAAATATTTACCACAAGATTTAGAGAACTTCTTTTTAACAATCAATTGCAGTATCTCCCATCACTTTCAACATACTTCACACAAATTTCACCCGTTACCGCTGCTGAACTTATCTGGCAAATTAATATTATAGTTTGATGATTGTATTCAGTCTATCAATTATTGCTTGAAATTTTATCGAACATAAATATAAAGCCATTTAGTTATGTTAAATCTCTATCCATTCAAATATTCGTAGTATTTTGTCACCAGAAATAGATTTCTAGGTACCAGGACACCAAAAAATATCCTGCGATAACAGTTGCGTCTGCAAAACATTTCTAGTTACCATTTCCTAACAATAACATTCGGCAGACCATTTTACTGCTGACGCTTCAATTTTACAGCGTGAATGTCAACTTTACACGAGAGAGAAGAACGTCTCTTCTATTATTCCTCTCAATATTTTTTAGTAACTCTTTTGTTTGAATATGAAAGTAGAACTGTGAGAGAAGACTTCAAGTTTCGTACCTGTCGGTGCAAGTGATTGATAACAAAAACTTCAACTTTCTATTTAACAAACTTTGTGAAAACTTTCACCACTTCAAGAGTTACGACAGCTTGTTTTTGCACACGTTCATTTTTCTCTCGTTGGTGAATCAGGTCGGTGTTAAAATAATGTTTCAAATTTCAATGAATTACAGCCTTTTATAATTGAGGACAAAATTAGCATATGGCTGGTATTTGAATACTACTCGATTATTGCTAATGTAAAGAGAAATGTAATCAAATGACACAACAGCTAAAGGTTTAATTTAATGTCTTTTCTTTTATAATGTTAATTGGATCCCTTGGGAGCAATTAAATAATCTACATGTGCAGAATAAGATATAAATAAATGATGAAATACTACAAAGTCTCTAAAAATTTGTTAGGTAACCTCACGATATTCACAGTAAAAGTAACCATATCTTATAGTGTCTGTCTGTTGCACATCAGATTACAGTAATAAAATATTGAAGATATGGACTCCATGCATCATTTATTGTCAGAGTATTTTCACTTGTTATATTTCGTTTTGTGATCAAACATGATCAAACAGTTTTGCTACAAAAAACATTAAACTCTCTAATAGTAGAGGTAAAGAGGTGTAACTATTCTATACTATATTTTAGTATATATTTTATTTATTCATACCTAAAAAAAATAAGAATTTGGAACTATTTCGTACATTTATATAAGTAATATAAATATTACAAGATTTTCATTAAAGTTTTCTTTTATTAATAATCTAAGATTGTTTACCTTCATTATCATTTCTTTGAAATGCTGTTAAAGAAAACTTACGAATCTTAAATCTCCAACTGAACAAAAAATGTAACGTTACAGCGAACGCTTATCGGACACTTTTCCGGCACATGTACTATTCGTTGTATACGTTGTATAATATAGATTCAATGAACAGTTTAACCATCCTACAGCATAAACATGGACAGTATGAGTATCAAGAAATAAATTATTTTTCGAAGATAATAAAAACAATTCGGTTGTCGTGAAAGCAAGTTCCAAACGGATTACTCCATCTAAATCCCCACAATTGAAAACACGATCTTTAGCTCATATGAATTATCAAAAAACTATTCACCGAACTTTCGAAAATATTTAATATTTTTTGTCATGGTCATGTAGACATTAGATGGCGTTGGTTTCTTCATTAAATAAATCCGGAGCCAAAAAGGTGATTCTGTTCTTATCCTCCTTTTTTTCCTTCAGGTTGATTTGCGTCACATTGACGAAATGGAGGCGGAGAGATGGAGTGCTGAGTTTTTAATGTCCACACTATCAATATTCTGCAGTCATGTGAGTAGCTAGGTAGGAAATGTTCACCTGAACGTTTACCGAATTCTTAACTTCAGTATTTATAAATTGATCATTGGAGAGATGTTTATTCAAGAAACTACAAATGTAGAAACTTTTTCGCTTATCTTTGAACTTCAAACTAAGAATGATTCAGATGGAAAGTTTCGAGTGTTAAGTTTCTTCAAGGTTTCTTTTTAGGAGCTTCTTATGCTTTCGAAAACAGAGAAGAAATTTTCAAAAGATTCGAACACAAGACCACTCTTTTATTGTAGAACTATACAGTATACATATCAAATAATGAAAAATAATTATTTATCAACTATGATCAGAAATATATTAAACCAAATATAATATTTGGTTTAATTTTTCTTTACCAATGTGAGATTTGGATTCAAGTGAATAATTGCAACAGTAGCCCGGGCTAGATTTCAACATTCACTTTGTCAGTGTTTTTATTTTAAAATATTTTTCTTTTCAACCACGAGGCAGTAAAATTTGTGTTTAGATTTGAAGGTATATTCCTGAACTTCGTGAGCGCCATCTTTTTTCTAACTGTTTGTGATGCATGGAATGTTCCCTGGAGGATGGATGGTCAGAGAAAATCCTCACTGACTTCAATTGAAGTGGTTAGGATTTTCGACTGATATCTTGACTCAGTATCTGACAGAAGCATGATATTTATCCAGAAGAAAAGTTTTTAGAAACTACACAATTGAGATAAATGATAATTAATGATAAAAATTCCAATATTTTCTCTAATAAATGAAAATAAATTACAAATTTATCAGATTGTTGTGGTACTTTGTTCCTTCAATCGCCGTGGCCGTTTTTCTCGCTGTAGAAGAGGAAGTCGATGTTCCAAAAAGGAAACGTGAAAAATGATCAAAAGAATGGTTTCTGCAGCGTTCAACGTTTGGACACACAAAACTATTACGTGAACTGAGTCATAATGAGCCAAGTGATCTTAATAGCTTTCTGCGCATTGATGCTGAGTCATATAGTGAACTATTGCAATTGAGTGGGCCCTCAATTGCAAAACAAACTACAATTATGTGTCGTGCCATCTCTGCCACAAAGCGCTTATCAATTACACTGCGTTACATAGTCACGGGAAATACATTTGAAGATCTGAAGTTTGTTTAATAGTTAGCCAGATGACACCTATTAGTGTGGCAGCAAAGAGAGCCTTTATTAATGTAGACACTACTAAGAGATGAGTTATAAACCTAATTGCAACGATAAAACCAGTCGTGATAATTTTTTATATTGTAAATCACATGCCTTGGGAACATTTCCATTACCAGAAATATTTATCTTTCTTTACAAAGAATAAAATGTGAAATAAGATTTTTTTAATATCTCATATTAGTGGATATAAACACATTTTCAAAACTAACCAAAATTTTTATTTATTACATCTCTGGTTTAGGAAAACCCCTCAGATTTCATTAGATGGAGATTGCAATTTCCCAAAGCTATCTAGGGAGAAGTTTATCTGGAGGCAATGGAAACCTTATCAGCAACCATTTATTGCCCAGCCTCAGGACTCTCCTCTAAATTCATGAAGTGATAAATCGAAATGACTGTGAATGAGAAGTTAATGCTATAGTAAGATTATAAACCAGTCTCACGGAGCTGATACATCGCCTGAACAGTCTCAATTACTTGCCATTGTATGTAGATCTTTAACATTCATCAGCATTGTTCGGAAAACAATAGTTTGATGATAATTAAACAAACCATTTCAATACCATTGAATTTACGTACGCACTAGATATTAATTCTCATTTGTTAATTCTAGTTCCTATTTATTCATATTCCACTAAGTACAACATATCTAACGCTAATCGTGGGCGACATCGAGGCTGATATGAAACGAGATTCCCTGCAACTGATCCGTAAAATTGGAAACGAGATGAAAACTCCTGAAATGTGAGGTCGTAATGTGATACCTGGAGTAATTTGCCATGGGATTGATGTCGTGATGAAATGCTAACATTAAACCAATATGAATGAAATATTAGAGTTAAGACAAAATTTCTAAGCGAGGTGGCCTTTTAATTAGAAAACAGTCCAGGCTGTTCAATAAATCCACCAGTCGAGTTCATTAGTTCCTGCCTTCCTTATTTCTAGATTTGACTTCCGGTAGTTACTAAAATGAATTTATAACTTATTTATAAATATACTATAAATCATTTTAAGGTTACGTATTGCAATATTATGGCATAGACGATGGGACAAAATTTGTATAGAGAATATAAATGGCGATATCTCCTTTTCTGATTATAAAAGAAGAATAACGACAACCAAACAAAATATTCACAGTTCAAACTGAGCTCTCTCTATGGTCATTTTTAATTATCAACATTGCCAACAATATGTACTGCCTCTTTAAGAATTGATTCACAGCGCTTTTAAGTTACTGTGTAACTGGCTCAACATTTCAAAAGTATCTAAATAGTAGCGGTTGATAATCCACACCAGATTGTTATATCATAAATCCTATGAAACCTAATTCGGTATATTTTCATTCAATTTTTTTTAAGGTAGGTGAATTAATGTATGTTCAATCAAATAGATACATGATAGCATTTATAAAAATGGTTTGCGAGTAAATATTTCAAAGTAATAATTTCCGGTTATCAACCTGAAAAATGAAGCAGATGATTGATACAACTTTTTAAGGAATTTTTCATTGGTAAAAGTCTTTTTCTACCTGCAGGATTACTAATTAATATAACTTGACATTTGTATTTCACTTTAACATAATTCAATTTGATAGCTAAGTAAAATTACAAATTTAAAATAGTTTGGCGCATTGACTAGATGCATTTCTATTCAGAATTGATAATCAATTGGTAGAAGATAAAGCGAGTACATCTATCTGATGTAAGAAAGATTACACTCAGTCGATGATATTTCCTGTAAATCGCTGTGTCATACATTATCGTTTGTTGAGTCTCTTCAGTGTAAGGCTTCACTGCTTCCATTCAGCTCTCTAATGAACTAACTTATCAGGTTCTTGTGAATGTAATACATTGTTACGATTATTGTCTGTTACTGTTATATGGTGAATTGACAGTTTTTTATACTGATGAAGAAAATTGCAAGCTTTATGTTCCCATTCCACATCTCGACTAATAAGATTTAATTTTAATACCAAGGAGCACTCAAATATTTCTAGGTAGATCCAAGAGGAGAATGAAAATATTGAAACACAAAAAGCAAGTGGAAATATTTATTCAGTAGAGTAAAAAGCAAATGAAACTAAGCACCAATTACACTTTAATCCCATTTTAACTTGACAATAGATTAAAATTTACTTTATAGACAGTGTAAGTATTGGATCAAAGAACCTAGAATTCAATTCAACGTATCTTGCTTCTAAATCCGCCAAATTTGTAACAAATTGAGTTCCGACAGCCATGATTCAGTTACACTTCTCTTCTTTCGCACAATTTGTGGTAGTCATTTTAATACTCGCGTTTTATTTTTCAAATTATATCTCGTGAAGTGATTTGGAAGGCCAAACTTTACATCCATGTGTTCATTTTGAAAGAAATTGATAATGTATTTATTTGGGGGTTTAATTAACGTATCGCTGTCCATATCGCTGACGTTAAAAGGAAATGAAATACAAGGGACTGGAAAAAAGAGTCAGAAAGGAAAGTTACTCCATGAACTAAGTCACAGACAAAACTCAAAGATGCAGAAAAGCTACTCCGTGGTACAGTCACTTACCAAGGAATGTGACGTAACAGAGACCGGTGGTTGCAAACATGGATGGAAGAGGAAGATGAAGAGGTGACAGTAAATGACGCCTACAAGTCTACCTAACACAAAATCTAAGACCTCGTAGTTGAAGAGCAGAACCCTAGCGCTATCCTCTAAACTGCAAGTAGCGTTAAAAAAATGATAAACATGGTAAAAATGAAAAGACAATACATATCCAAATTACAACAGTTTGGGCCACAATAGACCCTTTTTCTTCTATTTCACCACAGGCAGTCTCAGGATAGAACCTCTCGGAGCAAAGAAATTAATATAAATAGCCATTTTCTGAGTTAAATATTGACACAGGAGCTCTAGAAGAACTCTCAGATGTACGGGGATTAAAAGGCTCATTGAAACAATGTGGATGTGAGTGAAGAATTTATTCCAAATCTCAGTGTACAAACAGCCGAAAGAGAAGAATTAGAAAAGGAAATTAATTTTCCTGAGGCTTTAATAGAATGCTAGAATTAGAAAGGTTAATTTTAATAAACTCTTCAAATAATATACTTACTTCTATATCAATGTCGTTAACTTTTTTATTTGAACAAATGAGAGGTCGCAATTTTGTTCTTTCATGTAATCTAAATCTCATTTCATTGAATTGTAACTTTCTGCGTAATTGAATCCACTAAATAGTTCCGGTGTAGGTACTTCTTTCAGGCAGGGAATTTAACTTAAAAAATGATTTTTATCTGCAGATACAATTGCAGGAAAAGTAATTGGTGATGTGGCGATGGTAAAGTTGAAACTGTTATTGAGTTGTTACGTACTCTTCTTTTAGTGAGGATGTCATCAAATTAAGAAATAACATTTTGACAACTCTCTTCGTAGAGACAGAGGTTTACGTTATTACCAAACATGACAAATATTCGTATCCCTGTTTTCAGTCGTAATGCATTTACTTCAAACTTTGATAATTCCACACCAAGAAAGATTCGAATGTCTCTCCTCTAACTTTGTTCTAAATCCAAGTTAAATTGTTACAACATGAAATATGAGGGAAGAATAAACCAGATGTTATTTTTTATCTCCTAACTTCTTGTGCCCCGCTCTGCTACAATGAAATTAAAAAAAATACTTTGCTCACCGTTGCATAATATTATAATTACTCTGAATTAACGAAATTCTGTAAAAATATGTAAGAGGCCAAAGTAAATAAGTATACTTATGAAGCTAACATAAAAAATCAGTACGCAGTATAAAATTATTCTAATATTGTAAGTGTAATTACAGTCATGCTGTTATAGAAAAGTATTTTAATAACTCATTTATTCAATCACTATAGATAACTTTTACCTGATGTATCGATAGATGTGAATCACAGTACAAAGATCGAAGCTTTAAAGGTTTACTTAAAGACAGATAAGCACAAAATTGAAATAGTGGCATGATCCATGATATTCAGTAAAATAAGCTCCATACCTCAAGCGGATCAATACCCTTAGAATGTTTTAATAAATACTCTAAAAGTTCTGAAATTTGGTATACATGTAGAACAAGACAAATTATAAATGCTTCTGTTAGAGGGGTAACTTCAAAGCATTATACCATCATCACATTTTCACTTAAAGGGGCAGTTCAGTCAAAATCAAACTATCGCCAAATTGGTCCTAAATCGATTTAGTATATTTATTTATGTAACATTAGAATATTCGTTGATTTTAGAAAAGTTTATATAAAAAGTATATTGTAAATTAGTGGCGCCATCTGCGGACTGCGGTGGACCGCGTAACTAATCATTGTAGTACGTAAACAAAATGATAACCAGTCCAAGACTTGAATCGGTTATAAACTTATGAAAATGGTGAAAAGAATTTGTGAAATTGAAAACTGTCCTTCGAGACAATTAGATTTAGTTTTGAAAAGAAAACCATCTCTTCATAAATTACCTGGTAATACTGTTGATAGAAAAATTGTTCACATGTTATCAGCTGTAAAATGTAAATTAATAGTACTGAGTGGTGGCGCCATCTGTAGGAGGACGCAGGAACTAAATCGAATTTATAAAATATGATATATATCGCTTATTATATTTTTTTCAACCGTTTAATTCTACAAGAATATTTTATTCTTACTAAGTGATCGTTCAACATTAATATTATGAAAACAAAAATTGACTGAACTACCCCTTTAAGGGTGACGAAACTGGATTCATTTGTAAGAGGAAGAGTTGCTTCACGATAGAGCATAAGATATATTTGATATTAAATTTTTTTTTTAGAAATTTTGTATAAAAAAATATTTTAAAAATCCAATTTTCTGCATATTTTTCAAATTCTTTCAGCTATAATTTTCTTTTTAATTCAGATATTTAAAAAAAAAACAATGTTATATTATAAAGCACCTCTTTCTTCTTCAAAAGACCATGCCACGTCTCTCTAAAACAAAAGCTGACAAAAATATAGAGCATCCAACATCCCAAAACGTAAGTTTTCAGGAGAGACTGAAACATCTCTACCACCAGGTCATCTCGCTCTAGATTATAGAAGGATGAGTCGTTTAGACAAGCGACACATCCTCCTAGTACAAAATAACACATTTGCATTGGTAAATGTGTTTTAATTAAAGGAACAAATATAATTAATTATGAAATATTTTATACTTTGTTCATCGAAATAATACTTTTTGAAAATTTAATATATTTTGAAAAAGCGTCATTTAGTGACTAATAGCTCAAGCTGTACTCGAGTCACTGTTGTATTTTCATAAACGTTGCAAATAAAACGTTTGTATATCAAGGAGTAATATTCATAATTATAACTCTAGAAATATATTATTAGTTAATAATGCATAAGTATATTCATTATTTACTGCATATTTACTAAGATAGACAATTTTGTACAGGTCCATGAAAATTTAAGGTCATCTATTTGGAAATAAAATAAACAACGCCATCTACCGGATGTTCGCTTAAACTTTTGTAACTAATAAAAATCCTATTTTCTCTGAAAAAAAAAACTGTGACTTTGGCCAAAATATCTCATATCTGTATCCAAGAAAATTTTTTACATTAAGATTAGACTTCCCTTTAAGTATAACATTATATAAACCGATTTTGAATTAAAAGTGATTATATTGGTAACCCGAGAGCCTAGTTAAATCACTAAGAAATGATAAGTAGATATAGATTATAAGTATCAATGATAGTGAAAAAATAGAACACATTACTTAAAGTATACATTTTTCACTATCGACACTATGGGGGTGTCGATATAATGGATGAGTATAAGATATAATTTAATTCTTCAACAGAAGAGCTTTGTCTTACTTATTTTCTTTAGATCGTGAATGGTCCCTGTTGAATTTTCATCAATTTAATGGAAAGCGAATCGCAACAGGATTTCATTGTTTGATTTTGTTTCTGGAGATCAGCGTGTTTGTTAAGTTGTTTAGTTAGTTGTCGGAACTGAAAACACTGAAATCCATGTACTTTCCCTAAATTGAATTCGTTGAACTTTTCACCTGAAATGATCAATTGAATTCTTTTGCAGTGAAAGTTAATTGAATATTCTGTGTATGTCTTTTCTATCGAATGTTAACTTCTAGTTATTTTATTCTATTTCTCTCCCCACGAAGCTAATGCTGTGCAATAAACAAATCAGATCCTCTTGATATTTCTTGTCTAAGTTCTGGTGTGGTTCATTGCTCCATTTGTTCGGTCAAGAGCTCTTCAGGAGAATTTAGAGAGCATTCCAGAGTTGTTGAAGTGCCTTTCATTCCAAATAATTAGGAGCATTCCCAGTTCTAAACGGAATCTTGAATAAGCTGCATGAACCCTACAGGTGTCAAACACTTATCAAATTTCTTCCCTCACAAGCAGAACACCCATCGCATTATCTCATTATTTTATATCTTATATAACAAATATGATTAAAAAAAAAAAAAATTACCAAGCGAAAATAATTTAGTAAAGTGTAATTAACATTTCCCATTCTATTATATTATTCTTTTATTTCATTCACGGAAAATATTTTTAAACTTAATTTCATTAACAAACTAATGCAGTATAACATCTCCCCTGCTGACGGTGTGATACGAGAGGCAGAACTGAAACACTGACAGTTATCCTATTAGAGTAGAAATATCACCTAACTCTTATTGCTGACTCATCTTTTTAATTCTCTAACGCTTCGAGAAGTCATCTTTATTGAGTGAAAAATTAAAATTAGGTATAAGATAAAGTGATACAATTTCACACTTAAATTAACACAATCAATGATTGTAATAAATTTCACAGATTAATCTTTTAAGCAAGATATTTATATCGAGGGAATTAAAGCGTATGATTTCATTCAGTTTTATACAACAAATTACTATATTAGACAGTACAGAAAGAATACCAGTCTGAGTACCATCTGTACGTCACAGTATCATATGAATTATTACAATTAATGACTGTTTTTATAGGTAATAAAGTAACTGAGGTTGAATACTTAGCATAGCCATTCTTGCCACCTGATAGTTCACTTCACTCGATGTTAGTGACAATGAGAAATACAATGGATAAGATAATTATCGGTTAAATATCTTTATGCAGTACTTTGAAATAGGTACTAAAGTACATATTTAGCAGAACTAAATATGCAGTACTTTGGAATAGGCCATGTATTTTATTTTGTATCAATTCAATAGATTGCCAGTGTGTGATTTCTGTCAATAGGAATTACAACACAGAAATATTTATACTCTTAGAATAACATCAAAAAGTGAATAATAATATATACCTTAAAACTATCAATTTTTATATTACTTTCATTACATTTTAATATAAATTACATCATTAAATCGACGGGATAAATGCCTATCTCTTCAAACTGTCTCCCATTCTTTGGTTTAGATCTCAATAAAGGAACATCGCACTGATTCATGGACATTAGAGATCACTGTCATTACCTTCGCAAATTTGCGGAAGGTCATATATTACCCGGCATTTATTTATTTATCCTCTTGTTATTCGCATAACTGAAAAAGTGTTCAACCAAATTGCATGACATTTGCTGAAACGATTGGTCAATGTCCAGTGACATTCTGGTAGAATTTTGGGAGCGACCCGATCAGAGGGCAAGGTCATGGTCATTTATAACTCAAAAAGTACTGAACCATATTGCATGAAACTTGGTGAAATGATTGTTCTGGTTTGAGGGGTTGTCAGAATCAGTTGATGTTCTGTGATTTCAATCTTCAGTGACCTTCTGGTAGAATTTTGGGAGCAACATGGTCAAAGGTCAAGGACATGGTTATCTATAACTCAAAAAGTACTGAACTATATTGCATGAAACTTAGAGGGATGATTGGTCAATACACAGGAACGATTTGGTTAAATTTTAGGAGCGATCGGGTTAAAGGTCAAAGATCAAGGTCAAGGCCATTTATAACTCAATAACTCAAAAAGTATTCAACCAAATTGTCTGAAATTTGATGGGACGATTTTACCAGGAACCATCTGGTAAAATTTTGTGAGCGATCCGGTCAAAGGTCAAGGTCATTTATAACTCAAAAAGTATTGAGCCATATTGCATGAAACTTGGTGGGATGATTGGTTATTATCCAGCTACCAGTATGATGGATTTTGGGAACGAACAGGCCAAAGCGGCGGAGAAGGTATGCGCTCTACCGAGTGCACGTAATCTAGTTCTTTTTATTATCGGCACTGTGAGCTTATGCAAGGATTATTGAAGTTTGTCAATCTAGGTCAACGGCTGAAGAGCTTCTCTTTAATTTGCTCTGGCTTTGCTTCCATTCTGGTGGGAATGACTGTACGTACAATATAGAGGATCTGAATGTCTAAAATGAAAAAAGAACAAAGTGAATCACACAGTTCTTACACAGAGCTCTAGTATATAATTTAAGAGAAGCTTTTATATAACATAAGAGATAACGCTTAAACAAATTATAATGGTTATAATGTAAATTGTTACTGTGTCCTCAACATACGGTGTGTTGAAGTAGTGATTTTATAAATAGAAAGAGAGTGAAAATGGAGTAAAATTATATACTATTTTACAAAAACACATAGGGTAAATTGCTAGTTATCGGTCAGTACTACATCTTCGGTCATATAT
Source organism: Caprella mutica (assembly GCA_947561585.1). Classification (NCBI taxonomy): domain Eukaryota; kingdom Metazoa; phylum Arthropoda; class Malacostraca; order Amphipoda; family Caprellidae; genus Caprella; species Caprella mutica. The sequence goes on along the minus strand of CANNZV010000093.1, from coordinate 375,669 downwards.
AAGAAAAAACAATATAGAAATAGCATTATTACACAGTGCTATCTAATAATAATTTCTATATTGTTTTTTCTTATATGACCGAAGATGTAGTACTGACCGATAATTCGTAACTTACCCTACATGTAATTAATCACCATTATACTAAATAGCAGTTTACAATTACCATTATTAATCCATTGAAATCATTTGAATACATTGACAGCATTGGCTATTCATATAGATTATAGCAACCTCTCTTTGGAGTATAAGCACTATTATGAAGCTAGTCAGCACTTTCATACATTCGATTAAACTTTATAATTCATTGTACATTGGTAATCTGGTAATTTATTCCTGTTAGAGAACTTAATATAATATAACTCGATTAATATTCGCATTTAAAATCACAACATTGAATTAATTAGACAACAATGAAATATTTGTTCAACTCGTTCTGTTTCCTAGAACCCTTCCTTCCAAATCAAAGCTAATTAAGTTCTTAATGACCTAAAAGTTGGAACCATTCAGTCCAGATTTTGCAGGTCACTCATTATTCAGGTTTCTAAAGGTTTTTCGATATTTTGTTACCGATAAATTGGAGTCTTCGTCCTATCTGATGGAGGAATGTGTCATGCAAACTGTGTTCTGATTGGTGGAAGAGAGGGAGACTAGGAACAGAGAACAGGAGAGACAGATTTGTTTTACTGAATAAGTGAAGGTAAACTAAGGAAAAGGCTAACGTAATAGCATGTAAACTTCCGAACCAGAAAACTAGCAATACATACAGTTAACCATGAGTAAATTAGTCTCTGCAATCTAAATAAATCAACAAGAATTTTCACGAAAAAAAATATTTTTAGTTGAATCATTAATCCTTCTTTGAAAACTTTTCATCGCATTATTTTCAGTTCAAAGGATATAAGAGATGATCCTAATTGATGAGCCTATTTATCAAGCGTCAGTCCTCTCCTTGGATGAACTAAATCACACCTGCCATTAATTTACTCACCTCCACTGTTATATCTCATATATTTAATTGATCGAGACTGATAAATATTTGTCTGACAAATCTAATATATTGGAATTTTTCCAAAAATAAGGATTATATATTATGTAAACCATGATGTGAATAGGTATAAGATTTTAACTTATTCTTGATGAGGTAACTCAAGCAGAATTCGATTTATAATAACCAATGTCAATTAGATGAAGTCATAGTTAATCAATTCATGGAGCTCTATTATCATTATGATTTATGATGTAATGTTTATCTATATGTATTTATGATGATGATCTAAATGTATTTGTGGCTCTAGGACAACTGCCATGCAATATATTATAATTTTATTTTGGGTGAATTGTAATGCACTTGTAAACCTAACACTTCTTGAGGAATTAATTTGATGTAAAGTATATTATTATTTTAACCTAAAATTTTAGTATAAAAATGCTTATTTATAGTAAGAAATTGTGAATGAAGAATTAATACTGAAGTAATACTAGATTTCTTTCTTTGTTACAATCATTTTCTTTCACATTTTACGCCTTAAATAATCAAATGGTTGACAAAAAGATTGAAATCTATAGATACAAATTATTTTTTTCAAACATTTCAGAATACAAAGAATAGTACAAACATAAGCTTAACAGGTTAAAATTTTCAGTGAGTGTGGTTTTGCATCTTACTATTTTAGAGTTGCTTTCACACAACACTGGGCATACATGAGTTAACTAAAATGCTGATTTATTATTAGTATAATAACAAATTTAATAAAACATATTTCAGTAATAATTATTCTCATATTTTGATATTTTTCAAATATTTATAAGACATGGGAGCTAGAAACAAAGAAACTATAGACAAACAAATTCAAATTTCAAAGTTACTGAGTGAAGTGTTCTTTGTAAGAATTTTTTTTAACATAGAAATAAGATAAATACCACTTCAGTTTCTAATCCTGAATCTAGCAGAAAAGTTTGTTTATAAAAATAAGAAATATTAATTAACCCATTAAAAATTCTTAAATAGTAAAATGCAAAATTACACTCACTGGAAATGTTACCCTGTAAAGCTTATGTTTGTACTATTCTTTGTATTTTGAAATGTTTGAAAAGAAAGTTTTGCATCTATAGATTTTCCACTCCTTGTCAACCACTTGATTGTTTAAGTAGCTAAATGGGTTAAATATTATTTAAAAAAGAAATAAATTTACTCAATTTAGTATACTTTAACTGCAAATTCTGAATCTACCGTCAATACTAATTTTTATCCTTCTTTATGCACAATTTAGGACTGTACGATTAATATTATACTTAATTTTTAGGATAAGATAATAATATTCTTCACATCAAATTAATTCCATGAAATGTTAAGTTTACAAGTGCATTACAATTCACCCAATATAAAATTATAATATATTGCATGGCAGTTATCCGCATGGCAGTTGTCCGCATGGCAGTTGTCCGTACACTGTAATTGTATTGCACATCCTATCGCTGTTAAGAAGACACTCCGAGCAGTTTGTAGATATTTAGGGTATGAAATTTATTATTCTGAGTTATTATTTTTAAGGTTGATAAGCTTCTTATAATTTATTGCCACTTGGATCTTAATTTCCATACTTTATAGTACGTTCACTGTTCAAATGTTCATCTTATATGAAATCTTTCTCTTTCAAAAAACTGCTTTTCGCATTTAGTTTAAATGACTATATATGATCATTAGAACTATAAAAGGTTAAACGAAATTAATCACGTATATAATTTCCCAGAGTTCCATGTCTCAGACCGAGTAATATCATAAGTTTTTCTCTGATCAAAAGATACATATAGTATACTTTAAGACTTAAGTAATATATTTATAATATCAGAAAAACTGATACAATTCTTCGTGAAACTGGAAGCTACCTCACAATTATTCGTTAGAGATGTACAATATTCAGTGTCAAATTGCTACTGGATTGCTTTATGTACAATATTCAGTGTCAAATTGCTACTGGATTGCTTTATGTACAATATTCAGTGTCAAATTGCTACTGGATTGCTTTATGTACAATATTCAGTTTCAAATTGCTACTGGATTGCTTTATGTACAATATTCAGTGTCAAATTGCTACTGGATTGCTTTATGTACAATATTCAGTGTCAAATTGCTACTGGATTGCTTTATGTACAATATTCAGTGTCAAATTGCTACTGGATTGCTTTATGTACAATATTCAGTGTCAAATTGCTACTGGATTGCTTTATGTACAATATTCAGTTTCAAATTGCTACTGGATTGCTTTATGTACAATATTTAGTGTCAAATTGCTACTGGATTGCTTTATGTACAATATTCAGTGTCAAATTGCTACTGGATTGCTTTATGTACAATATTCAGTGTCAAATTGCTACTGGATTGCTTTATGTACAATATTCAGTTTCAAATTGCTACTGGATTGCTTTATGTACAATATTTAGAGTCAAATTGCTACTGGATTGCTTTATGTACAATATTCAGTGTCAAATTGCTACTGGATTGCTTTATGTACAATATTTAGTGTCAAATTGCTACTGGATTGCTTTATGTACAATATTCAGTGTCAAATTGCTACTGGATTGCTTTATGTACAATATTCAGTGTCAAATTGCTACTGGATTGCTTTATGTACAATATTCAGTGTCAAATTGCTAATGGATTGCTTTATTCTTCTGTAAATTACATTATGCACAACTAAAAAGTTATCCGTCAAAAAAGACTCAACTATAATTTTTCGGTTACTTTTAAAATTATCCGAATTTTTCAAAAATATTAGATTTTTTTTGCTATCTGGACAATTATTTTGGTATTGGAATTGAATCTTAAATTACAAATTAAAGCGTGACATTTTACTTGCAACCAACCAACCAAAAGACAAATACACTATTAGTATATTGGTAGATAGCCAATAACAGTTTTACAAGTTCGAGGTTGTCTTATAATCAATTCTATGTGCTATGTAAGTTACAGCATTAAAAGTTAAGTTGCGGGTATCTTCTTCGTTATGATAGTATTGAAAATTCATAAATTCGTATTTATAATTTCAATATATTTTAATTTGTAGCCAAATGCATGATTATTTTAGGTTGAACTCTGCAATATTTTATCTATTGATTGGTATTTTAAATATCTTCGAACTGTAACTTTGCACTCTTGGTTAGCCTTATTCCATTGTCTTTGGCAGTGGAAAAGTGAAGGGCCTATAGACCAGGAGCAAATATCAGCTTAAGAATTAGATTTCAAAATGGACCAGAATTCCTCTGTCTGCTCCAATTGCAGTTCATTAAATGGGAATAAGAGTTTGCAGGGATAATGAAGTGTTTGTAGAGGAAAGTTTTACAAGTTATAATTGATATTGTGAGAGTAGAATCGATTGAAATAGTTTAAATATGAATATAAACTAATGAAGAGATAGCAGACGTATCAGTATATAAAATAGTAATTCAGTGATAAGATTTTCCATTCGACTGAGTTAGCGAAATGTGTGAAGATTAAATTTGAAGTAATGTTGACATCTTCAAAGCAATATCATTCAATTTATGTGGGACATAAAAAATCAAAGCAATTCTTCCCAGACCACCTTTGACATACACATTAGTGTTAGGTGAAGGGATTCCTCTTTGATCTTCACTGTGTATGATTCATGAATGAAGGACACAGAATTACACTTCATTGAAGTTGATAGGAAGGAGTGTGAAGTTTTTTTGTTAAGTATTGAGGGACTTCAGTGAAGGAAATGATAGACAACTTCACAGTTATTCAGTTGATAAACGAGACCATCTTCTAATGCCTTTTTCAATTACGATGAGTATTTTGGTGAAATTTTTTCAAAAATATTCAATTTTATTTTCATCCTTTATATCCTATTCTATCCAATTTCTTAATTTGGTATAACACACATTTATGACATTTACATACATTAATATTTCCACATATAACTGTAAAACTTTATGAAAATATATCTTTGAATTTGATGGTAGAATTTCTGACATTATCACACAAAACACATGGAAATTCAACGCAAAATGATTTCTCGTGTTCGATCTAAGGATAGCTTTTTTTATACGCTATCAATAAAGAGCGGTGGAACCCCTGAGGTGAACACCACCAGGGAAATTATTCTAAGTCTAAACATCTAGATAACTAAAACTCATTTTTCTGCGAAGAACTTTAAATATTAAAATCTGCCCAGTTATATTCTATCATTTGAAACTAAAATCATGTAAATCTGAGAGGTATTTATGAAGTTGATTTAATCATATTATTAAATAGAAAGTAAAAGGCTAATAGAAATACAACAGATATGCTTGCAAATACAGTTAGAGAATTAAAATGAGCACTAGATATACTACTACTCTTAATAGGAATAGCAGATGATCTCTTCGTGCATTGCCATGGCACATCATGACAGAATGAGAAAGAGTTTCATCCCTTAATCTACTCTGCTATCAAGAGCACAAAATAGGCTTCGAAATGTCTAGTCAGAGAGCGCTTGATACTCCTGGATATTTATGGTTATGGAGGACAACATTTTACTGCTCTAAAATGAGCTGCAGAAGCAACAGTGTCCTCTGGAAAAAGATGAGACTGAATTATGGGACTGAACCATTATGTTAGTAAAAGAGTTTTATAAATGAAAATGATAATATTACAGGTACAAGAATAAAATAATAATATTTTAGTCCTATTAGTTAGATTATACAGAGAGATATGTAGATAATTATAGAGTGCAGAACAAGTTATTTTAAATTATGTATGGAGAACATCTATACATTCTATGATCATAAATATTTATCTATGGTTAAAACAGTTATGATTTAATTGAATATAGATTCACTAAATGATGTTGAATATGATTGGTTAACAAATACAATATTGTACTCATGTGAACATAGGTGATTAAAGATGGACAATATGGTAAGTCAAGTATCGCAATTATTAAAAAATCGCCAACTTTTATGTTTATTTAACTACAATTTCTATGTATACCGCCACACATAGTCATACATGATTTGAAACAGGCATCACGAATTAGCTGTCCATAATACTTATAAGCACATCTATATCATTACAAACGGTTAGAGTCATACACCGGATTAGTAACATAAAATATTAATACCTCAAAATAAATTAAAAACAACCTATACTTTGTTTCCACTAAATCTGACTGCCATTGCATACACAGTCACAATATTGAATAGGCCGATTATAACAGTTAGCTCCAGTTATTTTCAATATTGGAGAATATGTTATATCTTTCATAAAGATTTATCTGTAATCAGTTGGATTAGCATTTTTCTCATAATGATTTCTATTTTTTTATAATGATTTCTATTTTTTATAATGATTACTATTTTTTTATAATGATTACTATTTTTTCATAATGATTACTATTTTTTTATAATGATTTCTATTTTTTTATAATGATTTCTATTTTTTTATAATGATTACTATTTTTTTATAATGATTACTATTTTTTCATAATGATTACTATTTTTTTATAATGATTTCTATTTTTTATAATGATTACTATTTTTTTATAATGATTTCTATTTTTTTATAATGATTTCTATTTTTTATAATGATTTCTATTTTTTATAATGATTACTATTTTTTTATAATGATTTCTATTTTTTTATAATGATTACTATTTTTTTATAATGATTACTATTTTTTTATAATGATTACTATTTTTTTATAATGATTACTATTTTTTTATAATGATTTCTATTTTTTTATAATGATTTCTATTTTTTTATAATGATTTCTATTTTTTTATAATGATTTCTATTTTTTTATAATGATTTCTATTTTTTTATAATGATTTCTATTTTTTTATAATGATTTCTATTTTTTTATAATGATTACTATTTTTTTATAATGATTACTATTTTTTTATAATGATTTCTATTTTTTTATAATGATTTCTATTTTTTTATAATGATTTCTATTTTTTTATAATGATTTCTATTTTTTTTATAATGATTACTATTTTTTTATAATGATTTCTATTTTTTTTATAATGATTACTATTTTTTTATAATGATTACTATTTTTTTATAATGATTTCTATTTTTTTATAATGATTTCTATTTTTTTATAATGATTTCTATTTTTTTATAATGATTACTATTTTTTTATAATGATTACTATTTTTTTATAATGATTACTATTTTTTTATAATGATTACTATTTTTTTATAATGATTACTATTTTTTTATAATGATTACTATTTTTTTATAATGATTTCTATTTTTTTATAATGATTTCTATTTTTTTTATAATGATTACTATTTTTTTATAATGATTTCTATTTTTTTTATAATGATTACTATTTTTTTATAATGATTTCTATTTTTTTATAATGATTTCTATTTTTTTATAATGATTTCTATTTTTTTATAATGATTTCTATTTTTTCATAATGATTTCTATTTTTTCATAATGATTACTATTTTTTCATAATGATTTCTATTTTTTCATAATGATTTCTATTTTTTCATAATGATTTCTATTTTTTCATAATGATTACTATTTTTTTATAATGATTACTATTTTTTTATAATGATTTCTATTTTTTTATAATGATTTCTATTTTTTTATAATGATTTCTATTTTTTTATAATGATTACTATTTTTTTATAATGATTACTATTTTTTTATAATGATTACTATTTTTTTATAATGATTACTATTTTTTTATAATGATTACTATTTTTTTATAATGATTACTATTTTTTTATAATGATTACTATTTTTTTATAATGATTTCTATTTTTTTATAATGATTTCTATTTTTTTATAATGATTTCTATTTTTTTATAATGATTTCTATTTTTTTATAATGATTTCTATTTTTTTATAATGATTTCTACTTTTTCATAATGATTACTATTTTTTTATAATGATTACTATTTTTTTATAATGATTTCTATTTTTTTATAATGATTTCTATTTTTTTATAATGATTTCTATTTTTTTATAATGATTTCTATTTTTTTATAATGATTTCTATTTTTTTATAATGATTTCTATTTTTTTATAATGATTTCTATTTTTCTATAATGATTTATATTTTTTCATAATGATTAGCAGTTCTTTTATAATGTTTAGTATTTCTTTTAAAATAATTAGTATTTCTTTTATAATGATTTATTATCAATCAGTAGAATGTGTAATATCGAGTAAATCAATATAACTTTTTAATTCCAATCGTGTTCCTAACATTAAAAAGCAATGCTATTGTTTTACATTATATTCATTTCATCATAAAAGATTTTATTTTTCAAGCTATATAACAATTTAAAGAAAAGTACCTACTTCTAATACCACGAAAAAAATTGAAAAATTCTAACAGTTTTTTCTCTCTAGAAAATAATTATGCCATAAGAATTATTGGGTGATTTATTTTTTACATTTAATATTATTGCTCTAATCTCTTTATCAACTAATTTATCAGAAAATACATGATAATATGATCTCAGCCATGGCTTACTTAATATACAGTGTACGTAAATTATATATATTAAGTAAGCAGTGTCTTAGCACATTGATTAGTTACCTAAAGAAGTGCTAACTAAATTGTCTAAATTGGATAGTTTACAGTTAGCCGAATATCTGAATGGTTTTATCTGTTAGTCTATAGTTACTATAGGATTATTGTATAGAATTTAACTAACCTGCTAGCAAAATATTAATTGAAAAATGAAACATTTTAAGCGAGAAATTAAGAAGGAATTAACTATATAGTTAGAAATGAATTCAGTGTGGTCGGAACAGATTGCTAATAACTGTAACAATAGATATCAAAGGGTGAAAGTCTTTGATATCTAAACGGACATCAAGACCACCACTACTAAAACGTTCGATGCATCTGTAGTAAAGTAGAACTCCTCTACAGCGTGGCGCAAAAAAAGGAAACCCATTTTCAAAATAGTTTATTTTACAAGCTAACGAAGCTAAAAAATTTCTAAAAACAAAGTTTCATTTGTATAGTTTTTCTGTATCTTTCATGAAAATCTGTTAAACTAAAGACTAAAAATAAACATCGTGCAAAGAATTGAAAAAATATAAATAAAAAGGGCTTGCGCGAGGACGAGAAACACAAAAAAACTTCAGAATAGGTATAAATTATTTCTATATGGTAGTAGTAAAAATTAAAAAATGCTATTTTTTATTTAATTAACGTTTTGGTTATTGACTCTTTCATTTATGGAAATACTTCTTCATCACAAATCACGATGTCTTCTCCAAAACGATCATTTCTTTGCAGAAACCATTTTGCAAAATTTAGACTGTGCGGTAAATCAGTTCTAAGAGTTCGAGCCTTGCATGCTTCTTGAACGGATGATACTTCACATTGTGTTTAACAATTCGATGAAATGTGTCTTTAGTGATGTCTAATTAATTCCTTCTGGTTGCTATTTTTGGATTTTCAATAAATTGTTCATGAATAAGATAAATATTTTCATGTGTTTGTTCTGTTCTCCTGCGTCCTAATCGATTTTTGTTCAAAAGAAAGTGGTTTCTTAAGGTTTGAATTTATTAATATAAGTCAATATGGTTTTTTAGTTGGTGAAAATATTTCCTGAAAATAATGTTCAAAATGAGGTTGAACCTGCTTAAAGCTTTCAGTGTTTAAATAACTTGTCACAACAAAAACTCTGTTCTTTTGAAAGCTGCATTTTGAGGGTTTCGAATAGGAGATACAAATTAACGGCGAACTGATTTTATTAAAGATACCAATTTTATAACAAACATCAATTCTCATATGATAATTAAAGTTTTAATCGTCTTTTATTTGTTACAGAAATTAAAATAATTTGATGTTTTAACATTCATATGAAATGGATTATACCTATTGTGAATTTTTTTCGTATATTTCATCCTCGCGCAAGCCATTTTTATTTACCTTTTTTTAATTCGCTGCAGGATTTTAAATTGTTGTCTTAACTTTAACAGATTTTCAAGATATATGCAAAAAAGTAAAGAAATAAAATAATGTATTAAGAATTTTTTTAACTTCAATAGTTTGTAAAATAAACTAGTTTGAAAATGGGTTTCCTTTTTTTTTGCGCCACCCTGTATAGTGAACTCTTCTACAGAGAAAGTAGAGTTTTGAGCTCCTGAGTAGAGAACTACCACGAATAGTGGACACATTTTCTTTAGTCTGCCATGAATAGCCATCAGTTTTAGAAAACTTTTTGCCATTTTATGGCAGACTAGAGATAATTTGTTCACTATTCGGGGTAGTTCTCTTACTCGGGACTCTACATTCACTATAGAGGAGTCCATTATATGAGTTTTACTGTATTTACCCTGTCATAGGTATAATAAATACTACCTTCATTTGAATATCAGTGACGATTAAAGACATTCTTAAGTTAGTGTCGAAGTCATCACGATACACAATATTACTATCGCTGATTGATAACCTTTACTCAATATCGATATTCAATCTTTACTGCCTAGCTAGAGCCTCTGAAACAGACACTAAAGACTTCGGAGGTATTCAACCTTGAAGAAACTTTAAGCAACATTTTCTTTACTCTCAATATAGTGTAACATAATGTTGACAAGAGCTAATCTATACAATATCTGAAGATTGCAATTCAAACATCAGAATTAGGTGGTTTGCATTAGCTCCACTAATGCATTTTCAATGGTATATCACAGGAACCTGAAGGAGGCAATATATTCCCCCTCGCTGACACACTACCAAATTACTACCAGAGGGGAGCCAACAGCAGGGAAACCTTCTCATCATAAACACATTATAGAAAGAAAAATTTGAAGATTAATATAGACCTATATAGAATATGAAAAAGCATCAAAAATTCTACACAGTATTTAAGGGGACAGTCCCAGGTTTGTAAAAACTGGTTTATTATTGAAGCTACGGTTGTGAAACTTTGATCACATTTATAAAATTGAATTTGGTTTTGTTTTTGTTAATGAATTTTTTTCGATTTGACGAGTTTTGAACGAGTAACCGAGTTTTGAACGAGTAACCGAGTTTTGAACTAATTTGAAAAAACGTATTACTCCCAAAGTTTTGAAGTTAGGGTACAGCGGTTTTTGCTTTCGATGCTTCTATGAATGCTCTACAACATGTAGCAAACAAAAATTTTGACTTTAGAATTTATTTATCGAAATTTTTCGAAATTTCAAAAATTTCACTTTTTCATTTTTTTTTTAACAATGTATTTTCAAAAATTGAAGGTCAAAATCAAAAATATATTTGCAACATATTGTAGAGAATTCATAGGATCATCGAATGCAAAAAATCGCAATGCTGTAACTTCCAAATTTTTTGAAAAATATAAAAAAGGAATAAGAAATATACAACATTTGCAATTATTCAGGAGAGCAATAATAATGAAATATGAAAAAAAAATGATAATACAAAAAAAATGTTTTTGTGTTTGCCACTAAATCCCCTCAGGCAAGGCAAGCCTGGTATTGTCCACTAGAAGGTGGGGGTGTCATCAAGCACTATGGTAAAGTTCAACACAAAAACAAGAACAATAACAAACAACCAAAATCCACTAGTTTATCGATTTTTACTCCCTAACCCCTCTTTTCAAACTCCCCTCCACTGTCTCGGGAGTTAGTTAGCGATGTGATATTTTACCTACCTGAGTGTTAGAGCACTAGGAACACTTTAGTGAAGAGAAAAATATTTGGATAAAAAAACAGAAATGGCTGTGACTGTCCCTTAAGAGAAATACAGTACAATTAAATTTTGAAGTCAGAATACATGGCATGTAAGAACACATGGCATGCCTAAATACATGGCACGCCTAAATACATGGCATGTCTAAGTACATGGCATGCCTAAATACATGGCACGCCTAAATACATGGCATGTAAGAACACATGGCATGCCTAAATACATGGCATGTAAGAACACATGGCATGCCTAAATACATGGCATGCCTAAATACATGGCACGCCTAAATACATGGCATGACTAAATACATGGCATGCCTAAATACATGGCATGTAAGAACACATGGCATGTCTAAATACATGGCACGCCTAAATACATGGCATGTCTAAGTACATGGCATGCCTAAATATATGGCATGTCTAAATACATGGCATGTCTAAATACATGGCATGTCTAAGTACATGGCATGCCTAAATACATGGCATGCCTAAATACATGGCATGTCTAAATACATGGCATGTCTAAGTACATTGCACGACTAAATACATTGCATGACTAAGTACATGGCATGACTAAATACATGGCATGTCTAAGTACATGGCATGCCTAAGTACATTGCATGACTAAATACATTGCATGACTAAGTACATGGCATGACTAAGTACATTGCATGACTAAATACATTGCATGACTAAGTACATGGCATGACTAAATACATGGCATGTCTAAGTACATGGCATGCCTAAGTACATGGCATGCCTAAGTACATTGCATGACTAAATACATTGCATGACTAAGTACATGGCATGCCTAAATACATGGCATGTCTAAATACATGGCATGTCTAAGTACATGGCATGTCTAAGTACATGGCATGCCTAAATACATGGCATGCCTAAATACATGGCATGTCTAAATACATGGCATGTCTAAGTACATTGCACGACTAAATACATGGCATGACTAAATACATGGCATATCTAAGTACATGGCATGACTAAATACATGGCATGTCTAAGTACATGGCATGACTAAATACATGGCATGTCTAAGTACATGGCATGACTAAATACATGGCATGACTAAATACATGGCATGACTAAGTACATGGCATGACTAAGTACATGGCATGACTAAGTACATTGCATGACTTAAATACATTGCATGACTAAGTACATGGCATGACTAAATACATGGCATGTCTAAGTACATGGCATGACTAAATACATGGCATGTCTAAGTACATGGCATGACTAAATACATGGCATGACTAAATACATGGCATGACTAAATACATGGCATGACTAAATACATGGCATGACTAAATACATGGCATGACTAAATACATGGCATGACTAAATACATGGCATGCCTAAATACATGGCATGCCTAAATACATGGCATGCCTAAATACATGGCATGTCTTAAGTACATGGCATGTAAGAATACATGGCATGTCTAAGTACATGGCATGTCAGAATGCATGATTGAAAAGGTATCTATAGAATATATTGCAGCTGGTGCCAATTAGGTGTGTCAAGTTACAGAACAAATGAACAGTAAATCCAGTGAAAGAACCTGACTTATATGTAGGAATTAGTGTTATAATATGATGCTAATGGTGAGTCAACATGATGCTAATGGTGAGTCAACATGATATGATGATGTTAAAGTGAGTCAACATGATGCTATAGTGAGTCAACATGATGCTATAGTGAGTCAACATGATGCTAATGATGAGTCAACATGATGCTATAGTGAGTCAACATGATGCTATAGTGAGTCAACATGATGCTAATGGTGAGTCAACATGATGCTAATGGTGAGTCAACATGCTGCTAATAGTGAGTCAATATGCTTGCTGCTAATAGTGAATTAACATGATGCCTATAGTGAGTCAACATGCTGCCTATAGTGAGTCAACATGCTGCCTATAGTGAGTCAACATGCTGCTATAGTGAGTCAACATGCTGCTATAGTGAGTCAACATGATGCTATAGTGAGTCAACATGATGCTATAGTGAGTCAACATGATGCTATAGTGAGTCAACATGATGCTATAGTGAGTCAACATGATGCTACTATAGTGAGTCAACATGATGCTACTATAGTGAGTCAACATGATGCTACTATAGTGAGTCAACATGATGCTACTATAGTGAGTCAACATGATGCTACTATAGTGAGTCAACATGATGCTATAGTGAGTCAACATGATGCTACTATAGTGAGTCAACATGATGCTACTATAGTGAGTCAACATGATGCTACTATAGTGAGTCAACATGATGCTACTATAGTGAGTCAACATGATGCTATAGTGAGTCAACATGATGCTATAGTGAGTCAACATGATGCTATAGTGAGTCAACATGATGCTATAGTGAGTCAACATGATGCTATAGTGAGTCAACATGATGCTATAGTGAGTCAATATGATGCTATAGTGAGTCAACATAATGCTATGGTGAGTCAACATGATGCTATAGTGAGTCAACATGATGCTATAGTGAGTCAACATGATTTAACCTGAGATCGCTAATCATATCGGTTTCAAAATAGGTTCTACAATTACCTCGTTTGGAAGATAGGAAACTTCTTTATAATCTTCATATTTTAGGTACACTCAATAGGATGGAAGGAGTAATAAAGATGAAAATATTCAAACTTCATAACAAGAGTAAATAAGATAATGAAATAAAGTGTGACGTCGACAACAGTCCATTTTTGAATTTTTTTAATTCAATATAAAATAGACAGTCACAATTTGTGTTACTTGTAATCAGATGGCTTTCAACCTGACCCGAAAATTCGTCCTCGAAAATCTTGATAGATTTATAATAATTTTATTAATTTAATTTAAGATAAAATGTTTGTTTCTTAACACCTGAAGATGTTGTAGGCGTTAATGATGACTTATGCGAGGATGTCAATTGAGTTTTCCAACTAGGTTCATGCTTTGAATTTACGTACATTGGAACAAGACAGAAAAGACGAAACCAACGTAAAAACCCGTTATATTCAGTTGAATTTTGGAATGTTCAAGAAAGAGCATCCTAATATTTGGAAATTAATCGTTCAAAAATGGAGGAAGAAGAATTAACCAAAATAAATAGAATATAAACAAAGAGAGGATATATGCCAAAATATTGAGATATTGACGAACAAATATAAAGCTAGTATTGCAATACACTCCCAATGAAACAGTAAATTGTTTGATAACTGCTGCCCATGTTTTACATAGCTACAAAAAATCCAGCTATTCAATTTAAATATTTGAATAAGTTATTTTTCCCACCATTTTTCTTAATTTTTAATTAACAGTTATAACTGCTGAATACATGTGTTATTTTACTGCAATTATCTCTTACATATATTATTAACACTCAGTGATGTTTTCCTATCTATTCTTAATTTAAGAAAACGGATGAATTTTCCGAGGATGAATTTTCCAAGCACCGGCTTTCAAATTTAGACACGTTATAACTTAATTAACTTTGCATAAATAACAGAGTAAAGAACCTAGCAAATAAACCAATTGAAGACAAGAAAATACAATAGCAATGTTGCTTAAAAGTTTTAAAACCATGCACAAGAATAAAATCCTAAATCACCGAAAGCAATATATTAACCATATGATTATTCATAGAAGTAGCCAAATAGAATATATATAATATATATATTGAGTACTCACCACATCTATGAGCTGCGACAACTTGAGTTTAATCCTCACTGTTAGAACATCCGTGACATTCACCACAGGCCTCACAAGTTTATTGTAGTTGCTGAGCAGATCATCGTAGAGACGCTTTGCATCGGGACTTCCTGCTTCAGAACCTTGACCGGAGATGGCAATGAGCAAGAAAAGAAGGAAGACGGTTCTTGAGCTGGTGAGGGTGGTCTGCGATGAGGAACTAAATGCTTTCGGGACACATTTCGACCGAACTAAATTTCGTTCTGATATTTCTTTTCTGACGCCTGTGCATATATCTGCAGCCCCATTATTTGAACTTGACATGTAGGATTGACAACTAGTAGATTTTGGATGAATGCAGCTGAATAAAAAAGGGAGAATGCAAAAGTGAACGGATCTCCTGAGCAGAAAATAGACAGAGGAGTACCAAATTTGTATTCTGTTAGATAAATTATTGAGACTGAAGGAAGGCGATGATTCACCTTCACAGTAGGTAGGAGATTTAATAGTTTTACTGGAAGCCTTGAAGTTGTTCTTCGGATAAAAGGTGATATTAGTTGTTCTTTTCTCCACATGGTTAAAAGATGCATTTGGCAGACTTCCCATGCAAATCTGATGTTGAATTTTCCTTAAAATAGCAGGAAAACTTACTTCGAAATATTCTATGATTTTGGACATCTTACAGGCGAACTTCAAAGAGACTCCTCTTCTGACGGTGTTACATTTATCTAAAATATTTATAAATACGCCAAGGCGATTCTGAATGAAGTATGTGAATAAACTACTCAAATAAACACATCTGTACACGTTGCATGTAATTTTGCCAGCAAAACTACAAGAGGCAACTATTCTATCGTCGAGAAGAAAACACGATCTAGTCGCATGCATACTATTAGAAAGACATTTTAATGCTGAAAGTAATACTGCTATAATGCCACCTAAAGCAACAGTGAAGGCATAGCTCATAGCCTCCACTGGTTTGGAGCACACGTGGACAATTCGCCGCCCAAAACACTCCAGTAACGGATATCCAGATGATGGGAGCATTTGGGTAACATTTACAGAGTTTTTCTTTGTCCAGTTGTCGTTTAACCGAAGATTAGAATAATAATTGCTACAACGTTCCTTCATTGAACATATCCCTAGTGTTTTTCTTTCACAGCACCGTCCCTCGCGACCATAAATAATTGATGAGTCATCAGAAGGAGGAGGAGATTCATCCGCTTCAATAGGATCAGTCGGTGTCGTAGTTACTGGATATAAATGAGGTCGCTCAAGGTTTCTTTGGAAGTTTTCTTTGCTCGCTTCGATCCTTAAACAGTCAGGAATTCTTTCTTGCCATCTCGCTCCACCAAATGCTGAATATTCCCTGATGAGAATACGTTCCTTATTCTTTGTACAATTGCCCATTTGGCTGGCTTGAAAACTGCCATTCCTGGAGCATTCATTTGATTCACATTCCAATTCGGGTAATTCTGAGGGAAATCTAGACTCTGAAAAATTTGTATCGACTGCAATTTCCACTGAACTATTTATGGGCAAACATTTCAATGTTTTAGAGTTCAAACAACTGATTTTCATGTTAAGTGAAATTTCTTAAATTCAGTTTCATATTTCACTGGGACACTATTTTCTCGTTCACTTATCAAGTTACCTTTCCAACCAATAAAAATCACAATTATTGAATATCTATTTACAAAACTTAATAAAATGTTATTTATTGAAAATATTTACATCGAAACTTCACTAGAACATTCAACTAATATTGACTTAATTCACTTCTGGAAATGAAAGGAGGCATTAGTATAAGAAGTAACGTTTGTTATTTGGACATCAAAACAGCCTCTTGTTTGAGAACAAACAAAAACTGTCCACAAGACAGAGTAGAGAAAAACACTCACTGATAAATAATGACTGGACGCTTTTAACATCATTGTAGTGATTAATCTGTGCAAATGATTATAAGTTCTTGAAACGAGCTTGGAAATGGATCATTTCTTGGTCAATAAAAATGTTTAACAAATTAATATTGGGACCACCTAATTTATCAATCGAATGAAGGAAAAAACAATGACTTGTGTTAAATTAAAAAGTTATATATCCTAACATGGCATGTATTCAAGTAATTAACTAAGATGATATTATTAGGTTTAATTAGCCACAGAGTATTTTTTAGGTGACAATAAAGAGAGAGAGAGAGTCGAGACAGTCGCTTTAATGCATAAGGATGCATCACCTTTAAAGGGACTGCCGCACACAAAATAACAGACGGTTAGAGTTAAAACACGGAGTCATTTCACGAGTCATCAGCTCGGTGACTCTATCTGCTATTAGACAATACGAAGTGTACCATTTAAGGACACTGTGCCATCATGTACCAATTGTACATGGTGTTAAGAGCTCATCTGCAGGTTGCAGTTACGGTTAAACTGTTTGTAAGAATGGAAGTGATTTGGCGCTAAATCCACAGTAGCGGCTTTGGAACCATTAGCTCGAACTTCCTCCTTGCTCATCTGTTGGGAGAAAATAATGAGAATGTGTTAGTTAGCTACTTCTAAATGAGTCTCATTCAATGTTCAAACTTTGTATGCTTAATAAGTTCACTGGTGATAATTTAAAGACTAAGTTAGGACCAATACAACTAATGATTAGAGATGCTACATTCGAAATACAATTATAAACAATTATTTGAATGATTTAAAAAATATTAATTGTATAATGTTGTTTCATCTTTATTGATTTTAATTTTTTTTTCTTTTTTTTTCTTTATTAAATAATTTTAAGTCAATGAGTACGAGAGATTTATTTATTTGATGTATTTATTACTGATTTGAATATCAGATCAAAAATTGTCACATAAAGTATAACATTTAAATGGCAGTTTATTTCAGTATATCTAATTAAGGAGAAGAGATACAATATAACAATGGAATATTCTCATCCTTAACAATAACCAACAACATCGCAAATTTCCCAGGAAAGACCTAATCAAAGCATTATTCGATTAATTAGGGGGCTTAATGTGTGCAGCTCGAAACTAAAGGCCATAACGATGACTTCAAAAGAAATTAAATTCAAGGAATAGGCAGTCAGAGACGGCCTGTATCAAAACTCATGACTGCAGAAAAGCTACTCCGAGAATGCAGTTACATACCAAGGATTGTAACGATAAGAGATACTTTCCTCCTTTATCCTTAAGTACTGCCGCAGATACTCACGGACGGAGGAGGAATAGGAAGAGGTGATAATAAATGCAACCACATGCATAAGTAACACGAAAATCTAAGACCTCGTAGTTGAAGAGCATAACCCTAGCGCTATACTCTAAACTGCAAATAGTATAAATAAAGTAAAAATAGTATCACATTAGCCGTGAGATCAGGGTAAATTATTGTGCAATAAAAAGTAGTACAGTGAAAATAGAACAACAAATATGTATATTATAGGAACAAAAACAGTACATAATCGAATTTACAACAGTTCGGGGCCCAAGAGAGGCCACTCCTTTCTCTTCCATTCACCACAGACAGCTTCAGGATAGAGTAGTTTGGGGAAAATTAATAAATAAACTCGTATACAAGAAAGGGAACGAGGAAGCATTTTTTCTAACTAAAAAGAAGAGCTACTATTCGCAAAATATTAAGGAATTAGTGATTCTGATTGTATAATACCATCCTTCATTTTGGACTTTGAAATAATTACATAAATGGGAATAACATCTACAGAATATTCAATAGAGATCCAATAATAGAGGAGTGCCAAAAAGAATTACATCAATTATAAAATATTTAGTTCATACACATCAGTAAAAGCCTTCAGAAAGTCTGACCCAAGTGCCGCCTGAGGAACTGGAAGATGGTCTCTTCTGTCAACTGAATAACAACAACACGGAAGAAACTGTGAAGTTGTCTATCATTTCCTTCACTGAAGTCCCTCAGTACTTCACAAACTTCACACTCCTTCCTACTAACTTCAATGAAGTGAGAGAAATTTAGAGAAGAGTCGAGATCAAACAACGAAGGGTGATTGTGAGGTCACGTGAAATGTATATACGTAATAGAACAAATATTATGCATTAATTTTTTTCAAGAGATAATACATTAATTGACATGATAAATATTTCACAGCAAACTCTCGTAGTGGACCAATTTGTACTGGAGTCCTAGACAAACCTTGTATTAGACCAAAATATTTATGAAACTGGACAGGAAAAACCACGTACTAGACAAAACACAATTTATCACGTGACAGTTAAATCTAGTTACTAGTTAATAATTACAAAGAGTAAAGAATTAAAATAGTATAATTGGCATAAATCTCTCTTCGAATAGTGTATTCTATTTATTATTCACTGTTTGTTAAATAAAACATACGAAAACTGTTATCATTTTGTTCATGGCAGAGTCTGTTCTAAGAAAATAATTGTGAGGAATTAAAGAAGACAAGATACAGTGATGACTATGCTAATTGAAAATTTTTATCGTTGTTGGTGAAAAGGCTTGATGTACATCTTGATTCTAAAAGTTTTTGTCCCCTCAAATTGTTATTTTAGTCACCAAAAAAATCATGATAAATAAATAGAGCTATCGAATTCAGTGACCGCTTCACTTTTTAGAGAAAACTGTGTTGTTCTAGTACAAAAGTATGGAAGTGAGTTTTATACTAGACCAAGCTAGCCTGAAACATATCTCTGGTCTACTAAGAGGGTTTACTGAACTATAGGAGGGGAGACTGGAATAATTGTTGTTGGGGAAAAGGAGAAGTTACAATAAGAAATGTTTGGCTGAGGTGTGCTTTCAGTAGCTTCCTTTCTCTTGTGGGCCGTACACACGTAGGGTTTTTTAAGTCTTTCCACCAGACTTTTTGCTAAGCTCCTACTTTTTCCACGAGAATATAAGAAAAAAACTATATAATTTGTATAATTTTTATTTTATTTTAGAGGTATCCACGATACTTTTTTATATTCTCGTTGAAAAAGTAGGAGGAGCTTAAAAAAAGTCTGGTAGAAAGACTTAAAAAACCCTACGTGTGTACGGCCCTTTAGAAGGAGAGAATTAAGTAGCTAGCTATCTGGTAGTTTACGGATAGACCCAAATTGAGTCATGGCAGCATGAAATGAAACGTACTTTGATAAAGTAAAGTAATAATGATTTAAACTAAAAGAGTTTAAATCATTAAGAATATTTACACATTAGGAATATTTACACTTTATTGATTTACTGAAGAAGGGCAAATGATCTGAGTTCCTTAAAATATAAAGAGCAAAGATAGAAACGACAGGAATGAACCTCTTTGTCTACCTCAGATCAAACGAATTCAGAGGATCAAAACCCACAAATTCAAAGAAGAACTACTAACAGATGCAACTAATCATGAACGCTAAGGAAGTAAAGCAATAAAAACAAGAGGTAATTGAGTGGTTAAACTTATCACTATGGAACATTAGGCAATTTAATAGTTAAAGAAAGGAATGCAATATTTTATGACGAGGCAGTTTCTTCTCGTTAGTTTATTGAATTTTTAGTATCGTCACTGTCCAAAGAGATCAGAAGTATAGTTCGTAAAGAAATAACTCATCAAATTTCCACGATGTTTTTTATTCTAAAGGTTAATATTTATGATGTATAGTCAAAGACTTTGAAAACTATTGCGCAAAAAGTGAGGTAGAAATACTTTACACTAACTTGAGACAGGAAAAACTAGATTATTGCGAGTAGGTGGAAAGATATTGATTGAAGCTACGCTCCACAGAATTAGGGAAAGTAGAAAGAGATTAAAGGATAAAATAGAATGTTTTTAATATATTATGCCTTTCAGTAGAATTTTTTGCTATAATCAAAAAATTAGATCATACATTTAAAAATACACTTCGTCAACATTCCTATTGCTTTGAATTCATACATAGGTAGGTATTGATATTTGATAGTGTTACTATTTATTGTTAATATCTACAGCTAATGTTCCTTCTGAGTGTTTTCGAAGTAACGGAACAACACCATTTAGGTAGCGTCATCATTCACGTTATTCTTCTGCTTTGTTGATGGATGAAGAAAATTCTCAGAGTAGTTCCGAACAACAACTTCCTGAAGGGATAATTAATAACACTCATCTTCTACAGGAGAACAAACGCAAAAACACATCTTTCTTTTCAAATAATAATCTGTTTATCTTTTGAAATTATAAAGAATTAGATCTTAAAAAGGCTGTTTGTTTCATCAATGAAATCATGAAGGAAACAAATTAATAATAAACATTGCTTTTAAACTAAGACTCTTTCCAGAATGAAGTATACCGTTCATTTATTATTAGTCTCACGGTTACAGTTACATTGTTTTTTCGAGTGTTGTTAACTGAGAAGATAGTTGTTAATGGGTCTGAAACTGTAAGAATAGAACATCCTATAATTGCTCTAGCTAAATAGATATACACATTTTAAACTTGAGGTATTTCATTTAATTTGCTTCAAGTGGAATCTGAGACATTACAAGAATCTCTGTTGTGAATGTAAATAGTGTTAACGTGTTTCGAAAATGCTTGAAATGTTTGTGTCTTAAAATAAAAATAACTAATTAACAGCTCTGCTTCATAACGAAAGACAATGCAACCCTCTAATGTCTTGAGGAAAGTGAATACAAGGGACTTAGAAAAGACAGTCAGACAGATTAGGGGCTCCTCAGTCAGAGTCATTAAAATGCAATTCTATGACGATTTCATGACTGTAGAAAAGCTACTGCTCTCTTAATAAGATATTTTCCGTACTATGAATTTTAGGCCGAAATGTCTTTCTTCGACAAGGTAAGATTTTGTCACTTTTACCAAACTTGCGGCTAGGATAGTCGCTATGTATTTTTTGAATATCAATGGTGGTAAAAGAACAACTAGTGGTTCGGACGAGGGAAAAGTTTGTACAGTGAGGGAAACACTCAGTGAGGGGGAGTGAAGTTCAGATTAAAGAGTAACTGTTAGGCAATTCACCTGGGGAAAGTAATGGGGAGGGTAGGTACTTTGTTGCGAATAGTACTTCGTAGCGTCCGAATATCTGACGGTTCCGATATAAGAAATTATTATTTAAATTTTATTTTATTAATTGCTATTTGGATGACCATTAGTTGGAGTTGAATAATAATTTATATTTTTTGTATACGATCGAAGAAGTGGAACCGTCCGGTATTTCGTAACTCATCCTACCTCAATTAGGTTACATATGGCCTTGTTTACACCATCGGTTGATATTGCAAGCTGTACCTCAATATTATGCATAACTGTTACAATGTGTTACATAATATGTTACGTAATATGTAAAATGAAAACTATTTATAATAATATATAGTAAGCCGAATTATTAGTAACAGGGTGACAATGCTATGATTTAAATAATAAAAAACTACTTTACTTATGTAACAATGATGCTCATTCATATCTATTAATATTCAACTATTTCATTATTATAAATTCCTTAATACATAATTAATCATTATTATTTTCGGGTTTTAACAGTTGTCCCTATCCACTACGAGGTGATCCAAAGAGACATGAAGAAAAGAAGGCCTCGTAGAAGAGGGGACAGTGAAAGTACGCTCCATGCACTAGGTCGACTACTCGGCTACCGCAGGTAACCGTGTCGACCCAGCGCATGGATGGCAAGAAAAGACACCCATGGATAAGAGACCTACACAGTCAGTCTGCTTATCAATGGATAAGAGACATACACAATCAGTCTGCTTATCCATGGATATAGCAAGGCAAAAGGAAGAGGAAATAAGAAGAAGAAATTGAGGAAAGATACAAAGGGAAGCTGAAGAAAAAGGGCGGCAAACTAAACAAAACCTAAAACCTACAATATAACAAAAAGAAGGCCTACCAAGATAAAGCCTCGGGACAATGAGGGGGGGATCGGCAATAATGTTTAAAACCCCTAGTCTGATAATCAGACCCCCTGCCCCCAATACCTAAGTGATAACATTCAATAAAAGAGATACTACGAGAAGGTTACTTTTTTTTTACCAAAATTGGACAATGATCTCTAGCTTCTTATTTTTCAGTAAAATAATTATATAATCTTCTATTTAAAAATAGAAAGATATAGTAATTGATGTGGACACTACCTGCACTTATTCTCTAAGTCCTCGCAAACTTATTATCAGAGGATAAAATTTAGTCGCTGTTACGGTTGCTGATAGAAAATGAATCGTACATATTTTCTGGTACTTTTTGAAACATTAACATTTATAACAATAGATCTCAAGTGTGTTTAGTACCCGTCAAAAATGACAGGACTTAATTTTTAACAATTTAAAATTGTACAGATTTCTTCTAAATTATGTGGATTATTTTTTGTTATCCGTATTTTTTCTGTTATTCAGAATTTTCAGTTATCAAGATTTCTGTTATCCTGACAATTATTTTAGTCATGTAAATTATATCGTATCTTAAATGTTAAAGCGTGACATTTTCTTGTAAACAACAGAGAAATGCACACTTAGTATCAGTATTTTGTGTGATTAATAAGGTAGCTGAAATGACATCGTATAAACTTTCCGCATCACACTGTCAGCAACTGAATTAATATGAAGTCGGTAATGAAATGAATTCGAATTGCTAGCAGTTATCGGAACAAGTTGTCGGAACTTCGCTCATTAGGTCGTCAGAAAATGAGCTGGCTATATGAAGTATTTTAAATTATTAGAAGTTTAAACTTAATTTCATTTCGGCAATGACATTTTCAACATCTTAATTATGATTACGATATTAGTCGTAGAGTTGTAGGAAGTTACTTCAGACCAATAGCCTCATTAGGCAGTCTTGCACATTAATTGTCTATCCAGATTACAACAGTAGAGTCGAAGTGTATCACAGAGACAGTGTGAATCAGAACTGAAACTCCAGAGACTGTCGAAAGTAACGAGAAAAGAGAATTTATTGCCTTTAAAAGTGAATTACCGACGGGTTTTTGGACCGTAAAAGGTTACACCGTAAAAAAGATACAACAGGAATTTTCCATTTGAAGTGTAAAGAAAACAGTTCGTGAATAATTCTATGTTTCTTTATATACTATTCAAAGTATATTCTGCGAGTAAAAACAAATGCTGTTTAAATTGTAATAGAATATAAAATATAGAAAACAATTTTATCCCCCTCTCGAAAATTTTATTAAAAGTCATAATTGGCCTTTTCAATTATTGATATTTGAACCTACCTTAGCAATACAATTCTGACGACTGCTGGAAGTTTCTATAATCTTTTATGCCGTAAGAAGATGCATCCGTCTCTTTTTCAAATGATTTATTTCGCGGGATAATTTACAGGTATTTTCCTTAAACGACTGGTTAATCTTTAAATTATTTATAACAACACATGTTTGCGTATAGAACAGATTTAAATAACTTAATATTTTATGAATAATTTTAACCCTTTAGTCCTGAGTTATTTTGAACGTGATTTTTTTATAATTTATCCCACAGGAAAGGATAAAGTAAAAAAATATTCGCATTCAAAATAATTCAGGACATATAGGGTTAAAAGGATTTATAAAATATTAAGATATTTAAATAAGTAAGAATGCACATTTTCATTGGCAAAAAGAACAAAATCTCATAAAGTTGGAAAAGATTATGATAAATTAAATTAAAGAGATAACTTGAAGATAGACTTTTGTGATTTGTCAAAGCACAATGTATAAATTGGAAACAAAACACCAATACTGAAGTACAAAACAGAAATTGAGGTCTCTAAAATTCAAATGAGTGTTGGTCTAATTAACTGAAATGAAAGGAATTTTACTTTGGAATGCTCTCTAAATTCTCCTGTAGAGCTCTTGACCGAACAAATGGAGCAATGAACCACTTGAGAACTTAGGCAAATAGACATGAAATAACAGGAGGTATTGTACTAGTTATTGTACAACACTAGCTTCGTGGAGTGGCATTAAAGAGAAAAATATTTCAGAAATCCAATACATTTAAATTTTCAAATAGTTACCTACGTATAAAGCATATTAACAAAAATTGGCATGCAAATAAATAGCATTTAGATGATAACATTTTCTTGAGTTCCATCTCATTGCTTGACGTGAAAAAACGAAATGCAATCCGTTTCAGGAAGTCAATTGAGTGGCACTGTGTTCAATTTCGGCAACTAAAACAAATAAACTGGCCTCGCTAAAGAAGATAAAACATACTCTAAATCTGAAATGGAAGTCTAATTGAATTCCCTTTCGTTTCAGCTGCAGTAAGAATTGAATATGAACTTGACGTTGACTTCTCGAGATAGAGAGATGCGTACAAAAACTGTCAATTGAATTGGAAAATGCATTTTTGATTTCGAAATCAACAGACCAATGGCAAGAAATTCCTATAAGTAAATTCAATTGCAGTGGGAAGATGGAAATGCCTTCCTACTATTTCACACACACAAAAAAAAAATACATAAAACAGGTAAAGTTATGAAAAACTTTAATAGAGATTGGTTGAGTGATGAATAATCGAATGAATGAGTATTAAGATGGATATTTTTTCAGGGAGGTTATATCAAAATGCCCCCCTGTTGCCTTTCCATCATCTGCTATCAAACAGTCCCCTGGCTGAGCATCAATAGAGTGGCATGCGGCAATTATTTAGGAAATTGAATTTGGCAGAATGGTAAGAGTTCACGAGGGAGGCCGGGAATGGATTTAAAATGATATTTCGGGGCAAGTAGTGATGGTATAAACAGGCACTGAGGTTGCTAAATAAATTAGCATCTTGAAAGCAATCCATTGCCTTCCAAGAAAAGTAATTGAAACTATCACTTCAAAGGAAGTAACTTCTTCTAAGATTGGTGGATGATATTGCCAGAGAATTCAATAGTATAATTTATTGATAAAGATGGAAAATGATGTTTTAGTTAAGGGATTGAAGAGATGAATGTATAGGTGTTGAAAAAGTCAAGGCATTAGAAACTACACTGCGAGTTGATAAAGAAATAAGAAATTGGACGGTATAGGTGAAACATATCGAACTCACAGGTAACGTTATCAGGAGTGAATAACTATAAAATATAGCAATGTGTAACAGCTTACTGAAGCAAATAGCCAAATACCAACATTATTTTCCACTAAAGTTATAGAGATACAGTACAGTAATGTTGAAATAACAAATCAGTGTGTATAATTGTTCTCTTTCTTCTGTACCGTCTGAGAGTGAAAATGATTGGAACTGACGCTTTGACGTGAATGTCACAGGTCTGACACTGCTGTTTGTTGATAAGAAAATTGTATTAGTCTGCACTGTAGAGTTTGGATAAATTAAAATTTCAGTCACAATCACACCTAACACATTGAATTAGTAGAGGAAAGCATTATAATGTGAGAGTATATCAGAATCTTAGAGATAATAGAAATTGTTCTCCTTTTCCACCACAGGAAAGCAGTCATAAATTACTGCCATCTACTCAATGTAAGTCAAATTTATTACTCTGGTGAATAGGTAGCTAAGAAATAGTCAAACTATTCAGAGTGCAAAGAAAAGATGAACGTTACGACTTTCTAAGCCTTTCTTTAGTCAGACGTAATGACATCTAATTAATTGGAAATTAATTCCATAGATTGGACTAACGATAAATTACGAATGATAGCAATTCTTTCCTTAGAAACAAGTTGGAACTCATAGCGAAATAATTCCTTATCTTCATTCATAATACAGCCAGAAAGCTGTAGAAATTAAAAGGAAGACCAAAAACAATACATATATTTTGAATTAAATTGAGTTGCATTGAACTTATCAGGCGAGAATTGAGGGCGGTGAACTTACCGGACACCGACTTGATTAGATGTGGTTGGAAGAAACAGCAAGAAACAGTTATCGCATCTAAACTAGATAAGATGTTCTTCATAGATGAAATTCTAGTCTCAATATTTTCGATATCAACAAACAGAAGTATCTTGTGCATAGAAACACTCATTTATTAATTCAATCGACAGTCACGCCATCTCCATTCGACCGATAGACTCGGACTTAATTCATAACCTGATTACCAAACTTCGACACTAGATGTCGCACTTCGTCAACCCGGGACAATTCTAGAAATGTAGCGTTGACCTAATTCCTTATATGTTTGACAGCGTTTATTTGATGTACAATAGTTTCGAGATGATGTCAACAAGAAATGCCATAATTGAAACGTAACTCATAAACTTGCAGTACAATCTGAATATTAGAAATTGGGAAACTCTGTATCCTGCCTTTTCTCTCGAAATGTGTAAGTTCTTTCACTATAACTCAGAATTAATAAATAACCAGTTAAGAACTTTCCTTTTCTCCGGAGACAGACGGTAGGTAGAACGTGAGAACTGTGAGGAAGCTAATTCCTGTAGGGTATGATGGGTTTTCCGCCTTATCGTGATGTTGAAGGTGTTGTCCTGCAATAAATAATGGCAAAACTAGAGCAAGTTCATAAAGATAATAAACACAATCAAATACGTAAAATGACCTAAATAGCGCAATAAAAATCATACAGAAAGAGCATCAGATTTCACATTATATTAATAATTTGTGGAGAAAAGTAGGAATAACTCCAATTCAATATTTAAAAAGTAGCTGAAGGTTTAACGCTAGTTTCAGATTCAGGTCTATCATTCTTCACAACCCTTCGTTGGAAATGTTTAGGGCTGCATAAAAGCTATTGTGTGAATATGATCACAGCGGTTCTAGGAAATTTCAGTCTTGGAAAAATTCGCCCCCAACCCCCTGTGAGGTTATTAAACGATCATGAAGTGTGCAGTACAACAAACTAGCGGATACAACAAACTACATAAAGGTAATTTTGTTAAGAGGTCATTTATTATTCTTAGACCGTAATTTCAAAACCGAATATTCCGAGACCGAAATTTCCCGTCAACGATCACAGCATATTAGAAAAAACGGTATTCAACATTTGTTAATTAGGCTTGTCATTGGGTATCATAAAGTCATATATACTAATTAGATTAGCGGTATATGAATATATACCGCTCATCTAATTGATAAAACGTAGCGATATCTGGAATTTAAAAAAAAAATCCTAATTATATTTTCAGTATCTTATCAGACCGCGAATTAATGATTCTTAGGCAGGTGAACGTGCGCACATTTTTCGTGTAGTTTGCTCGTTTATAGTTTTTATCCTGAAAATTATCAATGCTGAGCTACACGAAATTGTTCTCAGAGACTCAAGAAGGATTGGCAACTTTTGCAAATTCTATAAATATTCGCCAAACTTTTCTCCTCAAATCTGATCGCACGAGTGGCAAAGTTTTTAAGATTAAAGTTTGCAGAGAACAAAAAATAATTTCAGTGAGAATTCATGCGTCTCCCTCATCACTGACGTTATAAACAAAAGATACAAGGTAACTTGGAGAAACGGTCAGATAAGAAAGTGGCTCAATGAACAGTCACTATACACACGTCGGTGACAATGCTTATGAATGCGTTAAAGCTACTCAGTAAAAACAGTCATAAAGAAATTATAGTGAAGGAAAGGAACATAAACTACATAACAAATATAGGAGATGAAGCCAAGACTCTCCAGATCTTACAATGTAACAGTAATAGAAATTGTAGGAGCGAATCCAATCATATTCTAAATTACAGCAGTACAAAGGGTAACCACTCCCTTTCTCTTTAACAATAGAAACCGATATTATACTAATACTACATCAGATTTCCAATCAGCATTCATATTGAGGACAAATTCATGTTTGGTATACTCAAATATTTTCAAACTAAATTGAGAACAGCATGAAGCAGGTTATCGGTTCAAATTATCCAATAACTTGTATGCAGTGACTATTATACGTTTTAGTCACATAAAATGTTAACAATTGCTTTATCTTTTCAATTAGAAAAATAAATATTCAGAAACTTCAAAAAAATTAAATACCGTAAGTTATTTTTTTTTTTTGGATTTTATAGATTTCGGAAAGAAATGAAGTCCAGAGAGTTTCAAATAGTTCTCATTCCCTGTACTTTCTAGGCACCTAATACAGCTCAATTCAATGGACCAGAACGTGTGGGGACCTTAATTGAGCAGATAATGACGGACATTGATGAGATAAAGTGATTACGCCCAGACAACGGCATACAGACTGAATTTCCTCTAAACAGCGTATACATAGTTTGCTGCAGTCAACAGCATATCGACTGAGAACCAACTAAGCTTGCAGCGTCCGGTTTGTACCAGTTATTGCTCTATGAACTGAATAGAATTCAAACAGCGCCTAACTTGTAAAGAACAGGTTTAAATTTTATACTGAATGCTTTAGCTCGATTGTAGTCTTTTTATAATAATAAATCTAATTATCCAGTTTGGAAACAATTACGTTGTGTGGCGAGAAATTGAATGAAATGTAATTTTTTGGAAAAAATGTTTCCAGATTGTTACTCGTCTGCCCAACAAATCTAACTGTTAAATAAAGTTCATAAAAATATTTTTTCACCTTTTAAATTATAATTATTCGACGCTAGATAGAGAGATATGGAACATAATAAAACAGTTTCTCGTACATCAACAGATATCAATTATAATTGAAAATATAAATTATTATAGTTACTAAAAGATGTGTAAAAAATTAATGATCTATTGCAATATTTTCATGTTATTACCAATTTTATATAATGAAGATATGATTATTGATTAGATAAATCATTATAATAAAGCATCACGGTGAACATGGATATACTGATAGTGTTCAATAAGTGTGCTAACCATGCACTTTCACTTGGTTATCGGAAAATCGGAAGCTGCAGTGGCACAAAAGATAACCTGCGATAACACGCCAGACTGGAAAAAACATTTCTAAGAACCATTTGCAATTTTTATATTCAGTAAACACTTTTTATTGCTAACACTACAGTTTCAGAGCGTGAGTATCAACTTTGTTCATTCTCTTTTCAACTTAATAAGGGAATGATACCCTTCAGAAAAACGAAGAAAACTAGAAAAAAATGTACCAGAAAAATACACTGTAAATATTACAGTGATAGCTTGGTTGTAGCGCGTACAGTGAAGGTGGAAGATGAAGGGGTGGCTATAGGAATGCATCCACTCTTTCACACCCCAGATGGGATGTAGGAGTTGAATTGAGTCAAAGTCAATCACCCCTGCAATAAGAAATCACTGACTTTTGTACGAGAAGAATATGTCGCTTGTCTAAGTAGGACATCCTTCTAGAGCGAGATGACCTGATGGTACAGATGTTTCAGTCTCTCCTGAAAACTTAAACTTATGTATTGGGATGATTGTATTGGGATGTCCGTTTTTGACGTAGAGAGAGGGGGCAGGGCTTGTATGAAAGATAAAGAAGTATTGTGTAATATAACATTTAATGTAATTAAATATCTGAACTAGAAAAATAAAATATAGCTCAAAGAATTTGAAAAATATGCTACAAATAAGGTTTTCTTGTAAGATTTTTTTTTTAAATATAACTTCTAAAATAAAGTTTTAAATTCAAACTCTTCCTCTT
Organism: Caprella mutica; assembly: GCA_947561585.1. Lineage (NCBI taxonomy): Eukaryota > Metazoa > Arthropoda > Malacostraca > Amphipoda > Caprellidae > Caprella > Caprella mutica. The sequence goes on along the minus strand of CANNZV010000093.1, from coordinate 344,825 downwards.
CAAATGAATCCTGCTTCGTCTCTCTAATTGAAAATGTGAAGCTGATACAAAACGTTGAAGCTACCCCTATAATATCAGTTTTCCACTAAAAATAGCGTCAAATTTTGGGAGGAATATAAATATTTTCTTTCATTCTGTTCTTCATATTTACCAAATTTCAGAACATTCTGAGTATTAAAAATAAAGAAAAAAAAATCTGAAGGGTATCGATCTCCTTAACCCTTCAACGCTCAACGTCCTCTGAAGAGGATATTAGACAAACATCAAATATTGTTTAAATTTAGTCCATATCAATCATATTCTAGCATAAAGAAGCGTACAAATAAATGCAGGCTATACCCCATAATGATTTTCGATTTTAAACCACTCAAATTTCTTCTCAATGGACATTAGACTTTATAAAAGAAATAAAAATAAGAAGTGCCTTTTTTTAAAACATATTCTTTCTCAAAAGAAGGTAATGTATTTAACCTATGGCAGCATTCCAATGGTGAATATCATAGAATTGAATCATTTTTAAAGCAACAACCCTTCTAAAATTTATAGAACACAGATTGGTAATGACGTCACAATCTTAGTTCATAGAAAAAATAATGAACGGAAGATATTTCAATGGACCAAAGGCCTCACCATTTCAATGGACCAAAGGCCTCACCATTTCAATGGACCAAAGGCCTCACACCATTCCAATGGACCAAAGGCCTCACACCATTCCAATGGACCAAAGGCCTCACCATTCCAATGGACCAAAGGCCTCACCATTTCAATGGACCAAAGGCCTCACCATTCCAATGGACCAAAGGCCTCACCATTTCAATGGACCAAAGGCCTCACCATTCCAATGGACCAAAGGCCTCACACCATTCCAATGGACCAAAGGCCTCACCATTCCAATGGACCAAAGGCCTCACCATTCCAATGGACCAAAGGCCTCACCATTCCAATGGACCAAAGGCCTCACCATTCCAATGGACCAAAGGCCTCAACATTCCAGTGGACCAAAGGCCTCACCATTCCAGTGGACCAAAGGCCTCACCATTCCAATGGACCAAAGGCCTCACCATTCCAATGGACCAAAGGCCTCTCTCACCAGAAGTTATCACCCTCTAAATTGACATTCTGTAAGCTGAATCGAAATTCAATTTGTAGTTTCAGCTCTAGTCAAAGTCTTTCAGCGTTGCAGACGAGATCGAAATTAATTAGTATTTGGTGATATTAGCAACAGAGGGATGGCAATCAAAATACCAACCGATGCATGAACGTGAGATCAACTAAATAGAGATTATAGTCCAGCATTACGTTAGTCCCCAGAAACTAACTGATAAATTATATATTACGTAAAGCTGGTAAATGCTAGTCAGTGAATACAAAAGAAAAGATATTTCTCCAATATTATTAGGGGAGTAGTTTTAGTTTGTCCATTTATGTAAATATTTAGAACGTGTAAATTGTCAAGGGAATTAATAAAATATAACAGTTTCATGGCAACTAATTGAAGAGTGATTCAAGCTTTTTTTTAGGATTTAAGGACAAAAAACTCCCGGTCGATATGAATAGACTAATTCATTTTTATTAATATATTTAACGTAAATCAATACGAGCCAATAATTATTACATTTTAGACAAAAATATGACAAAATTTTTAGCAAAAAAAGGTATACCTATTTTATAGTAAAAAACATCACTGCTCTCTATTTACCATTAATTCAATTCAGATGAGATTTTAATTATAAAATGACAGCAGAATAGATAGATATGCAAGGGTAAAATTTATTCCGTAAACAACATATTACTAAATATTTTGAGGGCAGAAATGATAGAAATATCAACAAAAACAGTTTCGTAGGCTTCCAGCTTCCGGAAATTTATTCTATTCCGACTTTAAGGGAAGCTTGTACATTTTCCGCAAATTGGAGCAAAAGAAAATGTTTTGTGGCATCATTTTTATTCTACCACAAATACGGTCATATTCACAGTGATAAAAAAAATACTTTATACATCTGAAAAGAAGCTTTTAAAGATGTCAAATAGTAAGTAACTTAGACATTTTGACAAAAATAAATCACTTGAGTTTCAAACGTAAAAACAAGAGTGATGTTTTAACAATTATCGTAATTTAAATTTTACCGAATACTAACGAACGTAAATTCATTTTTAATGATGTAATTACAAAGAGATTGAGTTGCGATGCAAAGAACAGATTGGTCATTACCATAATTTCTCCCACAAAGTAATGAACTAAGTGACATTAGTGTCGAAGAAATGAAAATCACTTTATAAATAGTGATATAGACATTTACATTCAAGTGGCAGTGCAGGGAATTAATTTATTGGAGCAATTTAGATTTGGACTTGATTCACTGGAGAGATATTGGTGCAGACAAATAGAGGGTATGACTACATAAGTCACAAGTGAGGGATATATTCAATGTCTCAATTGGAGACATGAAAGTGAAGCAGTACCTGCACTCAGAGTAATAACGATAGCAATTTAGAGGAGAGTACATTTCAATGATGTGCAAGTGCCTTCTCTGTACCCATAGATCAGCTGGAACACTAACCGTTGCTATCAATGAAGATAACTGCATTTTGTTAAGTCGCTTCCCCACTATCAGTCTTTTGGATCTACTTCATTAATTACATACACTAAAGTATAAGAACAAACACTAAAGTATAAGAACATACACTAAAGTATAAGAACATACACTAAAGTATAAGAACAAACACTAAAGTATAAGAACAAACACTAAAGTATAAGAACAAACACTAAAGTATAAGAACAAACACTAAAGTATAAGAACAAACACTAAAGTATAAGAACAAACCCTAAAGTATAAGAACAAACAATAAAGTATAAAAACAAACACTGCGAGTGTTCACACTACAATAAAATTTGCAATAATTTATATACTTTATATAAAATTAATTAGGTGTTTAATATCAAGAAGGCTTGTGTAATAATAATATGAATTCTACATTAAAAACTAGCTTTAGCATGTAGATTGGCCTAATGAGCCTATGTGCGATATCGTCACACAAGCGATACTACGTCAGGAAAAACAAATATGGAATATTCTCGAGTTAGACAAATTGCAAACACAATCTCATTTAAAGAAGATAATTATAATCAATAGAACGTAAAAGAGGCTTCAATAAAGAGATTTATTATGGATTAAATGTACATGGATTAAACTGACACGGAAATGATCCACAGTACAGACAGGATAATACCTAGTTTGTTGTCTCTAAAGGAGAGAATAAGCAGTACAGTTGACTGAAGGTAATAGAGATGCTGAGTCAGCATATTGCTGCCTGTGTGCCAAATTTAGAACAACTATTGTGTTTAATTTGGTCTTCATGAGAGCCAGAAATGAGATAAATGAAATGTTCCATAGCAAACATCAGACTCTGAGTCAGAATTTACGAGTCACTGAGACAAACATTGTAACTGTTAAGGAGGAGATGAATAGTTTGATTGTTCTACAGTGATAGGTGTACGTGTAACACACATATAGAGTGCATCCATATCATTCTCCAGGTTTACCAACTCTGATTACAAGTTTGTGCTTTTGCCACAGCAGCACCGAACTGCCAGATATTATTTATTTTTTAACAATAAATTTAAAATCTCAGTCAGAATATATATAAGCTGACTCTCTCAGCTAAATTTTGTAGGTAAATTAGTTAGTTTTCTTGTAACGTATCTTATTACTCGCTATATCTTAATTGCATGTCCTGTCTGGCTAAGTTATTAGATACATTATAGCTACATGAATGCATCTTCTGACAGGTTTACTTGCAAAACCGATACTACTCTAACTTTCACTTCCTCCAATAACTTTAAGGCGAGAATAACTCGTAAGTTTTGATGAAAATATATTCCGTAAACTTCTGCGATGCAGGAAATTAATTTTACTTCTTTTGGTGGGGGGCATTGGAACATTGCAAAGCCAAACAAGTAGTACGGTGTAGTGAGTCTGGCTCTGTATTTCCTATAGAGTTCCTTGGTACAGTGAGAGTATAGGTCTATAGATCCTACAGGCAGGCCCCCGCTTTTATGAACAAAACCATGACTCGCTATTAGAAATAAATGTTTCTAATATTATAAATGTAACTGCTACAATTACTATGGATGCATATTCGAGCGATTTTTCCCACTGATGACTTTGGATGAAAAACAAATTCATACTTTCCAATGAGAGTGGCTACAGTGGCAGCGATTTAGTCGTCAGAACAACTTCAGCGTTAAAATAAGTTTTAGCTTTTTCATGCCACTAGCGACAGCTTTCGGTAAATTTTTGCGTTTAATTCTCTTACTTTCGATTGCTATTATTGTTTACTCATCCATTTCGGAAATACATTATTTAATCTATCAGGAATAATACAGATAATATTAAATTATACATTTGTCAATATAATAGCTTGAATAGTTATAGTTATATAAAATATATTCTCATTATTTTTCTATTTAGGTATTTCAAAATTTTGTTCGGTGAAAATGATAACCAAAGTAGCTACGTTGCGTCTACTATTTCAGAGGCACACAGTTAGGTTTTTAATTCCTCCCGAACATTACCTCAAAACACATAGTTTAGAGCCCAATATTAATTGGGCAGAAACATACTGACGATCAGAAAATGTGTACAGTGTAGCCACCTTGCTCTGACGACATTGTCAATGCGAAAAGTTCCTCGAATACGCATACGCATCCATATATAGTAACTGTAGCCTTGCGTATCAAATTTTTTAACAGGTAGAATGAAGGAAAATTGTCTTTAGAGTTTAATTGCGTGTAAACACTACAGTGTTTCAGTGATTATTGTCAGAATCAATTAATTTTTCTCCGTTTCCTATGTTTACTTACTGTTCTAACTGCAATACATGTCAAACAATTAGAAACAATTTTCTAAAAGCGAGGTGAACTAAAAGCGGGGCCGGCATGTACAAAGACAGACTGATTACTAATCATTTTATCATTAGAATTCCATTATTGACAAAGGTTCAATCAATATTTAGAAGCCATGATGAGATATTTCTAACTAAGTATTGGTGAGTGAAAGAGCTTACACAGAGTAGAACATTAACATGGAACTATTAGAGGAATTAAATGTACTTTAATTAGTGACAGGGAAGTTTTGATATAAAATATAAATGTATTATAATACATACAATTATAATTAATAATAAATGTACTGTAATTTGATAATTAATTAACTTATTAAGGGGTAGGTATAACCTCTTCCTCGGAAAAAAACGCAATATCGATGATATCTGAAGGAAATTAAATACAAGGGACTGGAAGAAGCAGTCAGAAAGGAGAGTGGCTTCGTGACTATTTTAACTTACCACCATTTGGTGACAATGCTAGTAGATGCAGAAAAGCTACTCACTGAATGTGTTTTTGCGCTATTTACCCAATTCGTGCAATCTACAGATTGCACTGCGCGTTTAAATAAATGTGACGAAAAGGGAAACAAGCACCGATAGCTGCACTCACGGATGGAAGAGGAAAATGAAGAGGTGATAGTAGATGAAGCCTAGCTTAACTTAACTCTAAAACATGCTAATGATCTGGATCGAGCACCAGGGGCTATTTACTGAGATACTGTTAAATGTTAAATATACTTATGTTATATAATGTTAAGTATACTGATGTTATATAATGTTAAGTATACTGATGTTATATAATGTTAAATATACTGATGTTATATAATGTTAAATATACTGATGTTATATAATGTTAAATATACTGATGTTATATAATGTTAAATATACTGATGTTATATAATGTTAAATATACTGATGTTATATAATGTTAAATATACTGATGTTATATAATGTTAAATATACTGATGTTATATAATGTTAAATATACTTATGTTATATAATGTTAAATATACTGATGTTATATAATGTTAAATATACTGATGTTATATAATGTTAAATATACTTATGTTATATAATGTTAAATGTACTTATGTTATATAATGTTAAATATACTTATGTTATATAATGTTAAATATAATTTTGTTATATAATCTTAAATATACTAAGGTCTATTTAAAATGTCTGAGAACTGAAATCTACTTATGATAAACTAAATATTTTGAAATTAAAATTCTAATCATCTACAAATACGAGTGAATTAAAAGGAAGCAATTAACAATAAACGTAATTATCACTTCACATTGATTAGGTAATTATTAATCATAAAATTTCAATGCAGAACTCATAAGGTATACGGTGTCAATATTAATGTAGGCAAGTTTTCTCATCAAACAACTAAGGAATAATTTAACGCTAAAATATGATATTAGCGAACTGATATGAAATAAAGACGAAAGAAAAGTAATTTTAGAATAAATTTGTAAATTTTAATTGTAACGATAGAGTTTAGTGAATATTGTTTTCAACCTTATAAACACAATTTGAATAATGATTATAACTTGTGATTGAAAAGATATATGTACTAAGCCAAAGCAAATTTGTAAAATGAATATAAACAAATTTTATCCAAACGAATCTATTATTTTTAAAGCAATATATTATAATGGATGAAATGAAATTATGATTTTATGTTTTGAAATTAGGAAAATTGGATTTAAAAGGGAATTCATAAAAAAATATGATTTTGATGATACAAGCATAAACAGTTACGATAATTATCAGTGTGATTTAAAAATGAGTTTTTTATTATAGGAGTTAAAAGAAGAAGATCAATAGTGTTAATAATAATCAGAATCTCCGGGTATTATATAGTGTACCTGTTGTAGGTTCAGAAATTCAGAGATATATCTTGGTGTCTCGGTGTGTCTGTGTTCAGACATGCAGAGATATCTTGAAAAACTGATAATGATATTGATATGAAATTCAAAGACGCTACTAAATTATAGCTAATATGCATATAGATGAAACAACTATTTTGAGTCAATAACATTAAAGGCAAAAAGCACTAAGTTCAAACAGCACTAAGTCTAAACAGCACTAAGTCCAAACAGCACTAAGTCCAAACAGCACTAAGTCCAAACAGCACTAAGTCCAAACAGCACTAAGTCCAAACAGCACTAAGTCCAAACAATAGTAAATTCACACCAAACTAATTATGGAATATTGCAGTTAAAGCCTAATGATTCAGAGTTCTATTCTCTTTTAATTACTTGGGAGGAAAATGTATTGCACACAAAAAGCAGTCAGTTAAGGAGAAGGAAGTTAGTTAGCGTCCAAAAGAGTAATTAAGAAACTGACTAGCTATTAGTACATAAATATTTCTCATTTTCACCAATCATAAGGAATTTCAGCAGACTTTCAAAAAAGTTCATAAATAATATCATCACTTGGATATGAAGTAATTATTTCATGCCTCTAGAATAATAAATTTCTCTTTTATTAATTTATTTCAAGGAATAATATACATAGACCTTATTTTAACCGAATGTAATCAGTTGCAAATATAGGACTATCTTTATGAAATCTAGACAGATGAGGAACAGAACAATTATAATTTTGAATATTAACAAGTTTCAATAATTTTCTCAGTCAAATTTACATGTTCAATTTACTTATATTAAATCACAGTAACAAAACTAGCCACTCAAAGGTTCACATTTTCTATTAAGTTTTATATAGTAGAATACACATGATTCGAAAACAATATTTTTCGGATAACATCTGGCCACATTTCTTCTTCAGTGTAAACTCATTTATCTTCTAAATGTGAAGAAGTGAAGGCAAGAGACCAGAAAGAGTTAGTCTCGGTCAAATAAAGCTGATTTTTGTGCACTAATACAAACGAGGCACACACGTGACTCTATAAATTAGAGGCAACAGAGCGAAAAATAACAAACTGTGTTTCTAAATTTAGATAGTTGGGATACGATGTAGATTATTGAACACGTTGACTATACATATGCTAAAAACGCTGTCTAGCCTAACTGACTTTTTAAAAATTATAAGTTTAGGTAATAGCTTATGTATCACATGTCCCATTAAAGCGAGAGGAGCTGAGTTCCAACCTAGGTGGTAGCCGGTAAATTGCTCGAAAACAATTGCTCGAAAGACAATTGCTCGAAAACAATTGCTCGAAAAACAATTGCTCGAATGAACAATTGCTCGAAAGAACAATTGCTCGAAAGACAATTGCTCGAAAAACAATTGCTCGAACGAACAATTGCTCGAATGAACAATTGCTCGAATTAACAAATTGCTCGAATGAACAAAATTGCTCGAATTATAAAATTGCACAGTTTTCGATTTTATAAAAGTCAGTTATTCATGAAGTGGAGCTGCACCTAAACATCCTTTTTCTTTTTAGTAATTGATCATTCTATAGAAGATTGATCATCTTCTATAGAATTGATCATTCTATAGAAGATTTTAACTATTACTCATTCTGCATAATCTTTTTTTTTAGACCGTTTGTGTCATCTCGTATGTAACATGTGAATTGGAATCATGTTGTGAATCACAACTATTCATGGTTTTTTTTACCATAAAACCCGAAAATATATTTATTACTAGCCTATCTGTATGTGGTACCTCAAAAGGTGAAATAACTCAAAGTTATGTCAGAGTTTCAATAAATCTACCAAAAAATTTGGGTTTTATGATACAAAAAAACATGAATAGTACTGATTCACAACATGATTCTAATTCACATCTTACATACGAGATGTCAACGGTCTAAACAAAAAAGATTATGCAGAATGAGTAATAATTAAAATCATTTATAGAATGATTAATGATCAATTACTAAAAAGAAACAAGGATTGTTTGGTGCAGCTCCACTTCATGAATAACTGACTTTTGTAAAATCGAAAACTGTGCAATTTTATAATTCGAGCAATTTTGTTCATTCAAGCAATTTGATAATTCGAGCAATTGTTCATTCGAGCAATTGTTCGTTCGAGCAATTGTTTATCGAGCAATTGTCTTTCGAGCAATTGTTCTTTCGAGCAATTGTTCATTCGAGCAATTGTTTTTCGAGCAATTGTTTTCGAGCAATTGTCTTTCGAGCAATTGTTTTCGAGCAATTTACCTAGAACCAACCTAGGTACATTCCACCCCACTTTTCGGGTGAGGTTTTGTTAGTTATGAATATTAATAATTCATCAATATTTTATATAAAACTAGGTAACTTGAATTTTCATTGTAGCAAATTAAACCTTTTGTTGATCAATCACAAGTTGTTTATTTTTCACTACACATGTGATAGAACAGCAGAAAGAATGAATGTGTGAATGCATTTATCAGTTGTGATATTTAGATCTTCAATCACTATCGCCAACTCAACAGCGATAGTAACTGTGAGATGATGTCATACAGTACTTCTTGTTATTTTTATTTTATTTTGAATTTAGTATTTTGACTTGAGTAAAAGTGATTTAAAATGGTTTTTGACCGAAGGTTTTTTTTACACAAGGTGTATTTTACATATGTTTTTTTGACTAGGAGGTTTTGATAAGGAGGTGGGAATTATTGTACAGTGTTTTAAGAAGGGGGAGATGCCTGATTGCCTTTTTTTACTCGGACAGATCTTGATTATTACGGGAGTGTTTGTTCTAGAATCCGAAACAGCAAGGAAAACGTTCTATTAGTTGTGTTTGCCAGCCGAATCCCTCCACACCTCTTTCAACCATTGTTGCAAGACCATATACTGCAGTTTCATGTTAAGAAGGAATTATTGAAACTGTGAAATAAAGCCCAATATTACAAAAAATTGTATTTTTGTCTATTAAGGGGACCGTCCGCGAAGAAATCTCAAAATTTTATCTTTTTTTTTTATTGTGTAAATAGTTGTTTTATAACCTTCTTATAGTGTGTGCAAAATATCAGAAGTCTCGTATAACTCTAACCCCCTGGGGAGAGGGAGAAAGGGAAAAGTGGGCCGGGGGATAGGGAGTCAATATGTACTCTAAAAACCATCTCTCAGCCAATTATAATTCGTAATAATTAATTATCTCGCTATATCTGGTATCTAACCTACCACTATATAACGCCCACATCAATGAATGCAAAGAAAGATTGCTCAGTTATCCCTAAACCTTCGAAGTGGATGGATGCTGCGTGTCAGATCATCAAACTTTGAAAGGAAATTCCTACTAATTTTGAGATCTACAAATCTTGTAATTCAAAACCCCGCACATTTTTTTGGTTGAAGCTAGAGCATTGCGGTTTTTTTCATTCGATTCTCCTGGTAATTCTCTACAAAAGCTTGAGGATCGATTTTTGAATTTCGGAATACAATTTTTTTTTTTAGAAATATAATTTTTTTTTTTTTTTGAAAATTTTAGTTTTTTCACGAAAAATCAAATTTTTCGTAAACTAATTCGAAATTCAAAAATCGATCTTCAGGCTTTTGTAGAGAATCACCAGGAGAATCGAATGAAAAAAACCGCAAACCCGTAGCTACAAAAACTGTATTAGAAGTACATGTTTGAATACCCAGTTCGAAATTCGTTCGAAATTCGAATAACTTGTTTTCTATGCGTCTAATCGAAAAAATGCCACGAACAAAAACATAATATTATTCAATTTTATATTTAGGAACCAAGTTTCATAACCGTAGCTTTATTAATAAATTTGTTTACAAAATTTACGGACGGTCCCCTTAAGATATATTTCTATTGACTTGAGCTACCTCTAAATATTGTCCAACCTTTAAATATTGTCCAACCTTTAAATATTGTCCAAGTTATTTCATCATTGCTAGGCAGTATTTAAAAAATGGTCATCTAAAGATATAATATTTGACTTTTTATTTTCATCCAAATGAGCATTGACAAAGGGTGGAATTTACCGGGGTGGAATTTACCGGGGTGGAATTTACCGGGGTGGAATATATCGGGGTGGAATTTACCGGGGTGGAATTTACCGGGGTGGAATATACCAGGGTGGAATTTACCGGGGTGGAATTTACCGGGGTGGAATATACCGGGGTGGAATATACCTAGAACCCCCATTGATATCGTCTGTATGATAAAAACAGTGATATAATTGTAATTCGCATTGTCACAGTTTAAATTGGGTTTAAAATATTGACAGTGGTATATATTTGTACCACTAAGTCTATCAGTAATATACATAATGGTACGAATGTGTACCAATACGTAGTCAACCTGTTAACAGTTAAGAATAGGCGGAGTGGAATGGCAGACATCTCATAGGCCTACCAATCGGCTGCGCTATCATTTTAAACTTAGTTATAATGAAGTAATTAACAGAAGAAAGTAGGTAGTTATAGTGCACGGTTCTTTAAAATGATTCCAAGAAATTCGTCTCATGATTTTCTTAAAAAATTAACTCAATTGACATAGATTCACTCACTTCAGGTGTTCCATTAACAATAATAGGGAGATAAAAACACACTTCTTAATTATTACTTTTCCTCATTTTCTACCTATAACATGAGGAAAGAAATCAATAACCAGTTAATAATAATTACCCATCGTATTCACATATAGGAATACTCTCATAGGTTCTCTTCTTTGTAACGGGCCATCAACCAGATTATATATATATTTCTTTTTTCTTTTTGAGCATTTATTTTTATTTTCACCGCAGTATCAATATTCAGGAAAAAAAGTTAATTAACACATGTGTCTAATTAAAAAAAGTAAATAATTCTTATATCTATTTAAAAGAATAATTTTGGAAAAATTTTTTTTAGTAAAAATTAATGTCAGAATGAATTTAATTGTAGTGTAATTTATCTTTATTTGAAGTAAAAGTAGAACTCTTCGAATTAGAACGAAGCATAATTTTATGATCTGTTGAAAAAGTATAGTAATGGAGATGCATGAAGAACCAGCGAAAATATTACGTTTTTTTTTATCGTAAAGTCTAACACATAAGGAAGATTCCATGCTTTCAGTGAAACCAATCGGTATCTAATAAACAACTACAAACAAAGAAATGAAATCACGATTTACAATAAGTTGCAATATGCTGCAACGAAAGAATTTCTCCTTGCAATAACAGATCGTATATTAGGGAAGACAACGAAAAGGAAACAGATTATTAGGAGAAAAATATGCGAGTTAGTGTTTAATATCTGGAGAAACACGCATCTAAATGTGACAGAGAAAACATGAAATGATATCAAGGAAATAGAAGCCGAGTGACTCTTCAGAAACAATCTCGGAACTTAGCGACCGTGCAGAGTTACTTCCTTTTGTCAATTTATGATGTAATGCTCTTTGAGCTTAAATATTGTTTATCATAAAGAATAATAAATCTTCTGCTGGAATAATTTAACAAGACAGTATGTAACGATACACATGGTTTATGAAGAAAACAGTTCTGTTCAATCAAATATTTGCTAATAAAGTTATGGAAACCAAAATTAATAAAATTACATAAAGAAATAACAATTTGCTATTTTGGTATCAATGATACTTCTTTCTCACCTAATATAGAATATTAAAGGAATCAGCAATAAGAATAAGGATTGAATTATGTCCTGCTAGAAATGGAGAACATGTAATAGTAAGGAAGGAAGGAATTAAGACTTAATATTTATTTTAAAATGGGTTGTTAATAATATTGTATATATAAAGGATTATTGTGTTAAGTTTTTCTGCAATAAAATTATTTTTTCGTAATTTAATGTTTGTGCGCGCGCAAGCATACTATTGACATCGTTTACTATAATCACTATTTCATCAATATCAATGAATCTATTTTTTTTTCACTACTTATGAAAAAGAAGTAGAAAACACAATGTTTAAAAAACAAAGATAAACAGTCATTTTGTAAACGTTAATGAAGATTCAAGGTCATCTATCGGGAAATAATAAAAACAAAGCCAACTATCGGATTTTCGATCAAACTTAGTATAACTAATAAAAAATAAAAAAAATTCTCTGTGAGAATAGATTTATTTCAGGCTGTCAGCAGAAATCTATCATATTTCGAAATATTTCATATGAAAATTAGACGCACTCAAAGACTTTGCAGCTTTTTCAACGTTTGAACCATCACTCAAATAATTTGCGAGATGCATTCTATGGAAACAATGCATATCCTCATCCCTTCACAAATGAACTATGATAGATTATTTGTATGTCAAAAAGGCTATTAGAGCGACAGCTCTAATCTGGCAAGTTGCCAAAATTATAAGATATACGTGCTTATCAGAGCTCTCTTTATATGAACAAGGCAATGTTCCATCATTGTGATAACAATTTGAGTAGTTTACCAAGAAATAGCAGTAATCACTCCCATAATACACGCAATAAGTTTGCTTTCAGTGTTTCACTATTCAGAAAATATCATTCTTTACCAATCTCTGCATTTTGATAGCTATCTTTGATGTGTACGTGCTCTCTTTTTTTTCTAGTAATTGGTATCACATAAGTCACAGTTCTATAAATACATAAGTAAACTTTCAAAGATAGGTATATGACATAAAATAAAAGATGACATCACATTTTTTGGTATCTATACATTGGAAACTTTTCATGTATTGGAATTATAAATTATAAATTACCATTTCACCCAGGAAGGCTCAACGAATTGAAAAGAAGTCAAAATTGTGAAATATTTCTTCAAGCACAATATATACATCGTATTTCCGTACAGAGAGTTTATTCTTTGAAAACCCAATGATTTTTCATGACCAAACAAGCCATTCACAAAGGGTTACGGTTTGGCATCAGTCAATTCTATTTTTATTATGGTGATGGGTTGGGTGTTACAGTCACATGATAGATCTAACGAAAAATTATCCAGGAACATTTATTAGCAGGAAGGAAAATTTCGATCATACCGAACTTATTATGGTTTCAGCAAGATGGGGCAACATTTGGTTCCAAGAAGATGGGGCAACATTTGGTTCCAAGAAGATGGGGCAACGGCACATGCGACAGGGGAAACCATAACCGGACAAAGAAGGGCAGCTCTTACTGAGCGTTTAAATTTTCGCTTGCATGGCCACTAAGGTCGCATGATTAATCTATCTTGATTCATTTATCTGGGGCAAAATTAAAGGAAAGGTGTATTTTCAACAGCAAAATACTCTCCATTAACTGAAAAATAATACAATCGATGAAATAACATGATATCCTTTTGTTTTGAATTTTGATATCTATTAACGAAAACATCGTGAAAAGAAAATGTATTTGTTTCAATAATGACTAGTGATATTTAAAGGATCTTAAATATAAAAGAGAAAAACTTTATATTTCCTCTTTTATGTTCAATTTACCTATCCCTGAAAATTTTTAAATAAAGAAAATTTAAAAATGTGACATATTTGACAATATTCATATAAGAATCAAAATATTTGATTTTTTTTCTATGTTGGATGTACATGAAGCTATGCAGCTTAATTAATGGGACTTAATATTTATCTTCCTTTATTTATTCTCCATTTTTACTCAATATACCGAAGTACTCTTGAAATGAAGGGAAAAATATTGTGAAATAAATGAATCGCTTGATAAATCAGAGTATATTTTTTAAAGACTGAAGGCGAGTAAATTGCTGCATGCGTGGTGCAGAATTTCCCCACTTTAGCCAATCCAATACTCTTAAAATAAAATATTAAAGGAATAAAATCTGAGTGTCATCATTATTGACTTTGGTAGGGAGGTACGTATCTTTCAATTAAATCTGAAATTAAGAATTCAGAGCAATTCTCAACTATTGCCATTTAAATACTTGTGATACATGTTATTAATGGCCTCTTACAATTTAATTTAATTCTTGACTCCTCACAACTAACCTGTTATTGACAAGATTTTCCTCCTGAGACTCGTACAGTCTTATTGTGTCTTCGATTTCTGTAAATAGGAAATAAATATTACCCACTTATCATTAATTTAAAGCAGAATTAATAATATATCTATTAATTACATCAATATGAGACGTTATTAAACAACATCCCAGATGATAGTTTCCTGTTCAAAGATATATACAGGTGAACCCCTTACAACGGACAGTACATGTACCGAAAAAGTGTCCTCTATGCCGATCAATGGGCGTTATGGCGGACTCAGCTTTTACTTCAGTTGGGGATGTAAACTTTACAAGTTTTCTTTACAGCATTTCAAAGAAACGTTAATGAAGGTAAACAATCTCAGATTATTAGCAAATGAAAATGTTGTAATATTTATATAACTTACTTATAGTGAGGAATTGATGACTTTTCAGAAGAATAATTTACTTATATAAATGTACAAAATTATAAGGTAGGTATTTATAGGGAAAAGGCAACTAGAACAAAATAATGATAAAATTATCAAAAAACAACATTAAAGTGTTAATCTTAATTTTGAAAATTGTAATGCCTCTGAATA
Organism: Caprella mutica; assembly: GCA_947561585.1. Lineage (NCBI taxonomy): Eukaryota > Metazoa > Arthropoda > Malacostraca > Amphipoda > Caprellidae > Caprella > Caprella mutica. The sequence goes on along the minus strand of CANNZV010000093.1, from coordinate 329,529 downwards.
TAATAAATGTTTGACTATATAATTAGTAGTCGGATAAAAATATATTAAACCATGTTATTTAAAGAGGTCGTTGTAAGTCCAGTAGAACGGACATTTTTTTTTGTCCTTTGTAGGAGGTGTGCGTTAAAAACATCGTCCGCTGTAAGGGTTTACCTGTATTGATTATTGGCACATTACACAGATGATGGTAATGTTACGATGCAACAAGAGGAAATAGTCAGGTCATTTATGAAGCGCTATTTACGGATTTGCTCGACTGTGTTGCATTGATAAGCCCTAACAACACCATTAAATTAATTTGATGGCACAAAATGAGATATAAGCTGGTAAAGATTACCTTTGGCTTCGGGACAAACAAAAAAATCACTAAGCACATCGCGGAGTATAAAAGTGATAATTATATCACCAGATTTGTATGATAAGCAAATCAAGGGGTATAGGATTTTGCTCTATTCGAGTATAATAGTTTATATTATCATTGATGAAGTGGTTTTATAGTAGGAATGAATCTAAATTGCGAAAAAGATTTTAATCAATTAACCTTAATTAATCCATCAATAGAAAAGTCAATCATTTCATTAGTAATTAGCTAATCAATTTGCATCAGCATCGGTTACAAAATCTTTTCCAATATTTATTCCCTTCAGATGAAGTCAGACAATAGAACACTTAATTAAATCGCTTCTCTTCTTTTGTTTATCATTGAAAAAAGAACTCTGTCCAGTAATTGAATTCGGGACTGAAGTTTCGGTTTAGCTAAAATATACAACAGGTATATTATTGTTTGATTGGTAGTTAACTAGTTATGATAATGTTCCAATTACTTCCATGCCATTACTATATCAAAGAAAAGTTTTAAGAATGAATTCACAATGAAAATGAATCAGAGATTTGTTCAGCATTTACATATCTACAGTAGCTATATCAAAGACTCTTTCATTTATTCTAACAGGAAATTAGCAACTGTTTAGGTTAAAGATTTCCATAGAATAATTCAATAGAATTTGCCTACAACAAATTAATTGATAGAATTTACATGGGAAATAGAGACGCGTATCCATATGCAGGGAATATTCCAGATTCCAGTGGTTTGTTTGCCAGGTACCATGAATAACTCTGTGTGGACCTGACAAAGGCACAGTACATCGAATGAAACTATTAGAAAGTTACAAAAAATGGAACATTGAACTATAAATTAATTGTGCAGTAATATGCATTGCGAATTGAAGCTTTTAAAATATGAAAAATATTAATTAGGGAACTTTACATTTATAAATCCTTAATTCTTTATAAAACCCGACATTTCCACTTCACCTCAAATTACCGACAAAAGGTCCTCCTCTTTTCATTAACAACAAATTGGATTGCTACGGGAATAGGATTTGTGTGAACGCAGGACACGCACCTGCTACTACAGTAACTTTATCAGGCATATGGAGTAGTTATTATACTAGCGACTGTGATACCACAAATCAGGAAATATAAATGATATTGATTAAGCTGGTAAATAATATCCAGTAATCTGCCTAATCCTTTCGTTCATTTTGATTTATCTTCTATCGAATTTTACATCAATGCATCTTCACCTTTCGAATAACTTTATCCAAATTTTTACATAGATCTATATTTTTATAATTTAAAATTTATAACTACCATAGAAAAAGCTGAAACTAAAAATATAAAATGTACATAACATGTTTAATTTTCACTCATATTCTTAAAATAAAAGCAACCAGGCCGAAACTTTAGACAATTTTTAAAATCTGAATTGAAGCTTAAATATTTAAGCTTTACAAATCTAATGCCTAAATATAATGTTTCGCAATTGAATGTTTAACATATTTAAAGAGGGTAAATTGCGCTGTAGACTAACTAGCGTCTCCCTCTAACGAAGAAACACTATATAATGGAATGCCTATAGAGAGAATAAATTAATTGATTTTTATTGCAAAGAAAGATTTGCTTATATTTTACCCGGCATTTATTTATTTATCCTCTTGTTATTCGTATAACTGAAAGTGTTCAACCAAATTGCTTGAAATTTGGTGAAACGATTGGTCAATGTCTAGTGATCTTATGGTAGAATTTTGGGAGCGACATAAGCAAAGGTCAAGATTCAAGGTCATATATAAATTAAAAAGGTATTTAACCAAATTGTCTGAAATTTGATGGGACGATTGGTCTATGTCCAGGAACCATCTGGTCGAAATTTGGGATTGATGCGGTCAAAGGTCAATGTCAAGTTCATTTATTACTCAATAACCTAAAAAGTATTAAACCATATTTCATGAAACTTGGTGGGACGATTGGTCATTATCCAGTTACCAGTTTACTAGATTTTGGGAGAGAACGGGTCAAAGCGGCGGCGAAGGTATGCGCTTTACCGAGTTACTTAGAGTATACATTTTATGACACCATTCCACTGAATTTGAGATAAATATGCTAGCAACTTCAATTATATATAGCTAAGATGAGCTAACTGTTTATATTTTCAAAATGGTGGAATCATCCTGGTGGAACTTTTCGTAAGCGGAATTTATTGGCCCACAAATCCGACTCATTCCAAAGCAATCAGTTCTGATCAGTTCGGTTCCTAACCAAAAGATTAGGGAAATTCTTTCTGAATTCTTGTACATTCCGAACAATTATCAGTTGCTGGACATCTCACTGGGGCAATCTGTTTCAGCGGCAATGAGAGCAGTGTTATGGTAATGGAATAACTTGGAAAGTAAATATGTAGATGATTGTCTCAGTATGTTCTCCTCCACTGCATTCCTCAGTTTTTATTCACTCCAATGCAGTCTCGTTATTTTTTCTCTCTGACTCGCACTGACAATCTGAAGCGGACTGAGAGTTCACAAGAAATCATTTCCCATTGACGGTGAGCAATATTCCGTAGATTTATTACCCCCATGGAATATTCAGAGATGGAAGATATTATCCTCCACATAACAGATATAATTCAGGCTGCTGTCCAGTAAGATTGCAGCGGTTATTTCTAGTCAGATATATTTGATTTTGCAATAAACATAACATTATTTAAGATAGTTGCATCTAGCAAACTAGAATATCTGATAAACAAAAAAAGGTGGCATAAAAGAGCAAATGACTATCAGGCATAGCCTTTTCGTTTATAAGAACTGCATTTTCAGTGCATCACGTTCGGCACTTATCCATTTATTGACTGTAAAGAACTGCAAGGGGATTAGATCACAGTTCTTACTGTAAAAGAGACCATGGGAGAAACCCCTCGCCAATCTCAGATAATTGATAGAAATATCAATGAATAAAATTAATAACTTTCTAACAATTAAATAATTAAATTGCCTTCAGTGAAATGACTCATTGGATTTTCTCATACTAAAACTCACCTTTTTGTCTATATCATCTTTTCCAAATATAATAAAAAAAAAAGCACCTTTCAAGGATAATTTTCAAAGATGAAGAAAAGCTACTCCGTGAATGCAGTCACTTACCAAAGAATGTGACGAAACGGGACACAAGCACCGGTGGCTGCACTCACGGATGGAAGAGGAAAATGAAGAGGTGACATTAAATGAACATATGAGCCTACCTAACACAAAATCTAAGACATCGTAGTTGAAGAGCATAACCCTAGCGCTGTCCTCTAAAACTGCAAGTAGCGTTAAAAAAATGAAAAACATGGTAAAAAAAGACTGCTTTAATCCATATTGCGTTTCTTGGGCCTAAAAAGCGCCACCCCTACTCTTCCATTCACCACAAACAGCTTCAGGATAGAGCTCATGGTGTGTTTCCAAACATAAATTTAATTTTCAATCTTCCATTCCACTCCATTATATCGCAAAATTATTTGTCTACAATGGAAGCGGACAAGTAAATATACATACATTATGGAAATGTAGCAGAATTTTATGTTTGCATGTTATTTATCGCGTAGAATGTTTTACAAAAAGACTGTCTGTACAATTGAACATCCTCTCACTGATATTCTTCCCTATCTATAGTGAAAATAGTTATTTAATGTATGCTAAAAAAAATTCTCCACAGCTCTCGTGTGTCACCTTCATGGTAACACACTAAGGTAAATTTCATATAGTATATATTAAATTAGTAATGAGTTTTTAATTTAATTACCAGTATTTTACCCTCCAATTTAATCATTAGAATAATTTTAAAAGCAAAGTAGATGTTTAAAAGAGGGCATTGAGAGGATGAAAATGGGTAAACTCCTAGTTTAGTTGACCCTTGGATAGGGTCAACTAAACTAGGAAGCGGGTATATAAAATAAAATTATATTAATATTTAAATCATATTTTACATATATTTATTGAGATTAAGGATCCGTTAACAAGACTATTCTTATTTACAAAATTTGGTCAATTTACTTTCAGTTGTCATTTTCCCAATATGTTTCGTATGTTTCCGTAAGACTTTCTATGAATAGTTGATCGGTATTATAGACACATATTACATTCAAATAGTATTTTATTCTCGTTTAAATTTCAATTGCAAAAATCATAATAGTTATTTTACAACAGTCATAATATAAAATAATTTGAACTTATTTTTATATAGGATTTATATACCCGCTTCTTGGTTTGGTTGACCCTATCCAAGGGTCAACTAAACTAGGAGTTTACCTGAAAATGATCATTGCCTAACTTAATCACAGACATACACACATATTTTGAAAATGGTACATTTGTTAGTTCGTGAGGCTTTACTTTCCCAAAAATATATTGAAATAAATCAAATAATTCATTGGTTTAGATACTTTAGTCAAACCTTTTCCATTTCTTCGTTGTTTCCATTTAATTGATAAATTTAGGTGTGTTTTTCATAAAGTAATTAATGGATTGAATGAAAGACGTTTTCATTAGCTCAATTCGCTAACTTTAAATTATTTCACACTAGCAATGCGAATATCACCAGGAACTTTGTCTTTAAAGGATTATCACACGTTAATCCTCCATTTAAATTCTATTCTGTTTGTGTTATTGTTTCAATTTCTAATTTTCAAAGCTGAATTCCTAACAATTGTGGTTTATTTGTGTTGACTTTGACTTAGCTTCTCCTTACGCTGATGATTACAAACTAAAGCTGTCGAAACTACAGGAAATACTCTCTCAGGATGAAGCCATCAGTTATTTTCGTATTTCAGGGAGAATTTCCGTTACAGAACGCCATCTGGGTGAACTAGTTTTTGGAATTAAAGTATTTAAAAATATTTAAAGTAAATTCAGAACGTACAATAACTTGATGGGGATTCATCATTTACCAATTAATTGAGTGTTATTTATATTTTTCGTCTCAATCGATTGATTTTTTTTAATTATCAAAATTATTGGAACATGAAGAAACATGCTGCTCATTTTTTCTTCACAACTTAAATCACAAGAAAATTAACTAAATTAATATAGATTATCAATTCCTTTATATCACATTGGTTATGTATCTGTGATATTAATTGAACTCTTTGAAAAATACTCTTTAATCAATAAGGTCCTTTAATCAATAAGGAAAATGTTTCTTATATTTTTGCTATAAACCACATGGAATTTGATAGCATATTTTTAATTTTATATTCTTTGAATTTTTTTATAATCAAAATTCTACAATACTTACTTCACTTCCGACTTGCTCACTTTCAGTCTGAAGAAAAATAATGTACACCATTAGTTTTGATTGTGAAGTAGGTATTCGGTATAATGAATCCATTTAATATACGTATAAAGGTTTTTAAAATTGGATATACTTATTATAGAAACGTTTAAATACTTCAAAAAACAATTAATATCTTAAACGAAGGCCAAAAACGCATTTTGTATTTAAAACTTAAATCAAAACAAAGAGTGTACAATCTTCTTCTTCAGCTTCGTACTAGTGCTTCGGATAATTGTTCCATACCTAGTGTTAAAATCTTTAAAAGCAAATAATAAAAATAAACACAACTTAAATGTATGCGGTTTTCTATGATAGCCTATTATGTAATAAACTCATTTTTTCCCGGAGCCACAAGAGGGCCTTTAAATTTGAATTGTATAATATTAAGGAATTGTTTATCGTTAGGTTACCTATCAGGTCTAATAGTACATCTAACATCTAGCAGCTATCAGCTAAGGGTTTGTAATTGTTGTAACCGAAACTGTTTTGTACACAGACATATGGGAATAATTATAACAGATGCAGTTGAACTCTATTTCGCTTGTTAGGTGTATCCTCAAAGTAGAGGAATACCATAGTCAGCAGGATATAATTAATGATAATTGGAATTGCTGTAGGTCTAACGTTTCCGAACTACGAAATAGATTTTAGGCTCATGTGGTTTCACAATTGATGAGAACAAGTCAAAGATTAGGGGTAGTTTAAATATTTGAATATTAACTTACAACATGTTGAAGTTAGGATAAATAAGATAAGATAATTGCTCTCATTGGAGCTGATAAATTGTAGTTAGAAACTATATCTACATAGAGCTCAAGAGGGAGAGAAAGGTCATGAAAAAACATAAGTTAGTTAGATTAGTTAGAGAAGCAGTTCCGTTAGTTAGATCATATTCAACAAGTGTTCAAATAGCCTCTTATTTTGAGATGAAGACATCCTAAGTATTGAGACTGGACGTAGAATATCATCGATGAACAAAACTCTCTTAAAAATGTCGTGTAATGTATACAGAGTTAAGCCTTTCCCTATTTATAGAATGAAGAATACCATTCAAAAAAATTAACTCAAATTTCTAAGAAAATTTCATATCAAGTCATGGGAGAATTCAAAAAGAAAATTTTAAAGATTCTACTTTTATCAGCAAAATATTTACTGAAAATTACGAAGTTGAATAATAGAAGAGACATTCTTCTCTCTCGTAAAGTTGACATTCACGCTGTAAAATTGAAGCTTCAGAATCAAAGTAGTCTGCCAAATGTTATCGTTTGAAAATGAAGAATACAACTTGCATCGTAAAATGTTTTTCCTATGTCACTTGATCATTAAAATGGTTTTATATAACTCTGTAATATCATTATCGATCAAGTCTCTTATCTTATCTTTTCGATGTCAATCACCAAACTCAAAGGACGAAGTACTCCTTCTTATCAGATCTTTCTAAGGCGCATTTTCCTATTCACTCGTAAATCTTGGAGCAAATTTCGACATGTGCAAATGTATTCTTTGATATTTTGTACTGCTGAGCAATTTGTTCCACCTTTTCAGGGGAATCGGAATAAGAGGAGCCTTGTTAGCATTCAGAGACGTGACTTAAACAGACAAGGAACAGGATTTTAGAACTAAAAAAGAATATCTTAAAATATTTTATTTTAGAAACAAGTAGGGAAAAACTTTTAGAACTCAAACTTTATGCGTATAATCAATCATAAGTTTATTTTGATTGAAAAGATTCATACTAAATCGAAATTTCTTATGCTTTCAAGAGGGTTATACAAATCTCAACGTTGACGGTTTATTAGGATTCAAGCTTTCGAATAGCAAGATGTGTCTTTATTCTCAGGAACAGGAATGAAACCTGGAGAAAATCTATACTTTCTATATTAGCTCTCTATTCTCGGATAGAGAGCTATCTATAATATATATGAAATCCTAATATCCATTTCTCAGTTTCATAAGATATAATTACATAAATTCATATTATATTTATGACTTGATTATTTAATTCAATACGTAATTTGCAAAATACATAAATTACTGAATTCCAGGAAATTTATCCCCAACTGCATGAACTGTGAGTGTTGTAAAGTATCCGATAGTTTGGGTGATTGATTGAGTATTGGCAGTTCTCCAGCTACCAACACTGATTTATTTGTCACTCTACAACTCATGAGAATGTTAGATGGTCAGGTTTGGTGTGTTTAAGGTTGAAACAAACATTTATATTCATTGAATTTAAGTTTGATTTTCAAAATTCTATCATTTCTTTCACTTCATTGAACTTCAATTAATAAATTTTAATTTATATAGCTACGTGAATTTTTTTACTGGTTATTTAATATTGAAATTTTAGAATCATCTGCATACCCTTAGGCTTCATATTTCTAATCATTCAAATAATTTTACGAGATATATTATTCATGCATTTTCCAATGCAAGAATAGCTAATAATAATCAAGATACTATTGTAACTATATCATGACTATTTATGTTCAAACGTTGAGTTCAATTTGACAATTAATAGTTTCATTTTATAATACTATAATGAAATTAATTTCTTGGCAAGGGTGTCAAGAGTTGTAAATACTAAATGACTGACAATCTATTAAGAGACAGTTGACACTGACCTTTAAATCGAGTGACGTCATCGAAGGACATAAAGGTCAGATTCTTCGTTTGTTTTCAATGGAAAGATGAATGAAGAAAAATCACTCTTTCTGCTCTACTAGTTTTTATTTTAGTAGAATACAAAATTTACAGTTAAGAGTAAGTTACGAATTATCGGTCAGTACTACATCTTCGTTCATATAAGAAAAACAATATAAAAATTATTATTATTATACAGTGCTATCTAATACTTCTGCGAAACCCGCATTTGCAGAAGTATTAAATAGAACTGTGTAATAATAATAATTTTTATATTGTTTTTCTTAAATGAACGAAGATGTAGTACTGACCGAAAATTCGTGACTTACCCTAGTGCATTAATTTTCAGCAAACTAAAATTTTCAGCAAACTAAAACTTCTATTGTTTCAAGTAGCTAGGTATATCATAAGATACAAATATATTTTTTTGTGATTAGAGAAATGTTGATTCAGATATGAAACTCTTACCCAGTTTTTTTTTCTTTTGTATTTTCAATAAAATTACAAAATGATTATAAAAACGTACAAGTATATTTTTAGCGGGGAACGTTTTACAAATGAAACTGTTCAAAAAATGTGTGTCATTTGTACAAAGTTCTACGATGACAGTCTCTTATTAGTAGAGCAACTGAAAAATGGATATTATTATTTTTTACCAGACATCACTTTGCCGTGTTCTCAGTTTTCATTTTTCGGTCTGTATGATCCTTGTGTAATTTTATAAAATTAGTGAGAAATAATTAGATAATATTTTAGCTTCAAATGATCAAATATTCAATATAACACAAAATATTCCTCGTATTTACTTTATTTACAATATACAGTGTCTAAAATAAAATAAATACTTGCCTTCCCTAACATAATTCTCCAAGCAATAAATTCGGTTTTAGTTGAATATAATTTTACTAAACTGTCACAACTTTGAGTACACACCATTTTGTAATGATGTTATTATTCATTTGACCCACTTTTCTCAGCATTCAAATTTGTGCTGAGATTTGCAGGTTTATCCTGAGATTTCGTGAGCGCCATTTTTATTGTGCTTGTTGTGATGCAAAGAACGTTTCCTGGAGATCAGGGGGGAGATGCTCTAAGAATTATAGTCCTGATTCGAATTGAAGTGCTTAGCATTCATACCTTTCTTTAGTTTATTAGTTTGCTAGAAAATTCATCAAGTTCCGTAAATTAAAGATAAATATGATACCCGATTTACTGAATTAATTCAGCGAGATTGTCACTCACAAAATAAATAATAAAACTTTGCCCCGAGGAAAACTTCACCGATATAAAAAAATGATAATTTATAACGTTTTTATAATAAAATACCGCAAGTTCTGAGTCAAGTCGGTTAAATCATTTACTATTTTAAAATATTTTCCTTTTCAATTTCACATAATTTGGATCATGAAATATAATCCAATTTATTAGAAAATTAAGTCTGAAAGAAAACATTAAATTAGAGCATTATTGAAATAGCTTTCAGTGCGCCATTTATCTATTCTCAATACGGGAGAAGGTCTTAGAAAGGAGTTAGATAATCCTGTCAGGGTCTTCCTGGTCTTTGACTTCCCTTTGAGCTTAGTCGGAAAACATATTTTTGGATGTTGAATTTAGAGAGCTGCTTTTACAGGTCAAGAAAAGCGTCTAGACAGGTATGTATTGGGCAAGTAATTCTCGTCTGTGACTTCCCTTCTTTTTCATTTTCAGGTTATTTCTATCTATTTTTTTACTATCAGACCTCATTTAGAAGAATTAGTTGCTTAGTCCGATAAATTCTGATCAGTCTATCTATTTATCATTTCTACGGTTTTCCGCTAGAGCCATAATAAATGCTAGTGATATTCCTTCATTCTCCCGAGTTGAGTCTTCAGAGAAGCAAATCGAATGAACATTAGCAAGTAACAGAAGAGGTAACTTCAGGTCTGCGTTGTTTCCAGTCCTAACAAATTGGTGTAATTTGTCATTGAAGATGCAATTCTAGCGAGGAATTGCAGTTGTTTTTATCTCCATTAATAGAGAGATGGAGAGGGTAATTTAGTACAAAGAAAATGGTTACTTTGCAATTAACAGAGACCGTATAAGGACTATTTACCGTTGTTTTGGCCACACTTTATTTATGTGGCATATTGAAAAGCCTTTTCTTTACAATGAAAATAAAGGATTTAACTATTGTTGCATTGAACCTACATTGCTATTTCGAGGCAACTTTAACCATTTCGCGCCATTGGGATAATACGTCCGAAGTACCTAATTTCATTTAGATACAAATTGGCTTAAATATCCCAGAAATGCCTTGGAACAGCAAAAAGCTAATAATTGATTACACAGGGCTCAGAAAAAATCGGCGCGAAATGGTTAACGGCGCTTAATAACACGTTGATTCATCCTCAATAATTTGATGACTTATTTTCTTGTGCATGTTTTTATTTTAACCTTTATCGCTCTGCAAAACCCGTTTTCATACTATTAAGTGCCTGAATACGATTATTAGAACGATAAAGAATGGGTAGAATAATATAAAGCAAACAAAAGTATGCGTTTATAGGTGCCGACTTTTGATCATTATATGAATTGCTTAAACAGTACAGACTTCACAAAATGAAAGTCATATATCCAAAAATAGATAGATCCACCTTTAAAAATGAAAATGTTCCTAATGATATATGGTATTGAATTAATTCAAAATGAGTTCAGAACATCATATTTACATATAATGAAATGTTCTATTCAATATAATTCTCTCCTCTATTCGTGAATACAAAATTATTGGTGGATTCTTTTTGATCAAAATAATACTCATTTCTTATTCTGTGAAACCTTACCAGTAACAATTATCTATTCTGCCTGTGGCCCGAACATGTGAGGGAGAAATTGAAGTGACTGTGAATGCGTAAGTTCATACTGGAGAGAAAGTCTAGGCCTTTGACGTCACTCACTCGCTGCCGGCAAGTGTCTGAAATATTCACCATTGACTAGTGACGTGAACACAAGTTCACTCAACCTACGGGCTCTGATGCTTGGAATTTTGGCATGTAAAAGTTTAATCAATATTTTACTGACGTAATCATTTTTTAAACAACTGTTAAAGTGCTCACTTACACAAATGTGGATGATCATATTTCTTGTTAATTAATACGGCAATATACAATAATGATTGAACTGTATATAAATGTTTCAAATAGTATACACAGAGCACTACTTATAATTTAACGCCAATCTCAACAGATATCGAAACCTGCTGTGAAATCCAATTCCAACAGCACTGATCCACAAAATTGGTAACGAGGAGATATGAAGTGAGCGGAAAATGCGCTGCAGGGTTTAAGTAGAGGGGCTACTTATTTTTAGGCACAGTTCAGGTGTATTAGCTTAGCTATTGAGACTACTGAACTGTATGTAATATATATTGCGAATAAAATTAAAATGAGTGTTGAAGGAAACTTTAAATATACTGCAAGTTTGCCAAGGAATATATAGTACTGTAGGTTTGTAAAGTGGTATATATACAGATAATCAAGGTGCAATATTTTATAGAATAATTACATTGAGAACAAGTCATTCAATAGAGAGCACAATGAGCCAAGTATTGATAATGATATTAAGACCTGATCATAAGTATATTGTCTGATAGCTGAAACTTTAATTTTTCAAGATGTAGTAGAAAGAACAACAATTGTACATAAAAAGTGCTAGAGATTTGGAATGAAAACTTCAACTCTATTAATTCAGTTTTACCTTCTGCACATGAATATCATTTTGTATAGTGTGAAATAACTTATTTCTGTTCACAGCAGTGTTAATATTAATAATTTGAAAGCATGTAAGAAAGTACAAACAAATAATCCAACAAGAGACTAATAATTCAATATTCGTATCTGTTCCTGAATAATTCCACTAGCTAATGATATTTATTTTTATGTATAAACTCTGCAATACTTCCTGGTATTTCTTGTCTATTTGTCCAAGTTCTGGTGTGGTTCATTGCTCCATTTGTTCGTCCAAGAGCCCTTCAGGAGAATTTAGAGAGCATTCCAAAGTTGTTGAAGTGCCTTTCATTCCAGTTAATTAGACGAACACTTTTAGTAAGATATCTAGAAAACGGGATGCAGTCCACTGGAAAATTACCCTTATTGATTCTGCGAGTTCTTTGAGCTCCATGGAAGACAATCACTGCTTAAAGATTGAATTTGTATTATTTTAATGCTGAAACATGTAGTTTGATTTTTATAAACAGTAAATAACCATCACGTATTGAATATCACTCTTGTAATGCAAAACTTAAATTTTTCAATATTACAGAGACTTCATATAGGCTGATTTTACTTCAAATTCATTTAATCCAGGTATATAAAACAAAAGCGATAGATAAAATATAAACTGATTCAAAAGAGCGAAAAATAAAAATGAGGAATTCTACATAAAATTTGACGTACGATAGCGCGAACGACTTTATTAAATTCTCCAAGTTTGACTTTCAACTGTCTATAGAATCTCCAATGTGAGCAACAGGGCAATAATATTCATATATATGGAGGCCATTATTTCTAATTTCCCTCCTTTTATCGACAGTCCTTACGGATGTTACTCAGACACTATCGACATACGCTCTGTGTGAACGGAAAGTTTTTAGAACTGCAGAGTCGAATTGAACTGCATTTTTTTCGTAACATTCGTTTCTGTGTTTCACTGTTTTTGTTTCATTTTCCTAGAATTCATTTCTCTTGTTTTGTTTCATTGAATTTGGACATATATGTTACAGGATTTATTCATCAGAATACAGTAAAAGACTTTATTTTCTTTTGTGTGACGATGTGATACGACAGGCAAAACTGAAACACTGAAAGATATCCTATTAGAGTAGATTTATAGATGTTGAAATACTACCAACGGATCATTGAAAAGAGTTAATTACAAATGCAGGATATTATATATATAAAGATTTATAATATATATCTAATATATTATAGATTTACTGAATGCTAAATCTGCTTATTTAAAAAATTTTTATTTTCCATGTTATTAACACCTTCATTTTTACAATTAATGCACCTTCGACTCATTAACGAAGGGCGAACGGTTTTTTTTTATAAATTAGAATGTTATTAGTGACTAAGTCATTATATTGCTAGTAACTGGCAGTTTTCCGTGTACCAATTTCGTGTCCCTTGACGACAAAAGGTTTTGACGAGACAGCTGTCCGTTACTGTACAAATGAATAATTATTTACCGTTTTTTAGCATTCCCCATTGATTTAAAAAAATAATTACTCTGACTGACTCTAATGAGTGACTAGAACAAAGGACTTAGCCGATGAAATGCATTATCTTTTATTGGTAAATACTTATTTCTGAGTTTGCTGCCTATAAATTTTATTCAAAATAGATGAGAAAATTATGGTGTATATATTTTTTTCAGAAGGGAGATTTTAATCCTTCTCCATTGTTAAATAATTACAACCATTGCGATTAATTTGTAAATATTTATTCATGCTTTTTCCTTAATGTTCCGTTCAGTTATAGTTTTTAAGTATTTTTTATTAGGCTGATATATTAATATGAAAGTTAAATGAAGACTTTTAGCATTGACTATAAGAATGGCTTCGTTTATTTATATTATAGATGCATGATGGAAATAGTATCTCACATTTGCTGCCTGAAGTCAATTTTTATTCTTCACAATTGCAAAAGTTAAAAGATGAAAACTCAAAAGTTAAAATATCCTAAAATAAAGCAGATAATACTACTAATGCTGTTTTGGGCTTGGGATTGAAATAAAATATTGTACGCTATATTGAAATTAAAAAATGTGTATTTGACAGTGTACCTGTTATTCTTCACAAGGTAATGCATGTCTTTACATTCTGATGACAGCAAAGCGTTCTCACCTTACCAATCTACTAAATAATTACCTGCCGATGTCCAGACACTTCCAATTTAATATCATATGTGTTCGCAATGCTTCAGGGCTAGCACTTAGTTTGTATTTAATGTATTCTATTAACTCGCATCACTATCGAGTATCTTTGAGTAGAACATACTCAACTTACTCTAATGATGCCCTTCGTAATTTGGTTTCATCTTCTCCATCTGTGCAGAGTATTTCGTGGTGAGTGGCTCGTTCAGAGAGTTCCTTTTATTTTTTCATTTAATATAGAAATAGGAAACACAAAGTGTTCTGTTCAATTATTTTGCTATTCTGTCACTTTCTTGTCTCGCTGTTATTTTGGATATTTTTCATTTTGTACCGATATCACCGACACGGCGTTTAGTATCGATATCACTGACACGGCGCTTGTTTTCGAAGAATACGTTATCCTCTAAATTAAATATATAGTTATTATTCTTCATGAGACTGACAAAAAGTGAAAAGCCTCCTAACAGCTAACATTCACATTCAAACTTTGATAATTCCACACCAACAAAGATTGGAATATTTTTCCTCTAACTTTGTTCTAAATTCAAGTTAAATTGTTACAACACGAAATATGAGGGAAGAATAAAACAGATGTTATTTTTTATCTCCTAACTTCTTGTTCTCCGCTCTGCTGCAATGAAATCTTTAAAAAATATTATTTTGCTCACTCTTGGATTATTCCCTTTAATTACAGTTCAGCACAAACGCGCTGAATTAAGTCATGGTTTCATTGGACATCTCAACATACCTCGTCATTTAATCTTTTTTACGATAATATTTTGGAGAATGTTTGATAAGACTATTATAACGGTTGGTATGTTTCATGTAATAAATGCATAATTTACAATATTCCATTTATCTTCTTAGATACCAATATAATATTAGCAACAATAGAAAACACAATTTCATGTATACCTAAACTAATCAGTAATCACCTTCAAATCAGGTATTATCTTTTAACTTGTGTTTTTCATGTGTTGTAGAAATATTTGATAATGATTTGGTTTCTTAATGCGATGTGTACGTACGCAAACATGCGCCGCTGAACTAGCTAGCGTAAAGTCTTGTGCCTCTCTTCAATTGCAATCTAATGAATATTCTGGTGTAGCTGCGATGAATCTTATACGTCTAAAGTTCCCGAGCGATATGAGATCCTCCATATGTTTGTCTTAGCGTGATGAAAATATCATTAGGATGAATGTAGTCTCGAGCCTTCTGGGTAAAACAAGCGAGGTGAAACCTAAAGGAATAAAGCTCCAAGTTGAACTAATGTTATAGAATGTTCCAAAGCTCTCACAGTGACTGTTTAGTATTAGAGATGCATACCAAGTGACACACACCTTCTGTATCTTTAAACTCCATTTCAATTGCATGTTTCTTTTATTTAATGCCTATAATATTCTTCTCTAGTAAAACTAGAGAAGAACACTGTATCATCTGCCATGGGGTATCATACAGCAGTAATCGATGTCATCTAGTTTCAAACTAATATAATTATTCATTCGTGTAAAAATTCCAGTCATTTTATTTGTTCAGTTTGTATATTAAAACTCGATATTCATATGTGGAAATGAATTTCATAAATTTAACCGAATATATTCGTGAAATAGATTCTGTTTCAAAATTCGAATAACATTTTTTCGAATTAAAATGTGATGTTTGCGTTGTTTGGAGAGGTGAATGAGTCTTTTCTATTCCATTAGAGACTTCAAATCTACGAAGTATAACAAGGAAATATCTGATTTGAAAGATGATTTAGTGTTATCTTTGAATTAGGGTAAGTTACGAATTATTGGTCAGTTTCACATCTTTGGTAATATATGATAACACGATAACCTTTTTTTGGGGTATCCATGGTACCTGTAGGTATCATGGATACCAAAAAAAGTTATATAGTTTTTATCTTATATGACTGAAGATGTGAAACTGACCGTAACTTACCTTACAAGTTAATTCTAGTAAAGTACCAACAACGTATGCTCTCCCTAGATCACCTAATTTATATTTAATTATTTTACTCCAAAAAATATTTCAACAACACTTATTCAGTGCGTAAATCATCTAGGAACACTTCAGTAACGCATCATTTAAGATAAAATGATCTCGAAATCATAGACTTCATGATCATCTAATTTTCTAATACACATTTTCCTATCTTTCACATCACATTCTTTTCATATTAATTTACTTGGGGTGTATTTAGTGGAATTATAAAATAATCTTGAATCCTCGTTCTTTTTTCTCTGGCTCTTCTTTTTAATCTCGAGCCCATGTTCACAAATTATAATTCAATTACGGAGCACAAAGTGAACATTTTCCACCAGCGCCTGATTGAATTACTTTTTTGAGAAGTTGTGAGAACGTTCTAACTGGATTACCAAACGTTTTTCCCTTAAACAAATTAAAAGAAATGGCATTTGAGTTTGCCATTTCATTAGGATCAATTAAATATCTCTGTATTGATTCTTATGTATATTAACTTCCTTCCTCTGAAATGTTCCTTCCTGTTTATTATATTTGCTCTTTAGAATCACTGTGTAACTGTACACTGAATTATTTAGTGTGCAAATATTTGAAATGTTGTACGGCTTGTGTTTGTTTGAGGTGAGGTTGCCTCGCTACTACTTTGATGAAAGAAATGAACTGAAGTTGAACAGTGAGAGAGAATTTGAACTGTGAGAGAGAGAATTTGAACATTGAGAGAGAATTTGAACAGTGAGAGAGAGAATTTGAAAAGTGAGAGAGAATTTGAACAGTGAGAGAGAATTTGAACAGTGAGAGAGAATTTGAACAGTGAGAGAGTCACAAGGAGTCACAAGGATAAAGGGACCATCAAAAGGCACAATATGCCCATCCAAGGATGGCCCCTGTGCACAGCCAGCTGTGCGCTCGACGTTGGGTAAACAACGGAGCAAGGTGAATCTCTCTCCATCACTTCCCACTTGGAACCTAAGCACTCCAAACCGTACTCCTAAACCTGACAAAGAAAGAACCTCCATCAGGCGTAGGAGCAAAGTTTGGGTACAATCATTAGCTCCAAGTTTTATCCTGGACTTGGTCAGTCAAACCCGCCAATCACTGCCACCTTCACAGGGGCCGCCCAAAGGCAGTCCCTGAGACGGTGACAGAACGCAGGGTGTGACCTGATCTCTCTAGCCACGGAAAGGCGCCAGGTTTTCTCTTAGTTGGTTAGTTGGAGTTGAAGTAAGAGTGCTATCAGAAAAGATAGCTAAGACTCTCATCTCAACTCTGAGGTCAAGTCATGGAGGCGCTTGACAGCTCAGTAAGCCAGCTCACTGAGTATCCTGTCAAGTCGCCTTTTGAATGTGTCAACAGTCAGGCTGCTGACAACATTTTTCTGGCAGTCTGTTCCAGACATTACAGATCTTTACCAGCATGAAGCTCTCCAGCTGAGCAGTGGTGAACCGAGGCGGAACCACCTTCCACCCGTGGTTGCGGGTGGGGTTCACACACAGCGAAAAGTAGTCTTCGGGATCAACTCGACTTATCCCTCGAAGAATCTTAAAAGTCTCAATGAGTTGACCCCTCAAACGTCGCTGCTCAAGCGTGAAGAGGCCCAGGTCTTCTAACCGACGTGCGTATCCCTTGGATCGGATTTCAGGTACAAGTTTAGTCGCCCTCGCTTGCACCCGTTCCAACCGCTGGACATCTGCTCGCAACGTCGGTGACCAGAACTGGACCGCAAACTCCAAAAGAGGTCTTACAAGAGAGTTGTACAGGGTGAGGACTGTCTCTCTGTTTCTGTATCTGAATTGCCTCTTGATGTACCCTAGGATCTTGTTTGCTCTCTTCTCAGCTTCCAGGCACTGTCGAGAGAACTTGAGATCCCTGGTGATCATAACTCCAAGATCATTCTGTACATCAGTGGGTCCTATTTGGGCTCCAAGTAGCGTGTAGAAAGCTTCAGCGTTCCTACGACCAGCATGAAGTACTCTACACTTGTCCACATTGAAGGGCATCTACCACTGATCAAGTTGGAGTTGTCCGATGGCCTCTGGACTTGCAGCGTTGATGCCAATCTTTGTGTCATCAGCAAACTTGGATACCCTACTGACGAGTCCTACGTCAAGGTCATTTATGTAAATAATAAAGAGCAGAGGACCAAGGACTGAGCCCTGGGGAACCCCGCTGGTTACGGAGCTCCACACAGAGGCCACGCCATTGACCACCACTCTTTGTCTTCTGTTATTTAGCCATGACCTGATCCATTGTAGAACTCGACCACCCACACCAATAGCTGCTATTTTCGCCATTAACCTCTTGTGAGGTACCTTGTCAAATGCCTTCTTGAAATCAAGGTAGACGATGTCAACAGCTTTGGATTTGTCATGCTCCTGAAGAACGTAGTAGAAGAACTCTAGTAAGTTTGTCAGGCATGACTTCCCGCGAAGAAAGTCATGCTGACTCTTTCCTATGAGCTGGTGTTCTTCCAGGTGATCCACAATCCTATCCTTGATGATGGATTCTAGCAGCTTTCCAGGAACCGATGTTAAACTAATCGGTCTGTAGTTACTACTGTTAGTGGTCTCACCTGTCTTGAAGATTGGGGTCACATCCGCGATCCTCATGTCGTCGGCGACCTCGCCCGACTCCAAAGAGACATTGAAGATCTGTTGCAGATGTGCCGCCAAACCATCCTTCACGTTCTTCATCACTGTCGGTAAGAATCCATCAGGACCAGCTGCCTTGTTAGGGTCCAGCTTGCCAAGTTTGTCCACTACCTCCTCAACAGTACAAACAATCTCAGTCAGTGGCATTCGTCCCTCGTAGTAGACTACGGGGTCAGGGGTGCCAAGCGCATCCTCCCTGGTGAAGACACTGACGAAATAACTGTTGAGTTCGGCGACGATGTCGGCATCCGAAGTTGCCAACATACCTTGGGTTGTCCTGATTGGTCCGATGGAGCTTCTGGTGGGCTTCCTGCTATTGACATAAGCAAAGAACTCCTTAGGGTTGCCCTTACAGGCCAATGCAACCCTGTGTTCCTCCGCTACTTTAGCTTGCCGCACCAATCTTTTGACCAATCTCCGTTGGTCTGTGAGAAGTCTCTCAGTTTCCGGTGAAGAGTGAGTCTTGAATGAGACGTAGAGTCGTTTCCTTCTCTTTATCTCTCTGCCAAGCTCGTTATGGAACCATTTAGGACGAACCTTCATGGAACCACCTACCCTTTTCCTAGGTATGCATCGGTCCTGGATCGAGATGTAGTTTGCCTTAAAGCCCCGCCACATCTGATCAGGTGAAGCTGGAAGTTGAGGACGTAATGCCTTCTTCAATCAGCTCTTCTCAGATTCAGCATATTTCTATGAGAGATCTTCTCTTGTTCCATTTTGACTCCCACTCTAAAAGAAACGGCATTATGGTCACTGGTACCCAGACATTCACCAACCGAGACCTGAGAAACCAGATCTTCGTCGGTAGTGAATATGAGGTCCAGTGCATTTTCGCCTCTAGTGGGAGTTCTTACCATCTGGGAGAGGAAGTTGTCGTTCGAAAATTCGATCAACCTACCTCCCTCTCCATCCGAGACTCTTGTGCTCCAATCCACTCTGCAGTTGAAATCTCCCAACACAATGGCCGTTTCATCCTGCAGAAGGTTAGTGAGAGCAGCGTAGAGATCTCGGTCGTGGTCTCTCGTCTGGTGGTGTGGTCTGTAGAGCAGGTAAAGGTGGAGTGTGACTTCAGCTCGGACCTATATCCCTAGTAACTCATACGGTGAGTCGATGGGTATGAGGGCCGCGTCAATGTGACAGCGAACATAGATCATCACTCCTCCACCTGCTCTGTTGCCACGATCCCTGTAGAACATTTTATACCCGGGCAGGTGATACTCTCCCTCAAAATCTCGTTTCTCAGTGTCCAGCCAGGTCTCAGTGATGCAGATGATGTCGAGACATTCAACAGCCACCATACATCTAAACTCCTGCAGCTTATTCCTGATAGACCGAGCATTGAAGAGTATCATTCGGAGGTCTCTCACCGACCTCCGAGTCCTAGCCCGTTTCCCTGGTTTTCATCGGCGCAGTCTTCATAACCTGAGCCGTCGTCAGAGTCATCAGGGTCCGGGGTCGGCTCAGGGGGATCTGGGGTGGGCTCATGGGGATCTGGGGTGGGGTCAGAGGGATCTGGGGTGGGGTCAAGGGAATCTGGGGTGGGGTCAAAATTTGAGAGAATTTGAACATTGAGAGAGAATTTGAACATAGAGAGAGAATTTGAACATAGAGAGAGAATTTGAACATAGAGAGAGAATTTGAACATAGAGAGAGAATTTGAACAGTGAGAGTAAAATTGAACATTGAAAGAAAAAGTTAGGATCACAATTATTCGACATAGTGAAGCCGAATATTAAACAGTTTGATACTTGTTACCCTGTATCAATAACAATTAACTGTCTAAACAAAATCTACTGTATCACTTGATATCCTTAATTGTGTGCTTATTAATGGAAGTGCAATTTTCAAAGTAATTAGACGTTGCTCACGTACTTAAGCATTTTTGGGAGGAGGCCAAGTTACAACATACCACAGTTAACCCAAACTTGATTACTTAGTTTTATAAACGCGGAAATCCCATTAAATACTTCATCCTAAGTACTTCTAAAATGATCAGTGATTTTTTTTCCCTTTGTTTGTTCATTTCGCAGTCATAATTCCCTACAGTTGACACCATCCAATTTCTATTTCATTACAATAACTCTTTGATATCATCGTCATAACTAACAGTCAAAGAAAGAAACTCAGACTATATAATAATTCTTGTCAGTTGTGATAACATCTGTATTGCAGTACTGAATTATGCAAATATCATTCTTCAATTATATGAGCAGTGGATAAGATATTGGTTACATAAGCAATGTCAATTTCCTTATTATCTTCGAAATAACTAGATTTCCGTCTATAACTATGCAGTAGAACTCCTCGTTAGTGAATGAGTTAGGATGTATGTAGCTTCTATAGTGAACAAATTTTCTTCAGTCAGCGATGAATTGCCATCATTTTTTAGAAAGCTAATGGCAATTTTATAAGTATCCTTACTAGTAGTTTAGTACTAGTAAGGTTACTTAATAACCATCAAAACAATACTCAATATTGTCCTACACACGTGCAATTATTCAGTATTTAAATGATGACAGAGAAAATTAATTGCTGGTTCTATACATTCAGTATCACGCAACAGCATTCGGTTGTTATTCCTAACTACAGCCTGTTGTTAAGTAATTATATCCATAATAACATTCCTCCTCACGAGGCTAGTGTTATGCAAGAAATAATATTTTTTTTAGTAGGGGTTTAACGTCTGCTTCGGAACCAAAGGCCATATCGCTGACGTCAAAAGGAAATTAAATACAAGGGACTGGAAGAAGCAGTCAGAGAGGAAAGTGGCTCCATGAACAAAGTCACTTACCACCGTCGGTGACAGTGCTCATGGATGCGGGAAAGCTACTCCGTGAATGCAGTCACTTACCAAGGAATGTGACGAAACGGGACACAAGCACCGGTGGCTGCACTCACGGATGGAAGAGGAAAATGAAGAGATGATAGTAAATGAAGCCTACGAGCCTACCTAACACAAAATCTAAGACCTCGTAGTTGAAGAGCATAACCCTAGCGCTATCCTCTAAAACTGCAAGTAGCGTTAAAAAAATGATAAACATGGTAAAAATGAAAGAAGACAATCCATAATCCAAATTACAACAGTTCGGGGCCCAAGGGACGCCACCCCCCTTCTCTTCCATTCACCACAGACAGCTTCAGGATAGAGCCCCTGGGGGCGCAGGAAATAATAGAATACCTTCTGGTATTTCTTGTTATTTGTCCAGTTCTGGTGTGGTTCATTGCTCCATTTGTTCGGTCAAGAGCTCTTCATTCAGGAGAATTTAGAGAGCATTCCAAAGTTGTTGAAGTGCCTTTCATTCCAGTTAATTAGACGAACAATTATTTCATCTAAAATTTATTGATATTTTAATTTTATATAATTGAAAAAATAAACAATTCTAGTTTGAAGTTCAATTATTGCACACATAATAATGAAGCAGTTTGCCAAATAAAATTTTACGCCAGCAAGGGCTTGAGTTATTGCAGAGAATAACTCTTCCATTACATTGTTCGATTTTTCTTATAAATTTGCTAGTTTTTAGCACCTATTTCGTGAACAACAAGGTAATAATTCACATCTGGAGGCCATAAATCCTAGTTGTTCTTGCTCTTTTCGACAGTTTGAACAATTGCTACTCTGATACGACCGTCGCACAATGAAAGTGTTTGTGAAAGCAATCGCAAATTATTTGAATTCAATAACAGTTTATTCATGATAACTTGATTTCCCAGTCCCTTAACCGCTATAATATTGAATATAGGCAATGAAATAATGTCATTATTCTCATAATTAGATTTGCTGATCCTCATTCGATGGTCTTATACATAGGTCCTCTGTTTAAACATTGTGACAGTTAAGGGCCGTGCACACGCAGGGTTTTTTAAAGTCTTTCCACCAGATTTTTTGCTAAGCTCCTCCTACCTTTTCACCGAGAATATACGAAAAAAAAAACGATATAATAATTATTTATTTCAGTTGGTATCCATGATACCTGCAGGTATCATGGATACAAACTAAAATAAATAATATTTATATCGTTTTTTCTTATATTCTCATGGAAAAAGTAGGAGGAGCTTAGCAAAAAGTCTGGTGGAAAGATTTAAAAAACCCTGCGTGTGGACGGCCCTTTACGCAATAAGTAAAATTAGTACTAAAGTTTTAATGCTAACAATCTTTCTATTTTGTCTTGCATTGTTCGTTGCAATCACTGAGTACGACAATTTTTCAGACATTATCATGTGATAATGGTAACAACTAACAAGTGAAAATCATTATACAAGTTGAATGAAAAGAATAGGCATTTGCAGTGTTGATCAGTTGTTTAGAATAAAAGTAATTGAGTTTTGGCAAAAGATAAAAAAAAACCTTGATAATAAATGATCTTCTATTACATACTGAGTGTTTATCTATTTCTTTTGCTAAAAGTTTTTTCTAAAATGAATTAGGTCACTTTTATAGAAAGCAGCAGCATCCAGAAGCGTCTCCCCATTGAGAATGCTCCTCTGAGGTTTATCACGAAAAATCTTCAATATTTGTACACTATAGAGCACGAAGAGATAGTGATAAAATCTTTGTAAAAGAAAAAATATAGAAGCCACAAGGGAGAAATATTAGACTTACTATGATTGAGAACTTCTAACAACTGAGTTAGTAATTAAATAAGGAAGAGTAATCTGACACTAAATATGATTTGACCTCTAACTATTAAAAATGTTGTCAAAACACGAGAATGCAATATATTTGCATTCTATATAAACTGATGCTATTTAGTGTATATGTCTGATGAATGAGGTAAGGATAGAGAGACTGTTCGCAAAGATTCAGGATATTTAATATTTTAAGATTCCTTTATTATTTTGAACACTAAATGTCATAACTTACATCAGGTTTTCAAATTCAGTTCAATATTTCGTGTACTGCATGTATACTTAGCTGCATATTTTTCTTACAAATAGAATTCCTTCTTGAAGTTGAGATGATTCCGAAGAATTGTCAGGTTCAAGATTTTTTTTCCTGATTCTTCGGTTTTCAGTGTTTAGCAGTTTCGGTTATTCCTGTAATCCTAACAAATATTTTAGTGAAGAGTAACATTTTAGTAAAGAGTAACATTTTAGTAAAGAGTAACATTTTAGTAAAGAGTAACATTTTAGTAAAGAGTAACATTTTAGTAAAGAGTAACATTTTAGTAAAGAGTAACATTTTAGTAAAGAGTAACATTTTAGTAAAGAGTAACATTTTAGTTAAAGAGTAACATTTTAGTAAAGAGTAACATTTTAGTAAAGAGTAACATTTTAGTAAAGAGTAACATTTTAGTAAAGAGTAACATTTTAGTAAAGAGTAACATTTTAGTAAAGAGTAACATTTTAGTAAAGAGTAACATTTTAGTAAAGAGTAACATTTTAGTAAAGAGTAACATTTTAGTAAAGAGTAACATTTTAGTAAAGAGTAACATTTTAGTAAAGAGTAACATTTTAGTAAAGAGTAACATTTTAGTAAAGAGTAACATTTTAGTAAAGAGTAACATTTTAGTAAAGAGTAACATTTTAGTAAAGAGTAACATTTTAGTAAAGAGTAACATTTTAGTAAAGAGTAACATTTTAGTAAAGAGTAACATTTTAGTAAAGAGTAACATTTTAGTAAAGAGTAACATTTTAGTAAAGAGTAACATTTTAGTAAAGAGTAACATTTTAGTAAAGAGTAACATTTTAGTAAAGAGTAACATTTTAGTAAAGAGTAACATTTTAGTAAAGAGTAACATTTTAGTAAAGAGTAACATTTTAGTAAAGAGTAACATTTCAGTAATCCGCAACATTTAACGAGTAACATTTGCCGTGAAACCAACAGACAAATACACATGTGTTTTAGTGTATACTAATATAGGTAATAAATGGTTAGTATGGAGCGTACGGAGGTGTTACCAGATAACACTCTCTGTTGGTTTGCATCTGTTCTATTGGCAGTAAGTATTTATTAGATCTGCTGACGATATTATGCAGCTGTTCTGTCTCATGATAAACAGTATTGAGGTGTGGTTGTTAGGTTCAGGTGCTAAATTAGTTACTTCCCAGGTAGCAATTGGGCCAAAGTTGTCCCAATATTGGCCAAAGAAAAATAGCTATCTTGGTTGTGACATAATATTCAATTAGTTACTTGTAACTAAGTACTCAATTAGTTACTTGTAACTAAGTACTCAATTAGTTACTTGTAACCAAGTACTCAATTAGTTACTTGTAACCAAGTACTCAATTAGTTACTTGTAACCAAGTACTCAATTAGTTACTTGTAACCAAGTACTCAATTAGTTACTTGTAACCAAGTACTCAATTAGTTACTTGTAACCAAGTACTCAATTAGTTACTTGTAACCAAGTACTCAATTAGTTACTTGTAACCAAGTACTCAATTAGTTACTTGTAACCAAGTACTCAATTAGTTACTTGTAACCAAGTACTCAATTAGTTACTTGTAACCAAGTACTCAATTAGTTACTTGTAACCAAGTACTCAATTAGTTACTTGTAACCAAGTACTCAATTAGTTACTTGTAACCAAGTACTCAATTAGTTACTTGTAACCAAGTACTCAATTAGTTACTTGTAACCAAGTATTCAATTAGTTACTTGTAACCAAGTATTCAATTAGTTACTTGTAACCAAGTACTCAATTAGTTACTTGTAACCAAGTACTCAATTAGTTACTTTTAACTAAGTACTCAATTAGTTACTTGTAACCAAGTACTCAATTAGTTACTTGTAACCAAGTATTCAATTAGTTACTTGTAACCAAGTATTCAATTAGTTACTTGTAACCAAGTATTCAATTAGTTACTTGTAACCAAGTATTCAATTAGTTACTTGTAACCAAGTATTCAATTAGTTACTTGTAACCAAGTATTCAATTAGTTACTTGTAACCAAGTACTCAATTAGTTACTTGTAACCAAGTACTCAATTAGTTACTTGTAACCAAGTACTCAATTAGTTACTTGTAACCAAGTATTCAATTAGTTACTTGAAACCAAGTATTCAATTATTTACTTGTAACCAAGTATTCAATTAGTTACTTGTAACCAAGTATTCAATTAGTTACTTGTAACCAAGTATTCAATTAGTTACTTGTAACCAAGTACTCAATTAGTTACTTGTAACCAAGTATTCAATTAGTTACTTGTAACCAAGTATTCAATTAGTTACTTGTAACCAAGTATTCAATTAGTTACTTGTAACCAAGTACTCAATTAGTTACTTGTAACTAAGTACTCAATTAGTTACTTGTAACTAAGTACTCAATTAGTTACTTGTAACTAAGTACTCAATTAGTTACTTGTAACTAAGTACTCAATTAGTTACTTGTAACCAAGTACTCAAATAGTTACTTGTAACCAAGTACTCAATTAGTTACTTGTAACCAAGTATTCAATTAGTTACTTGTAATTAAGTATTCAATTAGTTACTTGTAACCAAGTATTCAATTAGTTACTTGTAACCAAGTATTCAATTAGTTACTTGTAACCAAGTATTTAATTAGTTACTTGTAACCAAGTATTCAATTAGTTACTTGTAATTAAGTATTCAATTAGTTACTTGTAACCAAGTATTCAATTAGTTACTTGTAACCAAGTATTCAATTAGTTACTTGTAACCAAGTATTCAATTAGTTACTTGTAACCAAGTATTCAATTAGTTACTTGTAACCAAGTATTCAATTAGTTACTTGTAACTAAGTACTCAATTAGTTACTTGTAACTAAGTACTCAATTAGTTACTTGTAACTAAGTACTCAATTAGTTACTTGTAACCAAGTACTCAATTAGTTACTTGTAACCAAGTATTCAATTAGTTACTTGTAACCAAGTATTCAATTAGTTACTTGTAACCAAGTATTCAATTAGTTACTTGTAACTAAGTACTCAATTAGTTACTTGTAACTAAGTACTCAATTAGTTACTTGTAACTAAGTACTCAATTAGTTACTTGTAACTAAGTACTCAATTAGTTACTTGTAACCAAGTACTCAAATAGTTACTTGTAACCAAGTACTCAATTAGTTACTTGTAACCAAGTATTCAATTAGTTACTTGTAATTAAGTATTCAATTAGTTACTTGTAATTAAGTATTCAATTAGTTACTTGTAACCAAGTATTCAATTAGTTACTTGTAACCAAGTATTTAATTAGTTACTTGTAACCAAGTATTCAATTAGTTACTTGTAATTAAGTATTCAATTAGTTACTTGTAACCAAGTATTCAATTAGTTACTTGTAACCAAGTATTCAATTAGTTACTTGTAACCAAGTATTCAATTAGTTACTTGTAACCAAGTATTCAATTAGTTACTTGTAACCAAGTATTCAATTAGTCGTAACCACCTAGCCAAACATTTCTCTGGGATGCTGAATGTGTCTAAATAAAAATTAATCTGTCAGAATTTTTCCAGGTAAAGAAAAAAAATATATTGTAGAAAAATTCAACTTGACAAAATAATTCCTATCAACTTTCCATTTAGATGTATTGGACATTGACCATCTCGAAAATACTTGTACTATCTTGAAGATTTTTGATGATGAGGTCAACGTTTGGTAACAATTAATTGAACGTCAAGAAATGATTTTAGGAAGTGTGAATGGTGAGTAGTGACCCAAAATACATGGAGCGGATTTTAGTGATTATTTTTTTATCATGTTACGAGACTGGTGCACTAGAGAACATTAGTTTTAATTAAGTGGGACCAAGGTTTAGCCAATAAACTAACAAAAAATATTCTTGAAGGATCTTTATTAATCTGAACCAAATAACACTTCAGAAAACAGAAAAAATATTCAAGATTTTTTCCACAAAATTCTTCACCCTAGCCAAATTAAAATGACTGAAGTCAGTGCAAACTACAGAAGTGGGATAATAAGGTAAAAGGTGTAACACTTTTGAAGTATATTGAATTTCATGCTTACTGATTTTCATATATATTCACTCTCATGTACTCATGACGCAATTAAATTTACCCGAGCGTTTGTTAGAATTCTAAATTCACTTTAATCCACGCATGAAATTAATTCACTTTTAATTGCGCAACCGTTTCGCTGTTAATTTGTTTTTGCTCCATAATTTATAGTTAATATGGAGAAATTTAGTGAGTGTTTCAAACTGTTCCGAGTGTGGAAGAGAAGATTGCTAGAGGGAAATGGAAATTGCATGAACTAATGTAGCAATATAATATTTATGTGTCAATTAGAGTTAAGAGTAACAGTTAAAAGATTCTAGTTTTCTCGACTAATTTTATAATGATTGTAGCCTTGAACAGAAGAGCCCTAAGACTTCAGGCAATAGGAATGATGTATAGCAATTTTTATGATCTTTCAAGTTTTTAAGATAGATAAATTTTATTTACATTCATTTGATATATTTATTGAATATTTAATGATTAAATCTTATAGACAACGAAAATAATAGAAAATTGGGATTATTAATACAAAATGGCTCTGTATTTTGAATGGCAAAGATAATTGATGCTTGTGCATCAATCTCCAAACTGACTATATTTTGATTTAGTGTAGTAAATTAATTTGTAACAATGCTCATTGTTATCGAAGAACAGTTTCAGTTATCAATTGTGTTTCCGAACTATTCAGTGTGATAATATCAGTCATTGGTTCTACTGGCCCTAACAGTCGTTAAATCATCAACAGTGAACTAATTAAGACCATAAAGACTGAACATTCAATGAGACTCATACTTTCGTTGATATGAAAGAATCATTGTACTTCAATATTGTACGTCCCCATTGAAATTAACGGGGTATCAATAGTTAAATGTAAAATATAAATAATAAAAAAATATATGAAAAAAATGTATATATAAAAAAATATATGAAAAAATGTATATATAAAAAAATATATGAAAAAATGTATATATAAAAAAATATATGAAAAAAATGTATATATATATAAAATATATATATACAGTAAATTTAAGATCCTCCTGCGCAAAAACCGACCCAAAAATAGATATTTTCGACATAAATTTTACACATATTTAAGTTATTTTGCACCCATTAAATAGCGTAATTGTTTTTCATAGCCTGAATATCCATACCCTGAAGGAAGAGAAAGTGTTCGAAAGTCCGGTCACAAAATTTTGAAGAATTGAAGATTCGAATTCGGGAGGAAATCGCTGCAATACCCATTGTGAGGTACCGAAGAACAACAAAAAACTTCAAGCATGGTCTTCAACAGTGCATCGATACAGATGACAACCATCTTCCTGATATCATCCTCAAAAAGTGATCACACAAAATGGCATAGCATACTGATTTGAATAAAACAATAAATAACTAGATTACGTGCGCTCGGCAGAGAACATACCTTCGCCGCCGCTTATAAAAGACCTTGACCATCCAATAATACTTGAGTTATAAATGGAATTGACCTCAACCTTTGACCTGTTCGCTCCCAAAATCTAATAAAAGGTCAACTGGATAATGATCAATCATCCCACTAAATTTCATGCAATTTGGTTGAATAGTTTTTGAGTTTTTGAGTTATAGATGACTTCCTTTGATCGGATCGCTCCCAAAATTCTAACAGATGGTTTCTAAAATATATTTACATAAAGTACAATCACTATGTTCATTTCATCTCACTAGAATGGCATCAAAATTAATGTTCCTTATTTATTCTAGTTCTGTTTTCAAACCTCTACTGAAATTTAAAACCAATAATGTATTTGCAATTAGCAGAACATTAAATAGAATAAACGAAGCGACTTCATTTTCTATCAATTACTGCCTCCGATTATGGTAATTAAATCGCCATTGTTCTTTCTCTATTTGCAGCATATTGCTAGCAATTACTACTTTTATATTCTGTAAATAAATTATATATTTTTTAATGTTAGTTAAGTGCTCTTCATCTATTTTATCAATTACATTAGATGAACATTTTACCAAAAGATTAACCAATAAATTATCTGATACCAGTAAATGTGGAATTGTTGCAAATGAGCAAACTAAGAATAACCTTCGAATCTCTATAGGCAACTAGTAATATATTATCAGGTTTTTCTTCCAAATGATCCTACAGTTATTTATTTTACTTCTATTTTTTCACTTCCGAACTAAAAATTAATGCAAATTGTTTGAGTAAAGTCTTTTGAAACAGAAGATGAATGAGCCCTAACCTCTGTATTCTCTGCTAGTTTACTCATTAAAAATACATTTATTGTCTTTGCTATGACATGTAATTCTTTTTAAAGTTAGATCCTAAATTTTCAAATAACATATAAACTTAAATATCCCCAGGTAGCAATGATTCTCGGGCCAATGTTGTCCCATTATTTCTAATGTTGTCCAAATATTGCCAATGTTGTCCCAATATTGCCAATGTTGTCCCAATATCGACAATGTTGTCCCAATATCGACAATGTTGTCCCAATATTGCCAATGTTGTCCCAATATTGCCAATGATGTCCAAATATTGCCAATGATGTCCCAATATTGCCAATGTTGTCCCAATATTGCCAATGTTGTCCCAATATTGCCAATGTTGTCCCAATATCGATAATGTTGAAACATTTGTATATAGATCATACCCGAGATTGTTTGAATGAACATTGAATTTGTTACCTTGATTTCCCGTTCTTATTCTTATATTAGATGACAATGCCACAATAATGTTAACGGTGCCCAGTCATTATTTATCAGTGAGTGATTTTCTCTACTCTGTCTTGTGGACAGTTTTTGTTTGTTCTCAAACAAGAGGCTGTTTTGATGTCCAAATAACAAACGTTACTTCTTATACTTCATTTCCAGAACTAAATTAAGTCAATAAATATTAGTTTAATGTGATTTATATAAACATGGAAGAATCCATAGTGAAACTGAATTAAAGATGTGTTTCTTTTAATATAATGAAAGTCATTTTTCGAACGGTAAGACATTGATCTATTTAAGACGAATTGCATGAGAGGCTAGATTATGAATCTTAATTGTTAGAAGATGTTTTTCCTCAAAGTGACTCCTTATTGTAACCAAATACCAGGTAGTTTACCTACACTGTCAAGTAAATAGTAAATAAAAATATCTGAGATTATGTTTATATGTAGTTTAAATTTGTTGGGTCATTTTCTGTATAACTCTCAATATAGAAATATTAAATTCATACAGTGATAAGCTCAATAATAAATGGTTGAAGTGGATTTATTTTGTATTGGAAATTGAATCGTGGTACTGTATGCGCATTTTTCGTGTGTTTTTATTTTCCTCTATTTAGTACCAAAGTTAGTCTCTATATCTTGCTCGGTATTTATTTCTTAGGCGATTGCAAATTTTAGTCTGGGTATAAATGATAAATCGATATCGAAAGAACGATTATCGTTAATCAATTTTAGTAATCTCTTACTGTACTTCCAATTGATGGATGAGGAGAACCTTCAGTGTTGATAGGTGTATTTTCAGGGTATTTATTCCGAGAAAGGATGAGACCATGTAACGGTGAGCCGATGTAAAAAATACAACTACGGTGTAACACTGCTGAAACTGTTTGGCTCCGATATAGCAAACATTTTTTAAAATGATTTAATCGTAAATTACTCCTCCAGACTCTTTATTTTGTTCGAATTTGATTTCCTGAAACATATTTACTTGAATACTACCTCAAATTATAGTAATATTTTAGCAAATTATAGTAATATTTTAGCAAACTATAGTAATATTTTAGCAAACTATAGTAATATTTTAGCAAATTATAGTAATATTTTAGCAAATTATAGTAATATTTTAGCAAATTATAGTAATATTTTAGCAAATTATAGAAATAAATTAATAATATAACAAATAATGGTAATATTATAGTCGGATTATAGTAGATTATAGTTATACACTTATACTATAATAAATTTTATAGTAACGTTAAAGCAAATTATAGTACTACTCTCGTTATTAGGTGTTCTCTATTTCTTGTACTTCTTTTTATCCCAACTTCAAGGCTACTTTATGAGGTTTTACCTTAATCTATACTATGAATAACAACAATAAACTTTTTGCCTTTCTACACCCCCTGACAGGTGCCAGGTTGGAAAATTGTAATGACAGAATGATTGCCTCAGAGGCTCCATAAAAACTCTATGAATAAAATGGAGAAGATAAAACATGTATAAATATAATAGCTATTTAATCACAATGTAAGACGCTAAATGCATTGATGTAACATTCTTCCCAATAGCAATTGGTTATGTAGGCGAGACTACTGTCATTACCTTCGCAAATTTGCGGAAAGTTTTATTTTACCCAGCATTTAATTATTTATCATATTGTTATTCGCATAACTGAAAAAGTGTTCAACCAAATTGACAGAAATTTGGTGAAACGATTAGTCAATGTCTAGTGACCATCTGGTAGAATTTTGGGGGTGACCCGGTCAAGGTCATAATCATTTGTAACTCAAAAAGTATTGAACATTTTGCATGAAACTTGGTGGGACGATTGTTCAATATACAGGAACCATTTTGTTAGATTTTGGGAGAAATCGGGTCATAGATCAAGGTCAAGGCCATTTATAACTCAATAACTCAAACTATTCAACCAAATTGTCTGAAATTTGATGGTACAATTGGTCATTGACCAGGAACGATCTGGTAGAATTATGGAAGCGATCCGGTCAAAGGTCAAGGTCATTTATAACTCAAAAAGTATTGTACCATATTGCATGAAACTTGGTGGAACGATTAGTCAATATGCAGGACCCATTTTGATAGATTTTGGGAGTGATCGGGTCAAAGGTTAAAGATCAAGGTCAAGGCCATTTGTATCCAACCAAATTGTCTGAAATTTGAAAGTACAATTGGTCAATGACCAGGAACGATCTGGTAGAATTTTGGAAGCGATCCGGTCAAAGGTCAAGGTCATTTATAACTCAAAAAGTATTGTACCATATTGCATGAAACTTGGTGGGACGATTGGTTATTATCCAGTTAGCAGTTTCCTTAATTTTGGTAGAGAACGGGTCAAAGCGGAGGCGAAGGTATGCGCTCTACCGAGTGCACATAATCTAGTTATAAATAAGATACTCCTTGGTGTGATACCTCATGTTTGTGAATTTAATTGCAATGGTGTACTGCTCTGTTAGAAGTTGTGGAAGAAAAATGTCTTCCCTGTACTTATTTGTTGGTTTAATGCTTCTTACATTATGGATTAGTTACGCAGTAGTAAAATGTTAAGAATTCAGTACCTACATCAATGTAAAGAATATAATATAACCACAGATTGAAATAAAAAAAAAACATTTATTCATTTGAATCTCATACAATAAATTTCCTCATATATGAATATGTTTTTTTTTTGTATACATTGACAATCATCTTGAATTGAAATAGTATGATGCCAAAACGTTATTCTGTAAACTGTTTTGATTAGAAAGCTTACACTGACAATAATTTACTCTGACATCGCCTGTCCGTTATTATACTGTCATGAATTGGCATTCTACAGTCGTATGAATTTACTTCTTTTCGATGCTATCAGTTGATTTCCATACATATTGCCACTCAAAAAAAATCTGACCAGGTATATTGCTAGTGGAGAGCATCCTTTATAACGGATCATTCTCAGGATCACCAATGAAGGATTATGAAGATCACCAATGAGGGATTATTATGAAGATCACCAATGAGGGATTATTATGATGATCACCAATGAGGGATTATTATGATGATCACCAATGAGGGATTATTATGATGATCACCAATGAGGGATTATTATGATGATCACCAATGAGGGATTATTATGATGATCACCAATGAGGGATTATTATGATGATCACCAATGAGGAATCGTTATGAAGATCACCAAAGACAGATCATCATTTAGATCACCAAAGACCGATCATCGTTCAGATCACCAAAGATAGATCATCGTTCAGATCACCAAAGACAGATCATCGTTCAGATCACCAAAGATAGATCATCGTTCAGATCACCAAAGACAGATCATCGTTCAGATCGCTAATGACAGATAATTCAAATCTCCGATGACAGATCATCATTCAGATCTTCCATTGCAGATCATCAATCATTTGGTTGCTATTGAGTTCTCTCCAGCAGCTCCATAACATTGTGACCGTAATCGTGAAAATGTCCCAATTGTCATCGTCCAAATTGACGTGGAGCTGCTTTATGAAATCTCAGTCCGATTGCGATGAAGAATATTCCCCTCGTCTGTCGAATCATCAGTCAATTTAGCCTCATGTCCATTACCTAAATGTGCGAGAAAATGGTTATCTTGTGATAAAATATTCTATATCGTCAAATTCAAACGCCTTCATTCACAAATTATTCAGTTTTCAATTTTTTATCCTCCAGCGAGATGCTATAATTGTTTTTATAAAATTCATAGAATTTATCCTTCATGAAATTGATTGACTAGTGCTTGCTGTGCTATATTGGCTAACATATCATATTTAATGACTTCCAAAAGCCATTCTTGTAGCTACCATACCCATCAAGTTTGCCTTTAATTAGTAAGATTATTGATAATTCATCACTGCTGCTGCCTGCGGCTTACCATTTTAAGTACTGACTGGTGATTCATCGGGAATTAATAGTTGCTGAGGTAGCAACAGTGTAATAATTATCAAACTGAACATGACACCGAACTTAGAGTGTCGTATAATTACTGCATATTTATATTCTTATGCTTTAGAATATGCGAGGCAAAATTTTCACACAAAGATTTTCTGCTATTTTCACAACAAATTATATTAAATAGGGAATTCCCTAGAATATCGTTAATTCCTTGCTAATTCATCAATGTACTCAAGGGTCGTACACACGCAAGGTTATTGAAGTCTTTCCACCAGACTTATAATAGTTAAAGCTACACATAATAACTTGGTAATATACTGATTATTAAGCTTGAGTTAGTTACTTAAAGAAAACTTGAACAAAACTGGTATTTCTATTTTACTGAGATATCAAACATTCTACCAAACGTTTGGAATTTACCTCATTTATTTCCCCTTTATTTTTTAATGTAAAAATATCGTCTTTTAAATTAAATTAAATATATAGTTTTCCATAAAATTACATTCTATTACATGCGAGAATGCGCTGCGCGTTTTTAGGGTCTTGAAATGTGCAACAATTTCGCGATTATCGCACATTTTTATTATTATTTTTTTTATTATCCTAAAAATTGCGTGGAACACATATACTGCATGTACTTTAACTGCAAAAATTTATATCCTCTAAATTCTAACCTAGGTATGGTATTACAGGTTCTACCCATTTCAAAGAGTACCATAAACACTCATAAGATGTCTACCATAAATAACAAAAACAAGGAGTATTATGCCCACAAACTCGACATCTTGAAGCCTATTTTAGACTCCAGAGATAAAAGGAGCG
Organism: Caprella mutica; assembly: GCA_947561585.1. NCBI lineage: Eukaryota > Metazoa > Arthropoda > Malacostraca > Amphipoda > Caprellidae > Caprella > Caprella mutica. Next base: position 294,324 of record CANNZV010000093.1, on the reverse strand, counting down.
TATCAGATGGTGATGTCCGGACAAAAGGTAGCACGTGGGAAAATTAAATTAACGTGAATCAAGTGTTACTTTAAAGTATAATTATAGTGATAGTTTAATCTACTGATATAAATTATGGGGAAGTGTAGCTTGTTGAACATTTACGAGGACTTTTACGACAAACGTGGAATAATTATTATAGTATATTAGATAAATGATTATATAATTACCAAGTAAAACTAATAAACAAAATAGATAGGAAGTCATTAACAAGTTTTTGATAAAAAATGAACAAATGAATAATTAATTATAACCTATTAGTGAATTCTATTGGATGGAGATTAGAGAATCTTGCATACCATCAATTTTATAATCGAATTAAAGAATAACCAATGAAGTAGTTTTCTACGTGAGAAAGTCTGACCCAAGTGCCGCCTGAGAAACTAGAAGATGGTCTCTTTTGTCAACTGAATAACAACAACACGGAAGAAACTGTGTGAAGTTGTCTGTCATTTCCTTCACTGAAGTCCCTCAGTACTTCACAAACTTCACACTCTTACTACTAACTTCAATGAAGTGAAAACTATACCCATTAATTCACAGATCAAACAAATGAAAACCTAAAATCCTTCCAGAGGTCTTATTGTGTATACTTTTAGGCCAACTTTACCTTGAAAACATATAACAATTAAATAATGGTTAGAATTAGACAGTCCATGAAGAAATAATCCACGCTTCTATATTTTCTCGTATAATACAAGTTAGTTCAATCTCTGTGCTTCTATGCTGTATGTTACCTCATACACATATACAGTGTATGCCTATTTTCCATAATATTTCTTTTCGTAGGTATGATTTTGTGGTGGATCGTGATCTTGATCCCAATGTCTGTGAATCTGTCTGTTGGTTAATCCACTGATACAGAAAGCTGCCTCTTCTCGAATAATAATTTTGTTTGAAAAATGTTCTGGCTCTCCGCAAATTTCAATCGCCGTTGTAAATCAATTTCAGTAAGTTTTAGTTTCATTTCAATCCGGCATGGACACATTTTCAATTTCTTGTACATTCGATGATTTGTACATCATTCGGAAGATTAAACTCTACGTCAAACAGATTAAAAACCGATCCACTCACTAAAAATTTATAACAATTTAAAACTGTGTAAACCTGTTTTTGAAACGTCAAAAAATCACTGTCTGTCACATTTGAATAATTTACATATTATGCTATATCAGGATGAAATTATACCATTTTACCTTCCAATTGAAATCTGTGACAATTGTATTTTTCACTGAACTCATTCATTTCACTTCGATATCACACTGCTAAACAATTCATTCAGTTCTTGCATCAAAATGAAGATTATTCTGATCTTATCCTGCAGCAGAATATTTTCCTCTGGAATTACCATAGAGGAACGAGCGACTTTCTTGGAATGTAATTAATTGTTGTATCAAGGGGAACGTCAGGAGATTAAATAGTGATTATGTGGAACTCCAGGGAAGTGATATATTGATGCAAGAGTCTCCAAGTTCATCCAGAATGATGAGGTGTGAAGTCAGATGACAGCATCATGAAGTAAGATTGCTATTTTTAAAATAAAATGATCTGAGAGAAGTGCGAAGAGGGAGATTATTTATTGAACTTTTGATGGTGTTTAGTTCTTTGAATTCAAAGGAGACTGACAAATCAAGTGTGATATTTTCAAACATTATTTGGCTCCTTTAATATTGATATACGATATACAGGGTGACCAATAAAAAACTGTTCGAAAGTGAATGCTTATAACTCAAAAAGTAATTGGCATAGAAAGATGAAACAAATATCACATATAAGAGTATATTTTCAAGTTTTATTTGTTATCAAATATATCAAAAACTATCGAATGAGGGATACAGATATCTTAATTAAACATAATGAATATTTCGTCAACACATTTTATTCAAGCCTCATGAATCATTATGAAACGAACTATTGAATAGCGTGTTTTCATTTCTAAACATTACCATTTAAGCAGTTCTCCAACTAAAGTTAAGAGAAAAATACCATTCAATACAAGAAAGATATAAATGAACAAGAAATGAAGTGTTTGAGAAACCATTGCACTAGCAGAAAATGACAGTTCGATGCGGTGTGAGTTCGCATAGGCAAGGGTCCATATTTTGTAGATGTAGAGTCTGAAAATGTTTGTTCTGTAAACACAGAAGAATACATTGAAATGTTAAATGCTGTAATGACTGACGACAATCATCTTGACGTTCAGTTCCATTAAGACACTGCAACTGAATACAGCCATACACATTCTTGTCTGCACTAGATTCGTTGAAAAATCACTTCGAGGACAAGATTATTTCGCACCAAACCGTTTTCTCTGTCAAACTAGGTCCCTTGACCTTTCACCTTTGGATTTTATCTCTTATATATGTTAAAGAGAAGGTATTTTAATTGAAACCAAACTTGATTGAAGACTTGAAGCAAGAGATACGTGAAGTAACAAAAATACATTAGTTGCAGTAATCGATAATTTTGAAAAAAAGTAGTATCTCTGTATTAAGCAAAGCGGGGGCGATTTTAATCACTTGTTATCAATCGAATAAAACTTGACAATATTCTCTTTTATGTGATTTTTGTTTTACATTTTTACACCAATTAATTTTCAAGTTATAAGCATTTACTTTCGACCAGTTTTTTATTGGTCACCCTGTATTTATCATCTTGTCTTCACTTATTCAGTAAAACAAATCTGTCTCTCCAGATCTCTGTTTCTAGTCTCCTTCTCTTCCACCAGTCAGAACACAGTTTGCATGACACATTCTTCCATCAGATAGGACGAAGACTCCAATTTATCGGAAACAAAATATCGAAAAACCATTAGAAACCTGAATAATGAGTGACCTGCAAAATCTGGACTGAATGGTTCCAACTTTTAGGTCATTAAGAACTTAATTAGCTTTGATTTGGAAGGAAGGGTTCTTGGGAACAGAATTACTTTGCATCAATTTGTTACATTGAATAAAGGATATTTGTATTGAATTATTTAATTCATTGTTCAAATGCATGACCTCTTCTATTCTTATACAAATGTTATTCTCTTAATAAGTTAATTAATTAATATTTGGTATCTCAAAATCTTTGTAGAAATTTTTAGTCAGATGATATTCCGATTCATTCAGTGGAGATGCCAATTCTGTAACCAAATCATACCCGGAAAAGGATGTAAATAAGTTCTATCTGAATATCTAAAATACCTGGATCATTAGTAACATGATATTCATTCCTTTGCAAAGAGAACTATTTACAGAAAAGAGAAATCTTCCTATGAAAACTAAAAATGACGAGGTAACATTATTACTAAACCATTTGTGACCTGTTGGATAATCACGATAGGTTTTATACCATATTGTATCCTAGTAGATGGTGAATATTCATTGTTACTACTATTTCCGCGTACTATTTCCTTCTACATAATGTTAATAATAATAACTAAATTATGTGCACTCGGTAGAGCGCATACCTTCGCCTCCGCTTTATCCCGTTCTCTCCCAAAATTTAAGAAACTGCTTACTGGATAATAAATAACTAATCGTCCCACCAAGTTTCATGCATTTTGGTTCAGCACTTTTTGAGTTATTGAGTTATAAATGACCTTGACCTTTGACCGGATCATTCCCAAAATTCTTCCAGATGGTTCCTGGACATTGTCCAATCGTCCCATCAAATTTCAGACAATTTGGTTGAATACTTTTGAGTTATTGAGTAATAAGTGGCCTTGACCTTGATCTTTAACCCGATCGCTCCCAAAATGTAACAAAATGGTTCCTGTATATTGACCAATCGTCCCAACAAGTTTCATGCAATATGGTGCAATACTTTTTGAGTTATAAATGACCATGACCTTGACCTTTGACCGGGTCACTCCCAAAATTCAAGCAGCAAGTCATTGGACACGGACCAATCGTTTCACCAAATTTCAGACAATTTGGTTGAACCTTTCTTTCAGTTAAGCGAATAACGAGATGATAAATAAATAAATTCCGATGAAAATATGACCTTCCCGCATTCTGCAAAGATAGTAATATAATAAGCTTATGAGAAAAATGTTACAATCAAAGAGTAGGGATACAAATATAAAAAAAAAAGAAAACTAAGCCAACTGGTAGTCTATAGACTAATGTGTTATTTTAATAGCCCTAATCGAAAACACTCAATTATTATATGTAATTTTTACTTTATACAAATTATAGAAGCGGGCCATACCGGTGCACCACTGAAGACAGCGTTGCTAAAGCGCGCGTTTAACGGTAGCTGGAGACAGTGAGCGTTAGTTGAGCGGAGTTGTGCAACCTCAATACCAAAGTCATCACCGAAATGGATAGCTGCTTCAACGCCTGACACCGTTCCAGTAATCCCGTGTTGCTCCACCACAGATTCACAAAACGCTCACATCCGCTACACCAAAGTTTATGAAACGTTTAATCACAGCCCGGTAAAGCTGGTGAAACAGCGGGCTGGTCAAACGTTCAAGATTTCTACGTTGGTCTAGCGGACCCAAAGGTCAACGAACTTGGAGTGGTACTCTACTTTGAGAAATTTCCCGTACCTCACTGCTCGCAAATTTTTGTACAGCTCAAAACTTTTGGAACGGTAGGAGGGACCATAAGCGGTAGTCGAGTGTATTAGGCGTTGCCTGAATAGAGGCCAATTTCTGGTGAACGGTAACGAGTGGTGATAGTTTCCCTCACCTCTCCAGGAACGCTCTAGCAAAGCTCTTGCGGTGTGACCGTGCCAAATGGAGATCTTCAATTATCGACTTCTTTCAAAAATCTATCAGAACCTCTATCAAAGTGATCTGTTTAGCTCCGTGTCAAAAGTGGTATACCGCTAATCGAACTTCAAACCAGTGCCGAGCCAACGCCTGCATGCGAATAGCGCCGCTGTATCAACACTGCGTCACAAATAAACCAACATTTGCTATCGTTAAGTCAACGCTTTAGCAACGCCAGCTTCAGAGGTGCACCGATATGGCAACCCTCGACTCGTTTTCGATTTTCCCTTTCTGTGTGTGGTGACGAGCGTTTATGGTTCCGAAAAGCAGATTGTGTACATTCGAGTCTATGAAAATTTCGAATGCAATTTCGATCCAAGCCTTCAACCTATCAATTGAATGTTAAGATATAGAATATAATAATAAATATGATATACAAATAATACTTTTAGCTTCCAGCTGAGATATGAAATGGAAATATAAGCATTATAAATTGGCAGAGCTGGACACTTGCACCACTTTAGCGCCACTCTATAGTTTCATTTCCTGCTGAACTGTAAATGGAACACTCCGTCTCTTTGTCCGCACCTCTTCTAAAGCCCATCACATGTTAAGTATTAAATAGTTGTCACTTCTACCGCCCGTATATATACGACAGCAGACAGAAGGTGAATATTGACTTGGTCCCCAGGACTGTATTCTGAAATTGTCTGTGGTGAATGGAAGAAAAGGAGGGTGGTGTCTCTTGTGCCACGAATTGTTGTAATCTGAATTATTGATTGTCTTTTTTAATTTTTACCATGTTTTATCATATTTTTAACGCTTTTTGCAGTTTTAGAGGATAGAGCTAGGGTTAAGCTCTTCACCTACGAGGTTTTAGATTTTGTGTTAGGTAGGCTTCATTTAATATCACCTCTTCATGTTCCTCTTCTACCCGTGAGTGCAGCCACCGGTGCTGGTGTTTTTTTCATCACATTCCTTGGTAAGTGACTGCATCCATGAGCATTGTCACCGACGGTGGTAGGTGTCTTAATTCATGGAACCACTTTCCTTTATGACTGCTTCTTCCAGTCCCTTGTACTTAATTAGTTTTTGACGTCAGCGACATGGCCTTTGAATCCAAAGCAGACGTAAAACCCCAACTAAAGGAAAATAATATTGACTTGTCATTTAATTTAAAATTGACAGCTCGTGGGACAAAACTGCTACAAAAAAAAAATCATTCAATCTCTAATCTTTCACATGATGAAATTAGAATAATAATGTACGGTACACAATGTAAATAAAAATAACTATTGGGATAAAACTAAAGAAAAATGGCGCGTGCATGTTTGTCAGGGGAAGAAATGCTATTTTTTTGCTAATTTCAATATTATTTACTGTTGGCATTTTCGCGTTGCCAAGTTAATATTTGCAAAAAGTTTTCACTACCATTATTGTTCAGCCTTATTAGTGAGAAGACAATTTCTCCTTTAAATAGAGATTACGGGATCAATTAGGTAAGTCTTTATTTGAATATTATTTTCTTTCTTTCACTATTACTATATTAACTAGGTGTAGGGCTATAGGTTCTTTATATTAATTATTGCTTGCCTCTAGGGCGATTCTATATTTGTATTTATTCTTTGAGTTAGTGTTACATCAATATTTAAATTCTACAATCACTCTGCCGTATAATTTTTCACCGCCTCGGTGAGTTTAAACCTATTCACATACATAGTGTTTTCCATAGCAGCATGCGCTGCTGAGTCACCACCATTCTTGTTTCGGACGGTTGAAGGTACTACAGTCTGTTATTTCCTCAATATAAAACTAGACTAGTTTGATAATTACTAAAAGACTAGACGAATCTGATTCTCGTAAAGCAAGAGGTTAGACGAGTCTCCGTTGCCTAAACTCCTGTGCCTGATCTTACTCCCGGAATATACTACTCCCACCCTAATTTGAAACTCCTGTGATAACCCTGAACTTCCTCCCGGAATATCCTGCCATCATCATAATTTGAAACTCCTGTGTTAATCCTGACCTTGTTTCCGAAATAACCTGTCTTCACCCTAAGATGAGTATGGAATAATAGGAAGGATCGGTGGAAGTTTTGAGTGAGAGTAGTCCCATGCAATTAACTAATTCCATGAACCTAATTAATTCGAATACTATTATAACCTTTTTAACAGTCATAGCAGCTTAAAACATTTAGCCATTGAACAATTATCGACAATTTCTTATTCATTTAAAAAAATCACTTTTATTATTGTTAAAATATAAGAAATAAAACTTTAATAGAAATAGTGTTTCAGTCACAACTCACAATCCTTCCAAAATATCACCCTTGGCGTTAAACATAACTAAGAACCTGTCATATATTGACAATGTCCAGCTCTATAAATTGTGTATTTTAATTTTTTTATTGAAAACATTTTTTTTATTGTTTGCTTACTGAAAAGTTCAAAGAAAATTGTGATATTGAAATTAGATTAATCAAATTACTACCAACTATAAAGCCTCTATTAATTAAACCTTCACTTTCGATATTCGATATATTTCTTGTAACATGCAAGTAACATGAGTACTGCAGTATAGAAGTTAATTATTATGCAATCCATTATTATAGTTGAGACTAATTAATTCCATCTCTGAGATTACAAGAGAAGATGATCAGTGTTCGCTGATGTAACTCTAGTTTGCATATTTCACTTATTGGTGCAAGTATTACGAACTGATTGATGTCCTAAAATCAGGATATTCTGATTTCAGTGATCAGTGGACGGAATGACAATTATAACTGTGAGTGGGGAGTGAAGTTCTAATTGAAGAGATTCGGTATTTCATCAGCAATATAATACATAAAAATAACTTCATAGGATGTCTTTGCTCATCAAATGCTACCAAAATATATATGAACACTTCTATATTGTCCACTATCACATATTAAGGCCCATAGTAACATTAATGAAATTAATGTATATTATTGAACTATTAATTTTTTCATTATTCCATAGAAATCCCAATCGAAGATTTTCTAGCATCCGCAAATACTGTCAAGTTCTATTTATGAGACAAAAATAAGACAAAAGACTAACAATTGTAGAGTTTTGATTAATTTCCTTATATGCAATTAGTGTGAATACAGGAACAAGTAGCAGTAGAATTTATCAAGTGTTGGATAAACTCATTAAAATAATACGAACTTTAATTAGTTTCGCTCTTCTTCCTCGATTTTAAGTTGATTACGTGTATACAAAGTTTGTTTTGCTGTTATTAGAGATCCTGTTTGTTATTGTTCAAAGTTTGGTGAAAATTTGCAACTGTGGACGTGGCTTAATTATCCTCTTAGAACTGTTCGCTAGCCTAGTCACTCCCCAGTGCTGGTAATTTGACTTTCTTCGCAATGATCTTGAGGAAACTTTTTGAGCGCATTTCAGTCTAGGTGCGTTAGTTATGCTCATATAAACTTAATAAATACAGACTAATTTTCATTTTGTCTTTATATCGAACTTGCATTGCAAAATTATTTAATTTGATTTTAGATGTATGCCCATATTTCAGTGTATAATATTCACTATCAATGACTCATTAGTACGAGACATTCCTTCAGAATATTTTAGTGAGTATGGAGGGATACCATAAAATCCTCCTCACCTGATCGGTTGGGTAAAAACAAACTATTTGTTATATATTTAGGCAAGCCAATGCAGTACACATAAATTACAAAAGCTTATAATTAGTAACTTTTTGTCTTTTCATAGTCAGAGATATATTGAAATTGCAATTTAGATAGTACTGAGTTCAAATAGGATGACCGGGCACTGAGTTATAAGTTCATAACTGAAAAAAGTGACATCATGAAAATATGATAATTGAACAATAAATTCATATTTTCCTACAAGAAATTGAAGAGGAATAATGAACAAAATTATGACAAATTAAAGAGTCAGCCTAAAAGTTATAGTATTTGAACATAATTACTCTACAGAATTATACAACTATAGTTAGTATTGTATGGGTAGAATCAAATTACGATAGGTAGTGTCACGTGAAAAGGAAAGTTATTCACAGCAAACTAATTTCCTGACTTATGAGGAAGTGATTTGATTGAAAATTTGGTACACGGAAAACCGCCAGCCGGAAAAATCCCAGGCGGAAAACTCCCAGTCCCTTACTTTCAATTTAATGACTTTAGTCACTAATAACATTCTAATTTATAAAAAAAACGTTCGCCCTTTGTTAAGGAGTTGAGGAGACATTCATTTTTACTTCAAAACAAAAATAAACAAATTTATTAGTATATATTATTATATAAATATTACAGAAATAAATCAAATACAATATAGAAATTAAAAACTAAAACCTTTCTTAGAAAATACTAAGAGAAGAAACAAAGAAATAACAGTATTAGGGACAGAGTACAATTTTTTTGTTTACACTACGCATCTTTACATTATCAGTTCATAACAGGTTTAGTAGCTAATTTTTGTTTATAATTTAAGAATTGAAAAAGCCTTCAAGCTTATTATTCGCTTGTACTCACTATAAAACAAATTCGATCGATGTTTGTGAACTATTTAGAATTTTCAACCCAACTTCTATGATTATTAAACTGCTATTACCTACATAATTCTCTGACAATTTCACTCGATCGAATTGGATTGCATATAAATTATAATACTTTTACATACAAATGAAAATTGTAAAAATGAAAGTGTTAATGATATGGAGAATAAAATTGTAAATGTAATAAATATTGAACATGCAAATATATAAGTTAATTTAACATTCACTTAATATATAATATATATATTATAAATCTTATAAATATATAATATTCTGAATGGATATCTATATACGTCACTTAATATGATTTTAAAATATATGTGACTTAGCAAATAAGTTAAAATGGTAATTATTACTTCTTAGTGTCTACTGAAATTTGGTTTACTGTGTGTTTAAAGAAGCAGAGTTTTGTTGAAATATTATTTTCCTTTGAATATCAAGTAGTCCAATATCTATATAATTATTACTGTAAAAGTGAATGTCCCATTACCCCTTGGCGAAAGGCTAACGCATTTTTTTTTCTATAAATTAAAATGTTCTCAGAATGTGTTCATAACTAAGTAATATTTCAGAAAGTCAAAAAATACACAAATTGTTAGTAAGCGACTGGCAGTTTTCCGCCTGCCCGTTTTCCGCAGAAGGCAGTTTTCCACCTGGCAGTTTCCCGGCATAATTCAAATTAATAATTTCAAGTTTAAAGGTCCCCTCCAAGCAAATATTTTTATTGCCTTATTCAACGAGGCTAATGTTTTTTATCATTTTGCTGCAAACCGCCTCGAATTTGGTAGCATATTTCTAATTTTATACGCTTTTAAAGATTTTTATAATCTAAACTCTACGAAACCTATTTTACTTCCGACTTACTAATTTAAGAAATTTTCAGGCTGAAGAAAAAGAATGTACACCATTTGTTTTGATTGCCAACTGGGTATTAGGTTTAATAAATTCATTTAATATTCGTGTAAAGGTATAAAATTGAATGAACTTATAATAAAAACGCTTATATACTTTCAGAAACAATTAATATCTAAAATAAAGGCCGGAAACGCATGTTTTGTTTATAAAATTCAAATTTGTAATCAAAACAAAGAGTGTACAATCTTCTTCTTGAGCATCAGGTTAGTGATTCGCTCAATTGCTGCTCACAGAGTATTAAAAAACTTTATAGACAAATTATAAAATATATACTGAACCAAATTGTATGCGGTTTGCAGAATAATGATCTAGACCTTAATTCTATAATATTATGTTATAAACTCATTTTTTTCCCGGAGCCTGGAGAGGACCTTTAAAACATATCTCACGGTAATAAGATATCTCAACAGTATAGAAATAGTTTTCAAATAATGATTTAGCTAATTAGGAGAAATAATACAAAAGGAGCTAAATAAACAAACACAAGGACAACAGTAAAGGTCTAGCTACATCGGATAGAAAAAATGAATATTTTCTAGAATAAATTTTTATGGTGGAAAACCTATAAATTAGCTTTCTGTTTTACAATTGATGAAAAAAGATCCAACCTGTCTCACAAATAGGCATCATATGTTACCCAAGAGGTAAAAAGATGCGAAGTAACTTTTTTTCATTTCTAACCTCCTGCCGTGAGTTATTGCTCTAATAATGGGGATAAAAACACCAGTTTATCTCTAGGCCAGCTTTTCATCTTCATTGTTACCCACAACAGCACCATTTTGCAGCAAGAACCCACTTTGTTGCTTGGAACTAAGCCCGTGCTATTAATAAAGTCTTCGTAGTTTGCATCATCCGTGCATTACAAAGAAGCATAGAAAGCGTTCCGATTTATTTCTCAATCAGCTATCAGAGGAAGTGAAACACAAGGCACTAAGTAAGCAGCCTTAACGACACGTTTAAGTGAGGAATCCACAAAAAATTCCATGACTTTGACAGAAATATCGACAGCTCTTGTCACTAAGTTTTTCTTGGCGAGAAATAACTGTGAAAAAAGAACGAAAGAAACTTTTAACTGAAAGACTTATATGGAGAGAGAGAAACCAGCTGCAAAAATGTACATTATTTTCAAATTGAACACGTGTAGACTTCTTGTGTTAATTTGCATTGGGGTGATAGCGATTAATATTAAATATTAGCTAATTTTAGAACAATTTTATAGACGTATTCATTACCTTTATTTTCTATCTGGTATGATATTTTAAAAAAGATGAAAGTATTCCTATCATCGTAGAAATGAATCTAACTACTATTTTTGACAATTAATTTGTCACTAATTCTAGCGATGTTTTAATATTAACAAAACAAGACATAACACCCCGGGTGATACTCCCCGGGGAGAGCTGTGACTAAATTTGTCAGGGGCACAGAAAAATCACGCAGTCGATGAAAATTTCTTAATTCACTTTCCTACCCTCTGAAGTGATCATATAAAGCTACCATTAGAAATTTGTTTCAATTTAATCAGTTCATTATAGAAGATGAAGAACTAACTTTAAAATGTGCCAGCAAGTGAAAAACAAGTCCACACAGAATTTCAATTTTGACTATTATATGAAGATTATACTAGCAAAATTCTGCTTGCTAAAAATATTAGTGAATTCATTAAATGATGTAGCCTATTAAAACTATTTACGATTTATAGAAAGAGAAGAAGTAACTTTAGTGTCAATATCGAATGAAATTACAAATCTATACGTAAATATTTTTTTAATCAAATTTTGACATTTAAAATATATTTTAGTTAATTACATTACTCAGAAAGTGTAGCGAATAAGCCACACTACCACTTATATTTTGTTTCAATCAAATCTGTTCAATATTCAATAATATCCATTTACACCAAATACTTATGCTCCAATGTGGTAATTTAATTACATTTCTTCAAAAAATAATACAAACAATCGAATATTTGGCAACTCAGGTTTGGCGGAAAACTTACAACAGTAAATTATCAAACCCAATCCGGAGAACAGCATCCAATCCGGAGAACAGCATCCAATCCGGAGAAAATTGCACCCAATCCGGAGAAAATTGCACTCAATCTGCAATCTGGAGAAAGTTGCACATAATCTAGAGAAAGTTGCACCCAATCTAGAGAAAATGGCACCTAATCTAGAGAAAATGGCACCTAATCTAGAGAAAATGGCACCCAATCTGAAGAAAATTGCACCAAATCTGAAGAAAATTGCACCCAATCTAGAGAAAATGGCACCCAATCTGAAGAAAATGGCACCCAATCTGAAGAAAATTGCACCCAATCTAGAGAAAATTGCACCCAATCTGAAGAAAATTGCACCCAATCTAGAAAGAATGGCACCCAATCTAGAGAAAATGGCACCCAATATAGAGAAATTGCACCCAATCTAGAAAAAATGGCACCCAATCTAGAGAAATTCCACCCAATCTGGAGAAAATTGCACCCAATCTATTGAAATTGCACCCAATCTGGAGAAAATTGCACCCAATCTGGAGAATATTGCACCTAATCTTTAGAAAATTCCACTCAATCCTGAGAAGTGCAAACAATCCTCACACTTGTTCCTAATCCCAAACCCGATAAATCACTACCTACTCCAGGAAGAAGAATGAACAAGTCTATACAATATTAGTTATTTAGAGTATTAATAATTAAATTTTCAAAATTCTACTCTTTAAGAAATTGTAGCAAATACACCAGTCTACCAATTGAAGCTTGTTTCAACCAAATCGATTCATTATTGAAGTTGAAGGAGAATAAGCAATTTTATTGGTAGCATCAGAAAAGATTCCAAGTCCATACAAAATTCTAATTTTTGACCATTAGAATTTAATTTTCAAAAAATTTATTCTACAAAATTTTTAGTAAAAACACCAGGCTACATTTGAAAGCTTGTTTCAATCAAATAGATTCATTATTGAAGGAGGAGAAGCAATTTTAGTGACAAAATCGGAAAAAATTACAAGTCTACAATTATATTTTATCAAATTTTGACATTTAAAATTATAATTTTGAAATCTATTGCCTAGAAAGTGTAGCGAATAAGTCAGGCTAATATTTGAAGTTTGTTTCAATGAAATAGGTTTACTATTGAAAGAATAGTGACTATTCTCCCCAAATCCCCAACAACTCCAATCCCAACAATCAGGGGGTGTTCTTAGGCTGCGCTCCTAGCGGGTCGCAGCAATAATAAATTAAATACAGTGCTTGTTAATTAGGTGTTAAATAACTCTTGAATGAAAATTTAAAACAAAGGGAATTAATATAAATGAATCAATTAGAACTTGGTTATCTCTTTTTCTACATTATTCGACAATACATTCATTAGGCAGAGGCTCTATGTAAAAATATTCACAGTTATAATATTAATGCTGATTTGAGAGAGATTTCAGTGGGATATATACTTCACACAGAATTATATTCAAGAGATGTGAAATATAGGGGCATTACTGAAAATTATTAAGGCAAAAAAAAAAATGCCAGTGCCGTAATTAGGTGATTCACTAGGTTATAAGCATACGACTGACTGCCCACGTTAACATTTTAAAATGGAATTGAAGAACTTCACATGGGAAACTTATAGTAAATAATACCGTAAAATTGATACTAGTTACATTAATTCTTTTGCACATAAAATTGTATTTGATTCATTGTTACTCTCAGAACATAGAAAATCAAGACATTTTTTGCGCATATCAATTTCACTTGTAAAGTAAAAAAAATATCTGCAGTATACCCCCAAATTTCCATAGAAACATTAAAGGTGTTACTACATTTTTTTCAATTTATTTCAAATAAGAATTAGTAGATAATCTCCATAGCACACAAGGTATGATATTATTGTTATTCTTACATTATTATAAAAGTTAAAAGCTCGATAGTTAGGTGCAGTGCGTCATACTCTGAAAACACACATGCAATACCTTTCCAATTAACTTGAGAGAAAAAGTGGCTAGATATTCTATAAACTTAGAAGTGAAATCTTCTTGCAAGATTGTAGAAGTTAGGCAAACTTTAAATCTGTTCTTAACGACGGTGCAATGGAGGTGGATGGGACTTCTTATTACGAGATGTGAAAAAATGACGACGAAAGAAAACCTTAAACTCCAACACATTGGTAATATGGAATTATAATGAGGTAATGGAGCGAAATGTTATGGCTTGAAATCCTAATTGTAATGAGAGAACATCAGACATCTTAGAGGCATTGGATGTTTAAAGGAGAAGACACTGAGAAGTTTGAAGGAGTTCGTTAGTCAGATTTAATTAAAGCGATATGGAAAGTAACATCTCTATGGTCCTGTCGTAGAGTGACGATAACCAGAAGCGTGTCCCGAAATCGGGCCCGCCGAAAATGCGGCCCTAGACAAATTATTGGGTTCCAAGTAAATAGGGCTCAGAAAAAATTAGGACACAATCAATAAGTGTTACTTTGTAATTATAGTGGCATTGGTCTTCAATTAAAAGTTCCCCTCCAATCAATTTTTCATTTGTTTCAATCAATGAAGCCATATTTCTTTTTATTTACTGTAACCCCAATGCAATTTAATAACATTCATTACATTTTTTTTAACGAATTAATCAAAAACAATTTATATATATGATCAATAGATGTAGGCGGGCCCTAATGTTTGCGGGCCCAATTGTTCAATTGTCGATGTACCAACCTTAGGATAGTTAAAGTTACACATACAATTTAGTTCTACCAATCGACAGAGAAGTAGTCAGAATATAAATTGGTTCTGTCTCCTCTTTAATGTGTATATATTCTCGTTGGTACCTCTTTTCTGGCTCTCTTCCAAGTCTGAGCCCAATTCATCTTCACTGCCCTAATTTATCACAGAAGTAGTGTTAGATGAGCAAAGAAAAGCTATCATTTATATGCATCAGAAGGTATCCTGATCTCATTTAAAATGATAATTCATTGCTAAATCCTTTGGAAAGATAGATTATCATGCCAGTCAACTTCCCATCCATTTATAAGATTACAGAAGAATGTTCTACTGCAAATGACAAAGAGATATCCATTTCATCTTCATTACTTATCAAAATATGATTGTAACTAATATTAATTAAAATTCAATTATAACAAAGATTACTATCAGTTTACAACCTTTTAAAGATAAAATATATGATCAAAATATAAATAAGCATAAACGATAAACAAGCATTTTCGAGTAATAGTAAACTCTTTATTTATTACTATTTTTAATTGGATTTCTTATCAAGCAATACTTGACAGATGTTCTAAATCTCTTGCAACCGGTGGCATCGCATAATTAAGTGCATATACTTTCCTGCAAGATTTTTTAAATCTGTTTCGATACTGTTATTGAAGATGACGTGTCAGTCGGTCAGTCCGTCATAATGTAAATAAATAAGAGAATGGAAATTAATTCAATGTGTTCATCAGTACATATTAGAATCCTTTACAATATAAAACATAATATATAGCAATATAGTAAATAACCTACATTCTTCTTTGTGAATTTGCTTCATACTATGTTATATGTATATACGTTTCTAAATGTTATTATATCAGTCGGTGCAGCGACGGATGGTGAACTAGTATCTAATAATGCGACTGAAGTGCATTGTAACCGAATAAGGGCTGTCGGGAAGTAAACGAAACTCAATTCGACTCAAATTTGTGATATGAGATGGAGAAGTACAGAGAAAATGAACTTCTAAATCTAAAGTAAACAATATCATCTAAAAGTAGCTGAGCAGATTGGGAATAAAAACCTGCAAATAAATTAGTTGTTCTTGAAAGGAGATATAACTTAAATATCACTCTTCAAATGGGAGGAGTTCACTTATTAGATATATTAGTTTATCAAATGCCATAACTTATGACTATGCGTTAACAGTCATCTCAAAATGTGTCTGTTAGACGTCAGCGTGACTTACTAATGGTGTGTTAGAGAAAATCTGGAGATCCTATTTCCATTCTAGCATGGGATGATGTGATTAGAAAGGTTACACTGAAAGCCATTTGTTATGCATGATAACTCGGGTTGTGACAATATGCTCTTAAAATCATAGATCACGAAAATATTATAGACGGAGAGAATTAAACACTATTGAATCGTTCTAAACCAGCGGTTTATAGTATTCGATACCATTTCATTTACTTTCGTCTATGATATTCATAGGATTTATGATTTTAAGAGCATATTGTCTCAACCCAAATAATAACTGCTCACACTGACGATGCCCCAATGCCATCGAATGGACATTTGAGCAGCAGGAAATTATTGGTTACCACCAAAGTCATTAATTCTCGTTATCCGAGGGAAGTGCAGGTCTATAATTAACGATGGAAAATACTAATGAATATTTATGGTGGATTTACCTCGGTTGTTCGTTATGCTCAAAAACATTCTGGCAGTGGCGCTCAATCTGTATTAATTGTTGCAACCCGTGAAATTGGGGAGGAAAGTATTTTGAGCATCAGCTCTGAAAACTGTACTCATTAGTGTACTTTTACCATCCGAATAAGGTTTCCATTGTTAGATTTCATTGAAGACTGGTCATGTTATTCTTTTGCTAATGGCGCTTTCTAGTTTTGGTAGTGACTCATTAGACTTTGTGAAAACACATGCGGAAGAGTGATTTAATTTGCTATATAGTGAAGTAAAATATATCTGCTTATTTCAGAATATACATATTAGTAAAAGGAGAAGTTAGTTACAATTGTTTTGAACAGATTGTTACTATAAATTAATTTTAAGAATGGCGTTTGTGACGACAAGCTTTCTGTTGTCCTTTTCTACTATCAAAAGTTCAGTAAAACTCTACAGTGCGAACACGGTAAATATGAAACAAAATCCATTCGAAAAATACCAAATTATCACATCAATATTTTTTTTACTGAAATGTAAAGTTCTATATCTGACTATGATTTAACTGTATATACTTACTTACCAAGAGAAACGAGCAAAACGGTTTGATGATAAAAAAAATACAAACTTTGGTAACATTAAAAGATTGATGATTTATAATTAGTGTGAATACGGAAGAGAATGGAGTTTAAAATTACCTAAAAACATACTTAATTTAGAAATGTATACATCGAAATAACAATGTGAAAATGATGCATAGGATATATTGCAGCTCTTAATTGTGCATAGGAACACTCATTTATTAATTCAATCGACAGTCACGCCATCTCCATTCGACCGATAAACTCGGGACTTAATTCATAACCTAATTACCAAACTTCGACACTAGATGTCGCACTTCTTCAACCCGGGGACAATTTATAAATTGTATTTTTAACTAACTTTCAAATCGAAAAGAAATTAAAATAAACCAAACACCAGACATAACTGATAGAATAAATACCTGACACAGATTGGCTTTAGGAATAATAGAATTTAACCGATAAATAGCAATATTTCTCTAGCAATTTACAATACAGAATGTGCTACATCTTATTGAAAGACAAATCGGTTAATTAGTGTAGCCATCGACGCAAAATATTTCACTGTTGACTAATTACATAATAATTGAATTGATTTGAATGTCTTCGTATGAGTCGCGCATATTTTATTCAATATTGTTGATTTGTTGTAGAGAATCTTTAGTTTTATAACAGGTAATATAAGGAATCGAATGAAATAAGCATTAGGGTATAATTTGCAGGGTCCGAATATGTAAAAAAAAAGAGTAAGTATTCTACAAATAAAGAGGCAAATCAGATGATAATGTAATAAACATACTATCGATCTTTCTAAAAATCAGTGATGTGAGCCAAAAAGTTCTAATGCGCAGGTACCTCACTGGTCAATAAATGATGATGAATAATTCGGACACTTGCCGGCAGTGACTCAATGGCGTCAGAGTTTCAAACTCTTTCTTTGGTCTCTGATTCACACAACACCTTCAATGCAGTTCATCTCTCCATGAACTTAAAAAAGCCACAGATAATTTAGATATTGGTATCGGAGGGAAATTCATTTTTGTATCAAAGAAGAGTTTCATCACAAGATGTGGAATTCCCGTTATAGAAAATTGTATATGATCCCTGTCAGAAAAGAATACAGAATTCATTTCTCAAGCAGCCGGTGTGTGAATTCTATTGCTTTTCTGTTTATTCAAGAGGAGAAAAAAGATAATCAAATCTTGAGAGTGAGTAGAGTTACGTAACTGAATGCAGAAGGAGTTCTTCAATTCGTTTTCTCTGAAATTTTGTCACTTTGGAAAACATGATATGCAATCGAATAGATTTGGATGCATAGAAGTAAATTAAATTACCTACAGCTAACTAAGTATTTTAATCTCTTCAATTAGCTATAAAGACATTAGGCTGCTTATATACATAGAGTATATAATGACGTTTGAAAGCAAATGTGAGCTGTTA
This sequence comes from Caprella mutica, assembly GCA_947561585.1. Classification (NCBI taxonomy): domain Eukaryota; kingdom Metazoa; phylum Arthropoda; class Malacostraca; order Amphipoda; family Caprellidae; genus Caprella; species Caprella mutica. The sequence goes on along the minus strand of CANNZV010000093.1, from coordinate 275,712 downwards.
TCTTGCGGCCTAATACCCTTAACGGTTACGACAACAATTTGATATCGTAAAAGCTATCAAAGAATGATGAGAGCTACTGAAAGTGGTGATTGTGTACGATCCGAATATCCATCACAAGATGCGCAATGTGATATTATTGCAATTGGAGATTAGAGTTAACAAAGGAAAATCCAACCGTATCGGAAAGAATGATATGATATTAAATAAAATGATCACACACAAGAAAGTTTTATGTATGAATTTCTTTCTAAAAATATATTATAAAATACAGCCTTCTACATTCATAGTATTTTAAGCTTTATAAAACAATGATTGCTAGAAAAAAATATTTCAATACCACCAACTAGCCAATAAATACCCAAAAATGAAGCATACTATAAGAGGCGAGTCTTGTAGCTAAATATTTATTTAATTAACTACAAAGGTGTTCGTAGAATTGCATCTTGCCAGAATGTTAGAACTGCATCTTCAATGACTAATTACATCAATTTGTTAGGACTGGAAACAACGCATGTAGACCTGAAGTTGCTGAACTCTGGATAGAATGAAGGAATATCCCTACCAGTTATTCTATGTATAGAACTAGAGCAGTACCGTGGAAATGAGAAATATATATAATTATAAGCAACTAATTCTTTTAAATATGACCTATCGTAAGAACAAAGATATAAATGGTAAGAAAATGCAAAAGGGAAGTCACAGACGAGAATTACTGGCCCACCTGTCCGCTCGCTTTTTCTTGACCAGTAAAGCAGCCCACTAAATTCAACCTACAAAAAATATGTTTTCCAACTAAAGCTAAAGAATTGTAAGACTGTGGCGGAATATCGACTGTTTTCAACAACTTTTTGTCGCGCTGAGAAATAATATAAAAGAAGAATGCTGCGAGGAATTTATATTTCCAGCTTCAGACGAAACTGAGCGAAATAAGTGGCCTGGACATTTTTTCAGCTAAAATCAAAAGTTACATTGAACCTGTAATATAAATAGCACTGCAATAACCATTTGTAAGCGGAAATAATGCTCTACTATTTATACGTGTGAAATTGTGATCATTAACACAGTATTCAGAAATTGGTATTAGGAGAATCTAACTTAATTTACAATTATTTTTTATCACATTAAAGGGAGGTTTTTCTATTTTTATCACATTAGAGGGAGGTTTTTTCACATTTTCATCACATTGAAGGGAGGATTTTTTCTAATTTTCATCACATTGAAGGGAGTTTTTTCAAATTTTTATCAAATTAAAGGGAGGTTTTTGAATTTTTATCACATTAAAGGGAGGTTTTTCTAATTTTTATCACATTAAAGGGAGGTTTTTCTAATTTTTATCACATTAAAGGGAGTTTTTTCAAATTTTTATCACATTAAAGGGAGGTTTTTCTAATTTTTATCACATTAAAGGGAGGTTTTTCTAATTTTTATCACATTAAATGGAGGTTTTCTAATTTTTATCACATTAAAGGGAGGTTTTTCTAATTTTTATCACATTAAAGGGAGTTTTTTCAAATTTTTATCACATTAAAGGGAGGTTTTTCAAATTTTTATCACATTAAAGGGAGGTTTTTCTAATTTTTATCACATTAAAGGGAGGTTTTTCTAATTTTTATCACATTAAATGGAGGTTTTCTAATTTTTATCACATTAAAGGGAGGTTTTTCTAATTTTTATCACATTAAAGGGAGTTTTTTTCAAATTTTTATCACATTAAAGGGAGGTTTTTCTAATTTTTATCACATTAAAGGGAGGTTTTTCTAATTTTTATCACATTAAATGGAGGTTTTCTAATTTTTATCACATTAAAGGGAGGTTTTTCAAATTTTTATCACATTAAAGGGAGGTTTTTCTAATTTTTATCACATTAAAGGGAGGTTTTTCTAATTTTTATCACATTAAAGGGAGGTTTTCTAATTTTTATCACATTAAAGGGAGGTTTTCTAATTTTTATCACATTAAAGGGAGGTTTTTCTAATTTTTATCACATTAAAGGGAGGTTTTCTAATTTTTATCACATTAAAGGGAGGTTTTTCTAATTTCTATATGAAATATTTTAACATTAGCTATATGATAAATAAACATTAGTTAACTAAAGCTATGAAATATTTCGGCTAAATCATTGCTTTTTCAGATAAAAAGTTTTTGTTTATTTGATATCATAAGTTAGATGGAACATCCGATAGAAGACACTGTTCACAAACTTTTCCCATAGATTATCTTGATGCACGTTTACAATGTCTGTTCGTAAATCAGTAATAATGATTCCAATGTGGGAAATATATACACTAAATTAACTGATAAATATATATTTGAGTTATAATTGTGAATATTACACGCAGATATATAAAAAAGCTCTTTGTGTAACGTTTATTGTAATACAAAAAATGAGACAATGACTGGCGAAAAAATTGATCAACTTGTAACTAGATTGCACTCTTTCAAAAAAATATCATAATTTGGAATTTCAGATGACCAAAAGTATATCGCATTACATAATTGAATATGTTGATTCAATTTTACTCACACCTTTTCTTATAATATAGCAAATTGATAGCTACTACATATTAAATTAAACTCGGAGCGAAAAATCAGTATTCCTTTTTATTAAAATTTCAGAACTAATAATGTACCAACCTTAGAAAATAATTAATCAGAAAAAATAAATATATTCCTAGCAACGAAATAAGTTTTAATTAATTTCTTTTTTCAAAAATGATAAAAATGATCAGACTCCTAAACAGGAAAATCTACTCTACTTTCAATTTTAGAGCGATAATTCAGATAATTTAGTGTCTGCCTTAATTTTACGAGGTGGAAATTATTTCTCGCACATTTTCTCCTCGCTAATAATGAAAACAGAATAAAAACAACAAATAAATTTCAACACAAAACAAGCACAGGTTTTAAAATGGATTTCGCTTACTATTTACATAGCAAATTTAAATTATATGTGTCCTGTTAAACAAATAATTTATACATTTGTTTGAGATATTAGTTTGGTTAGTTCCGCTGCCTTATATAATTACGTAAGTTAAACGCTAATAAATTTCAGTGTTGAAGACCGTAACAATAAAACTTATTTCGACTAACATATTACAGAGCGCAATAACAAAATACTAAAAACATTACCTATCGGCAACAAAAGTTGAGAGAACTCTTGAATATAAAAATATTCAGTCAGGAATATGAATTATTCCAGTTCAAATCAGAAAGGATATTCTTAGAACATTCCAGCCTGACCTCCAAGAAACATTCTTTGCATCACAGATAAATAGATTAAATATGACGCTCACGAAAACAAACCTGCAAAGATTAGCACAATTTTGACTGGTGCCGAATAGTCAAGCTATTGTTTGCGACTACATGAGAATTTTCGATGAGAAACATTCAAAACGAAGCAGCTTAAAATTAGACATATATTTTCTTTAGTAGGGACGGTTTCTTAAATACAGGGAAGTGTGGAATAACAAAATATACGGTGGTGATATTTAAATGATTAAATATAGACTATTTGCAATGATCATGAATCATGGTAACAGTATAAAAGATATATTATTGTAATATTAAAACTGCTCCTAAGGATATAGAATAAAGGCGGCATAACTTAACAATCAGAAAAGTTTTACGGAATATTATACTAACCAAATAAAATTTAATTCTATTATGTAACTACCTTGAAAAATAGATACAATTATTTTATATGTATACCTAGAAATTGAAAAATTTTGAAAATCAGAAATGAGTACTAGGGTTAGTCACGAATTATCGGTCAGTAGTACATCTTCGGTCATATAAGAAAAAAACGATATAAAAATTGTTATTATTACACAGTGCTATCTAATACTTCTGAAAACCTGGACTGTATACTGTAACTGTACACTGTAACTGTACACTGTAACTGTACACTGTAACTGTACACTGTAACTGTACACTGTAACTGTATACTGTAACTGTATACTGTAACTGTATACTGTAACTGTATACTGTATACTGTAACTGTATACTGTAACTGTATACTGTAACTGTATACTGTAACTGTATACTGTAACTGTATACTGTAACTGTATACTGTAACTGTATACTGTAACTGTATACTGTAACTGTATACTGTAACTGTATACTGTAACTGTATACTGTAACTGTATACTGTAACTGTATACTGTAACTGTATACTGTAACTGTATACTGTAACTGTATACTGTAACTGTATACTGTAACTGTATACTGTAACTGTATACTGTAACTGTATACTGTAACTGTATACTGTAACTGTATACTGTAACTGTATACTGTAACTGTATATTGTAACTGTATACTGAAACTGTATACTGAAACTGTATACTGAAACTGTATACTGTAACTGTATACTGTAACTGTATACTGTAACTGTATACTGTAACTGTATATTGTAACTGTATACAGTGTATAGTGTAACTGTATACTGTAACTGTATTCTGTAACTGGTTTGCAGAAGTATTAGATAGCACTGTGTAATAATAACAATTTTTATATTGTTTTTTCCTATATAACTGAAGATGCAGTACTGACCGATAATTCGTAACTTACCCTATTAACAAATATAAAAATAATATCACAACTTAAGCCGAAATACATTGATGTTTCATTGAAAATGTTTCCTACTCACATGACTGCAGAATATTGACAGTGTGGACATTAAAAACTCTGCACTCCATCTCTCCACCTCCATTTCGTCAATGTGACGCAAATCAACCTGAAGAAAAGAAAAGGAGGATAAGAACAGACTCACCTTTTTGGCTCAGGATTTATTTAATGAAGAAGCCAACGCCATCTAATGTCTACATGACCTTGACATTAACACTAAAACCTTTCCCTGTCTAGGACTATTTGTTGATTATAGCCACCCGTCTATTACACTAAAAATTGGAATATGAGTAATAGGTGTATTCCCTTTGGTGATGATGTTTAATTATCATAAAAAGACTATCAGTAATGAAATAATATCTTCGAACATTTCAATACGAACTTCTGAGAAGCTCCTGCTGGTATCAGACTGAGAAAGAGATAAAGATCAAATTTGCGTACTACCCATGATCAAAATGAAGTCAGACTATTCTTTTCTTGGAATGTATATACTTTAAAATGCTATATATTGTAACTTGGTGATTTACATAGATATCAAGTGAGTAACTACTCAATATTAATATTTTAACATGAGTTAAGTAATTCAATGATGTCACGGTAGCAAGAGAAGTGTCATTTGACATACATAAAGTCAAATAATGAAGTGACACAATAAAGTTGAAAGTTGTAAATATAACATTTCTATGTACGTTTTTATGTTATAATTACATGTCAAAGATATAAGAAATTTCACCAGCAGATGGTGAAGTTGCTGGAAAAATATAAATGCGATACACATGTTAAGACAATATTCAATTCCAAGCAACCATTTTTAGAATTAAAATCACAGAAATTCTTCTTATGAAAACTAAGGAAACATTGAACAGTCAACTCTTCCATTGAAAATCATAGCCAAAAAAGCTCCCCTGAATTTCCTCTTAATATTCAAAAGCATATGGAACACATGGCGCCAAAACTTTTTTATCTTCTCAAACAAAGCAGTCTGCATTTGGAACATTGTTAGTAACTTTGGCACTTTGCATATCAAATGAACATACACTTCCAAACTTATTTGCAGTAGTTATTGAAAAAGAATTGTGAAATTCACTGAGTTCATGACGTAACGGGATGGGTGATTCTATTCAGAAGATTTTTCAGTGTCAAGGACAGAAGATACTCCAAACACACCAAACCTGACCATCTAACATTCTCATGAGTTGTAGAGTGGCAAATAAATCAGTGTTGGTAGCTGGAGAACTGCCAATACTCAATCAATCACCCAAACTATCGGATACTTTACAACATTCACAGTTCAGGCAGTTAAGGATAGACTTTATAAACATAATTATCTGAATAGAACTTAATTCTAAAACTAATGCTATAAAAATATTTTCCTTTCTGTTTTAACTCCAGCTCCTTTGTAGTTGAAAGTCCCTTGTAAAGCAGCTAAAAAGACCTCTTTTCTATTTGAGCGAAAAAACAGTTCATTAGGAACAAAGGAGTGGAGGATATTTTGGAGACCTGGAGATCTGACCAGATTTATGGCTTGTGAATGAGTGCCTGTACTTGGAAATGCACTGGAAATGATCAAATTACGGTAGAGCACCAACATTAACATTGATTCACCAACAATTTCAAATATTCGTACGTAATTCGATTTATAGAAATGCTAAATTGAAGTCTGAAAACAGACTAAAATTGCCTCACAAATGCCTTACTTCAAATGAATAGATCCCAGTGACTTAATTACGGCTCTCATTGAGTCAAGTGACTCTCTTAATTGAGAAGGTAATTGTCAGTAACGAGATAATGTCTTGAACACCAAACCCATTGACTGACTATTCTAATACGAGATATATATGATGATCATCTAAGGAAATCAGTGGGGTTCTCGAACAGCTACTAAAGGAAAGGAAAAACAAATGAAACACGCGATCACAGATAGAAATCAATTCTAACACTGTTTCTCAGACAAGCATAGATAAAGTTATCAAACACAGCTTCACTTTTTTCAACGTATGCAGAAATAGACATTTCGACTTCCACGACCAAAAAATATCCTGCGATAACAGTTGCGTCTGCAAAACATTTCTAGTTACCATTTTCTAATAATAACATTCGGCAGACCATTTTACTGCTGACGCTTCAATTTTACAGCGTGAATGTCAACTTTACGAGGGAGAAGAACGACTCTTCTATTATTCCTCTTCTTGTGCACTTTTTAGTAACTCATTGTTTAAATTTGAAAGAAATAAACAGAGAGAGAGAGAGAGTTCTTTACCCAAACTTTCCGTGGTTTACAAACTGTCTGATAGAAAAAAATGAACTGAAAAAAACGTGGAAGATATTTCGTGCACTACGCTCGTGGACTAATTTTCTGCCAGCGATAAAGTTATTTGATACATTATATAAATGAGTTTATACAGCAAAATAATGTGAGTGACATCAAGAGTTGATGCTGTTTTAAGTAAAAAGATTGATTGACAAATCTATCACACAATTTAAAAACAATAATAAATATATATAATCAGTAAGAAACAATTCAAAAGAAAGTTTATTCCAGTGACATAAAATAATCATCAGTTGATAAATCAAAGGTTCGTAAAGCCGATATACGCGGGAGACTAGCCACAGTGATTTGAAATCGGAATGCCATCAGGAAAATGTCAATATTGAAATATCACTAGTGATGACGAAAAAGTTGAACAGAAAACCTCTCTACATTATAGGAAACCTGTCAATAGTGAATGTGCAGCGTCTACTTCTATTACCAATACATATTCGAATGTAATATCACATTGGCAGCGAGGGGCAGTAATAATAGTTGATATTGTTCTACATACCACTTGTCCTTTGCAATTCATTTTATATTAATAAAAGATGAGATAGGGTTCAAATTATAATTATATAGCAACCATTAGCTCTATTGATTATAGAGTGATAATAATGCAACTTATTATCACCGTAAATGTGTTCACAAATTCTCAATTTTTGAAACAACACGCATCTTTACATATGAAAAATATCACACAAAAACTCGGGAAAATACTTCAAAGGTACAAGTTTTATCATACAAAAAGATGAAAAACCTTCAAACCAAATCAACTGACATGGATATGTCCCTGTAGCTTTGACAGTTTTAGTTCGTACGCAACAGTCACCGTAAGGAGAAGTTAAGTCAACACAAACAAAACACAATAATTGCTATGAATGCAGGTTTGCAAATTAGAAAAGGAAACAATAACACGAGCGAATAGAACTTGAAAACAACTTTTGTTCTATTGGACAAAGAATTATTTAAATTATTTTGTGCATAAGCTCTTTCAGGGAGTGAAAATAATCAAAATATTTATTTACAGTGAGACAAAGTTACATTTAATAAGAAGATTTGGAAGATATTATTTTCATCATCAATTTTGAAGACAACGATCTAGACAATGAGTTAGTGAATATTGTAAATACACGGTAATGATTCAAGATACATTGCAATGATTCAACATACATTGCAATGATTCAAGATACATTGTTAGTTATAAGACACTTATGCATGATATACATTGTAGATACATTGCAATCATTCAAGATATGCATAGTAATCATTCAATATACATTGTAGGTATTCAATAGAGACAGAAGACAACTCATACATTGGATACACTCTTGCTAGCGTGAAAACATAAAGATGAATATTTTATGGTTCGTCATAAAGAGGAGCACTGGAACTAGAGAGGTGTGTGCCTCCCATAAAATAGAGGCATTTTTATAGTTATTTTATAGATTTCACGAGAGAATAGTTGCATCTGTACTCCTCTTGAATGTCTTATGTATCACATCTATATACACACTCACACACAAACTGCAGAGAAGAGGCAGTCATGAATATTCTCTCTAATACATGTGTGTAGAGTAGAGAAAAGTAAGAGAAACTCTGCGTCTATGGAATGAAAGAGAATAAAATAGACCTTATTGATTTAATGTTTTATGTCTTAGAAGAATTGAATTCTCAAACTGTATCGATAGAAGTTCCTTATTTACTTAATAAATTAAGGAGAACATCAAATACCAGATTGAAAGAACTAATTCCGTCTCAATGATTTATTAGAGATATTTAATCTTCGCCTAAAATCTTCAATTGATGGAAAAATATTAGAAATTTCACTTAATAATGGAAAAATTATTATTTGAGATAATGTTAAATAATTTCAGTGAGAGAATGAACAGTAACAACTGCACCACAGTGATAATAACAACTGCACCACAGTGATCATAACAACTGCACCACAGTGATCATAACAACTGCACCACAGTGATCATAACAACTGCACCACAGTGATCATAACAACTGCACCACAGTGATCATAACAACTGCACCACAGTGATCATAACAACTGCACCACAGTGATCATAACAACTGCACCACAGTGATCATAACAACTGCACCACAGTGATCATAACAACTGCACCACAGTGATCATAACAACTGCACCACAGTGATCATAACAACTGCACCACAGTGATCATAACAACTACACCACAGTGATCATAACAACTGCACCACAGTGACAATATAAAGCAATGTAGGACTATACATAGTACACACTATACACTATATATACAGGCTCTGTAATTTAAGGTTGACATCAAAGGCAGCACGTGTTTTGTATAGAAATAAGCATAGCATTTTTTCTTAGGAGATGAAGTACATTTTTGCTTTGGTTATTACCTAAAGTATTGCAATCTTGACATTGTATTAGGGTGCAAGTTATTGAATAGATTGATAGCTACAGAGACACTTTGGAAATCAAGTGAAGAAAATGGTGGGACGGGAACAAATGAAGAAATAGAAATACAAAGTAAAGAATGGAGTGAAAACTGAGAGTAAAATGGATTGAACATACTAGACTGTGCTAGTTAACACTGTGTAGAGTTAACACAGAGTGTGCTAGTTAACACTGTGTAGAGTTAACACAGAGTGTGCTAGTTAACACTGTGTAGAGTTAACACAGAGTGTGCTAGTTAACACTGTGTAGAGTTAACACAGAGTGTGCTAGTTAACACTGTGTAGAGTTAACACAGAGTGTGATAGTAAACACTGTGTAGAGTTAACACAGAGTGTGCTAGTTAACACTGTGTAGAGTTAACACAGAGTGTGATAGTTAACACTGTGTAGAGTTAACACAGAGTGTGATAGTTAACACTGTGTAGAGTTAACACAGAGTGTGATAGTTAACACTGTGTAGAGTTAACACAGAGTGTGATTCACAGTAAAGTCCTTTTAATGAAGCCAGTTTCAATGAGTCGTAATTAAAGATGAGAAAAAGGATAGAAACTTTCAGAAGAAAAATAATAGAAGCAATTAACTGGAAGAGACGAAGTTAGAGTTAGGGAAAACGTTTAATGTACACATCAAAGAAAATAAATAAACAGTGGCTATACTATAGGAATAGCCGCAAAATAGTTATTATATAGTTATTAGTCACCTTGAAAAGATACGAATATTATTTATGTAATAGAGCTATTTAATGAAGAAATAATGTCAAGGATATTAAGTATTTTACAAAATGAATTATTTTTAAACTAATAAATTTGTTTTCAGTATCACATTATGGCCTAATTTTATGATGAAAAATTAGATAATTCTATTAATTAAATAAATATAACAGTAAACTGAATAAGAGATTGTGCTAGTGTTTTGAAAACAGTTCAAACTTTAGGTAATTCCTGTCACCAATTTTACAGATACAAACTATACAGGGAAATATTTACTAACAGAGTTATTGTGCCGGCAATTACCAACACAAACTTTCCAAAACAAATAGACCTGAGTAATAACTAATTAAGTGTTTACTCTTTAAATAATTCAACCGAAATTACATTTAAAAATCAGCACGCAAGGACAATGCAAATGAATTTGAATTAATCGAGTTAGGAAGTTTTTAGTTGGAGAATTGAGCAACATGGAGAGCTGATAGGAAGGCTACAGATGGAAGAATGAGGCGATATAATAGCGAGTAACGAGTTTAAATACCCTTTGAAGAATTTCCACTAAAGTTAAGCTGATTCAGTTAGTACCTTTGGATAATATTCAATTATAAAGAATGAGTGTGTGGCTATGATAGGATAGTAGAGAGATAAACTAATAATTGAATTGGATTATTGATATTACTTTAGTAATAAGGTTAAGAAGACAATTGCAGTGTAGCTATTTTCTACATGGAAAAATGAAACGTATGAAGTTATTATTTCGATTGTGCTTATTAACATAAACCTACATTCCATTATTGAATTGTACCTTCAGATTTACCTACTTAAAACATCAATTTTCATTTCACGAATTTGAAAACTAAACGAATTTAACGATGGCTTAATTCCGATAAGTCAAAATAAGAAGTAACCAAGTTATCTATTGATTGATATCCTTCCCATTACTCTTACCCTAGTAAACTAGTCAATCTTATAAAATATCTATGTAATAGCAGTCCTTCGAACTTTTATCTATATTAATTACTTAATTTAGTTATCAATTAATTTACTTAATTTACTCATTACATTCATAGTGAATGAAACACAGTGAGTGTATCCATTGTACAACATCTTCATTCGTATTCACAATGTTTAGTTACGGTCTACAGAGGAATTTAATTTATTTTCAAAATGTCTGTTCACTATGGACACCTTAGCACAAATATTTGCTATAAAAGTATTGGAATTTGGTAATAACTAAATATTTGTTTCCCAATCTAGAAATGATTCTGTATTTTGAGATTCATAATTCTAGATTATCATAGAAATTTCGCAAAATCTTCCCCAGTTGTTATCCTTCCCACTACAATCCCCAGTTCCCCTTTTATTAGCATTGACTGTTCTTACCATTGGGGAAAAGAACTCTCTGCCTTGCTGGTAACACTCTGCATTATATTATTTCTATTATTAATTCGAGTCTCGGCAATGAGACATACTTTACCGGAATAACATTCGCCACCATTCTCCTCATCTCCAAAGAAATGATAGGATCCATCCTATAGGATGCATTCATGTGTCCCTGTGTATTTTTGCTAGCAGTAGTGCCACCTCAGTGCTGTGAATAATAATAATGTTCTCTATAATACAACATTGGCACTATCTTTAGCTGCTCATTTCCAGTTGGTAATGGTTGGTGTGCCGTAGTTTATTTATACAACTTATTGGCGATTCCTAGGCTATATTACTGCCTGGACTCTCTCGCACTGTTATTTGCTCAAACTATTATATTTACTCTATCGCATTTATTCTTCAAACTTATATAGTTAGTCGATGTATTTCTCCATTTAATTAAGTAAAATGAAAATTTTTCCCGTTCTAAAAAGATTCGTCATTCTATTACCTACATTTTACACTTTATAATCCAATTATAGATAAATAACATTTAAATTATTTTATTAAACCCTCTCCTCTAGTAATCTAAATAGTATATCTTTATTTGACAATTAAGACAATTTAATATTTTTTATTATATAACTAATAAAATAGATATTAGTAACGTGCAAAGTTACATTATAGTCCCTAACCCAATCCTATCAGTTCTTGTGAGCTGAGGTAGCGAATGTTATTCCGGTAAAGTATGTCTCATTGCAGAGACTCGAATTAATAATAGAAATAATATAAAGCAGAGTGTTATCAGCAAGGCAGAGAGTTCTTTTCCCCAATGGTAAGAACAGTCAATGCTAATAAAAGGGGAACTTGGGATTGTAGTGGGGAGGAATGAATGAGGAAGAGAAAATTTCAACATATAAATGAACACAACTATAAATTATCCTTATATATATTTTCAGATTGAATCACTACATTAACAAATAGAGCTATAACTAAGAATTAATAATAAAAATAGGTTCCGTTAATATGCATAGAATTATAAATCTGCAGTAAATGCTACTATCATACATTGATACATGTACACTGTGCAGCATATCTATATCATTCATTAAAAATGATAAGTATGACTATACATTTCTCAGGTTCAGCATGTATGATTACCACGAAGAAATTATAGCTAATAATGACAAAATCCTCTGTGTTAAATAGAAGGCAATGCTACTGCCCAGAGAGAAACTTACTGTGGGGCAGTTGAAGTGGGGTACTCTTAATATTTGGTGTGACCACTAGAACTTTCTATGCGGGTAACTTACCTCTGACCTATAAAGTGACGGAGCGAAACCTGAGCATGCTGTCTATTCCTAATATAAAGAAATTACCGATACTGTGCATATTCTTTATATTGTAAGAATGAAGAATACAAGTAATATTATGTATCACATACACCACATGCAAATTTCTAACACAGTTTTAATTTCCAGTAATGCTTCATTAGATAATTTGGTAAGCATGTTTTAGAAATGCGACTACCGAGAACCCAATAAAAATACTTACAATGTATCAGTTTCAAATCTGCAGAGACTGTCACATTTACCTATTACAACTAAAAGTCACAGAACAATGGATGGACATAAACTAATTCAAAATGAACTATCAAACGAATAAAAGTGATATATTTAATATGAACAAAGGTAACGATTAATGAAACAGAGATAATATTTTATATCAATATTACTAATTACCCAAATTAACAAAGACACACACAGTGTGGCTATTCGATATGATGAGTAATTATAAGCTAATAAGAGTTAAAGCATTCAATTAACCTGGCTAATTAAATTGAGGTTAAGGTAATTAGCTGAATAATGTTATTGCGAAATATGTAACGCAATTAACAGATCAAAGGAGTCTTTAGTAAACACACACAAGCTGGTACTAAAATAACAATGTCATTTAGTTAGTTAATTAGGGATTTTGCATGTGAAGCTAACATGTACTTTATAGTCATTATTTGAACTCAGCGAAAACATGTGTGGATATATAATGAGAGACTGATACGTTTAGAAACCAAATGCCATAGCGCGGATGTCAAAGAGAAATTGAGTACAAGGGACTGGAAGGAACAGTCTGAAAGGAAAGTGGGTGCATGAAAAAAGTCGCCCACCACCATGGTCGTTGACAAGCTCATGGATGCAGAAAAGCTAGTCCGTGAATGCAGTCGCTTACCAAAAAAATGTGACGAGAAGACATAATCAACGATGACTGTACAAACGAAAAGAAGAGGAAAATGAAGAGGTGATAGTAAATGAATCTTACGAGCCTAGCTAAAACTAAAATCAATACCTCGTAGTTGAAGAGCATAACCCTAGCGCTATCCTCTAAAACTGAAAAAAAAAATAAAAAACATTGTAAATATTTAATTAAGAATCCATAACCACAAAAGTTCTGGAATTTAACATTTAACAGACTGAATTTCTTTCTAATAAGTCTGTGCAATAAATCTGAAGATAAAACATGGAAAAATCACGAAAATACACATATAAAATGATATTAAACAACAGCTGAACTGTTTACCCAAAATGGAAATCATTCCTTTGCAGTTTCCATTGAAGAACAGATGACTGTTCACGAGAAGGCAGTGATAGCATGGAACTGACCAGACCGACTCAATCGTTAAAACTTTGAGATGTCCAGGAAAATGAGCTTAGTTCGGGATGTACAAGAAACTTAAAGACTCTTCCGTTTGCTCAGCTGTGAGGAAAATAAATGGAAAGAGAGATTTTGGAATGGGGGAACTGTGAGTGAAAGAGATTGGAATGGAGGAAATGAAAGGGATTGGAATGGAGGAAATGAAAGGGATTGGAATGGAGGAAATGAAGAGATTGGAATGGAGGAAATGAAAGAGATTGGAAAGGATGAAAGGTATTGGAATGGAGGATTTAGAAATAAAACATATTGAAATAATCTGTTTCATAAACCGTTTTTTTTTTCTAAAACTTTAATGTATCTTTTGTGGAAAATTTAAGTATATATCAATTAAGGAAGAAATGCAAGAAGAAATTATGTTCAAATTATTTTCAATAATTGTTAAAGCTTTTAAATTTGAACAATGAAAAATACATTAGGTTGTTAAAAGTGTTTTATCATCATCTAAAAACATATGATCTAAATCACAGGGTTAAGAAGAAAGAGCCACTTTGGCGATGTTTTTATGGCCATTTAATAGATGACCGCCATGGCATTATTATGGCAATATTTGAGGCATGAAGGAAAACTCCTGAAATATTCTCTTGTGACGACAGAATGATAAATTGAAGAGGAGACGACACGGTGTGGTACAGATATCACCCAAGCAGGTATAGATTGATATTCAGAATTTGTAGTCTGAATAAAAACTAATTTTCACCCAAGAAAATCATCATCAACAATTAACTAGAAAAGATAATAATAAGGTACATCAATAGGAAGGAAAATAAAAGAACAGAAGCTTTCAGAGAAGAAACTTCTGTGCTTTGGTCAAAAAAGACCGTATCTAGCAAGTCAATACATACTTATGGAAAAAGTTTGAAATTGCAGTGGCTACAGGAATAACAATCGACACTCCACGACCAACACACCGGGGACAGCTTTTCAGTATATGCCTTAACCCTAATCAGACTGACAAAAATTAGGTCTCTAAAAGACTGAGTGAGTAAGATTCGATACACAATTGATATTTAGGAAACCAGAGTTTTGAATTGTATGATTATTGTCTGTTCATAGGTTTTATCAAATAAATGTAGTGTGCAACATTTTATATATCCACGATAGATAGGAACAAAGTATGAACTGTGTACGTTACACTTGCAGTGGGGATGAAATTGGGGGGTAAACATCTAGAGATAGTGTGTACGTGTGCTCTTGCCATGTCACGTACTGTTATTCCGAGGACAATTAATTGCAAATAATAACTATGAATTGATAATTATAATCAATTCTGTAAATTGTGATAAATGAAAAACATTTAAATACTAATCATCAACTGAGGCTTCATCGTAGTGACCTCTGTCAACTATGTGTACGTATGTGCGTTAGTGTCTTGCGGGAGTACTCTGGGGGTAGACACACGCACATATTATACTTTGTGAATTATAGAAAACTATTCATATTCATGCTTGGCATAATGTTCTTGTTGGCATATGAGAAAAAATTAGAGTATAACCATTTACAAATATATCTAATGAAAAAATCATGAAATATTAGTTGATTCAAATCATATACAAATATTTAATCGCTATTATTTAGTCTTGTCGAGCTCAAACTCCTCAGTCAGTCCTTTGAGGGTTAAAAACTAGAACTACCAAGGAGTCAAATTGACTGCTTGGTTGTTCTAGTGCTAAAGTAAAGAATCCTATAGAATCCATAAGCGCCACGTCTCCGTGCTATTGTATACCCTTGGCAACGAGGATTTAGTCCATGGCATATTAGGGAAATATCCCAGGAATCAATCTTTCTTCCCCGGAATATTTCCTTAATATCCCAGGAATAAATCCTTGTTGGCAGGATAAACACTAGTCATTCATAGATTGATTTTCAAAAACACGTTACACGATGCAAACAGGAGAATTAACAAACTAGAATGATCACATGTAAATTATTTAAGGCATTACGATACAAAATATATAAATGTTAAATAAAAACTTCACCGAAAAGAGATGATAAAGTGATTCCACCAACAACAATCACTGAGCACTACTAGAGCTTGGGGTTGTAGATGTAAATATTCAATTAAAAGTGTATTTAATTACCACCTTCCTCTACTATTTTAAGCAGTGAAGTCATTTGCTTTTAAAGGAAATGTAATTATGCCCAATCCAGGAGCACATGCATACAAAACACCACATACGCAGTGTCTCTTCGTGCAATATTTCATTTCTATTTTTTTATGCTTCAGCATGAGAAAAAAACCCTTATGGAAGAAAGACGTATAAAATAAATAATAATCATATCGTTTTTTCTTATATTCTCGTGGAAAAAGTAGGAGGAGCTTGGCAAAAAGTCTGGAGGAAAGACTTAAAAAACCCTACGTGTGTACGGCCATTCAAAGTCGAATTGAAACATTGAATCAGCTCAGTTTATTATGATGCAAATAGTCACACAAATGCACCTCTTGTTCCAGTTTACACAAAAGAAATAAGTTAATATATATTAATGATGTTATTATCAGCGCAAGAAAGGGTAACAGTCAGACTGCTATTGCTGGCTTCACATAGCAGCTATATTGACAATATTATACTTAGTGCCGACAACAAAAAATAATCCATACAATACTTAATTGTGGTTCGTACCATTTCACCAAAAACCACTTAATTGGAGAATATTAGAAGAAATGAACTAGATTGGCATTTGACATTTGGGCAGCACAGTTCTCACTGTAGTTGGTTGACATTAGAGAACAGATCAATAGTTAAGTGAAGATCTTCATAGTAAATTCTATAAATAATAGAAAAGATTGGAGTAGCATCTTGACACCTCAGATGACAAATAAGGAATAGCTAAGGCATGTAAGTTACGATTTATCGGCTGGTTTCACATCTTCGGTCATATAAAAAAAAAGATATAATAATTAAAAATAAAAATCAAGTATAATTATAATATAGTTTTTTTTCATATATGAACGAAGTCGTGAAACCGACTGATAATTGGTAACTTACCCTGATCATGAATTGAAATAGTATTTTCAACATGAACTTCAATAATGCACAGAGATTAGCATTATTATTATTATTCCTCAATGGTGCTGTAGCACTTCCAGTAATAAGATTTAAGAATTATAATATTCCCTGAATATTCATAAGTGACTATTTCGCATGCAAATTTAAGCAATTAACTTGTTGTGGTAATTGTAACCTCTTCGTGATTTGGGAATGAAAGAATATCTAATTGTTTCTATTAAAGAGTGTATTAATTAATGGGAACGTAAGCCTTATAGTATTAAATGGAACTTTAAACTGCAGTGAAAAGAACGATTCGATGCATACCAATTGGATTGTTAAATTTATTCCATATTATACGACTCAATTCACACTAGTTAACCACTCAATTCACACTAGTTAACCACTCAATTCACACTAGTTAACCACTCAATTCACACTAGTTAACCACTCAATTCACACTAGTTAACCACTCAATTCACACTAGTTAACCACTCAATTCACACTAGTTAACCACTCAATTCACACTAGTTAACCACTCAATTCACACTAGTTAACCACTCAATTCCCACTAGTTAGCCACTCAATTCCCACAAGTTAGCCACTCAATTCCCACTAGTTAACCACTCAATTCCCACTAGTTAACCACACAATTCCCACTAGTTAACCACACAATTCCCACTAGTTAACCACACAATTCCCACTAGTTAGCTACTCAATTCACACTAGTTAACCCCTCAATTGCCACTAGTTAACCCCTCAATTCACACTAGTTAACCCCTCAATTCACACTAGTTAACCACTCAATTCACACTAGTTAACCACTCAATTCACACTAGTTAACCACTCAATTCACACTAGTTAACCACTCAATTCACACTAGTTAACCACTCAATTCACACTAGTTAACCACTCAATTCACACTAGTTAACCACTCAATTCACACTAGTTAACCACTCAATTCACACTAGTTAACCACTCAATTCACACTAGTTAACCACTCAATTCCCACAAGTTAGCCACTCAATTCCCACAAGTTAGCCACTCAATTCCCACTAGTTAACCACTCAATTCTTACTAGTTAACCACTCAATTCCCACTAGTTAACCACACAATTCCCACTAGTTAACCACACAATTCCCACTAGTTAACCACACAATTCCCACTAGTTAGCTACTCAATTCACACTAGTTAACCCCTCAATTGCCACTAGTTAGCTACTCAATTCACACTAGTTAACCACTCAATTCACACTAGTTAGCCACTCAATTCCCACTAGTTAACCACTCAATTCTTACTAGTTAACCACTCAATTCCCACTAGTTAACCACACAATTCCCACTAGTTAACCACACAATTCCCACTAGTTAACCACACAATTCCCACTAGTTAGCTACTCAATTCACACTAGTTAACCCCCTCAATTGCCACTAGTTAGCTACTCAATTCACACTAGTTAACCACTCAATTCACACTAGTTAACCACTCAATTCACACTAGTTAACCACTCAATTCACACTAGTTAACCACTCAATTCACACTAGTTAACCACTCAATTCCCACTAGTTAGCCACTCAATTCACACTAGTTAACCACTCAATTCACACTAGTTAACCACTCAATTCACACTAGTTAACCACTCAATTCACACTAGTTAGCCACTCAATTCCCACTAGTTAACCACTCAATTCCCACTAGTTAACCACACAATTCCCACTAGTTAACCACTCAATTCACACTAGTTGGCCACTCAATTCACACTAGTTAACCACTCAATTCACAGTAGTTAACCACTCAATTCACACTAGTTGACCACTCAATTCCCACTAGTTAACCACTCAATTCCCACTAGTTAACCACACAATTCCCACTAGTTAACCACTCAATTCACACTAGTTGGCCACTCAATTCACACTAGTTAACCACTCAATTCACACTAGTTAGCCACTCAATTCCCACTAGTTAACCACTCAATTCTTACTAGTTAACCACACAATTCACACTAGTTAACCACTCAATTCACACTAGTTAACCACTCAATTCACACTAGTTAGCTACTCAATTCACACTAGTTAACCCCTCAATTGCCACTAGTTAACCACACAATTCCCACTAGTTAACCACTCAATTCACACTAGTTGGCCACTCAATTCACACTAGTTAACCACTCAATTCACAGTAGTTAACCACTCAATTCACACTAGTTGACCACTCAATTCCCACTAGTTAACCACTCAATTCACACTAGTTAACCACACAATTCCCACTAGTTAACCACTCAATTCACACTAGTTGACCACTCAATTCCCACTAGTTAACCACACAATTCCCACTAGTTAACCACTCAATTCACACTAGTTGGCCACTCAATTCACACTAGTTAACCACTAAATTCACACTAGTTAGCCACTCAATTCACACTAGTTAACCACTCAATTCACACTAGTTAACCACTCAATTCACACTAGTTAACCACACAATTCCCACTAGTTAACCACTCAATTCACACTAGTTAACCACTCAATTCACACTAGTTAGCCACTCAATTCACACTAGTTAACCACTCAATTCACACTAGTTAACCACTCAATTCACACTAGTTAACCACACAATTCCCACTAGTTAACCACTCAATTCACACTAGTTAACCACTCAATTCACACTAGTTAACCACTCAATTCACACTAGTTAACCACTCAATTCACACTAGTTAACCACTCAATTCTCACTAGTTAACCACTCAATTCACACTAGTTAACCACTCAATTCGCACTAGTTAACCACTCAATTCACTCAATATTTCCAGTCTAATTCATTTCCATTTGAGTTCAAGTTTCCCAATCATATTAACGAGGTAAGTTTCGATGATACAATTCTCCTATTCGGAATAAAATCATGGAAATTATAACCTAAAACTGTCCAAGTTTCGGTTCAGAAATGTGTGATTGGCCAAAGTTTGGTATTTAATGCAGGGAGGCAGAATGCATTATAGAGTGAAGAAACAACCGAAGATATCACAGAGGGGTCTCACTAAAGAGCTCTTTTCTTCTAAAGCCGGTGGAATTTAAGTTTGATATATTTTCAAAATACAAATGAACTTGATTTTGGTGTTTTGATAAAGGATTTTAAATACAGTCAGTTATTTTGAAGTTTTTATTTTAGAACACATGAGTGTTTATATTACAAGGCACTCAATATAAAGCTCTGAGACTATTCAGTACGTTAATAATCATTCCCTTAGTGGTTTTTACTCACTAAGAGGAGTAACTCTAGCTCTTGAAGTCTTAAGTACTTTACTTCCCGCAAAGTCAATGAGAGTTGTAACTTAATACTCCTGTAAGATGATAGAGACTTCGGGACAAAAACTAACACTTCAATAATTACGGTTTATAAAAGCATTCGAATAAGTTGCTGCTCTTCCATTTCAATAAATTAGAATGATATTCAATGAAAGCAAAACTTCTGAACGGAAATAAATTTGGTTTATGAAAATATTTTCATTGAAACTTCACTAGAACATTCAACTAATATTGACTTAATTCACTTCTGGAAATGAAAGGAGGAGGCATTAGTATAAGAAGTAACGTTTGTTATTTGGACATCAAAACAGCCTCTTGTTTGAGAACAAACAAAAACTGTCCACAAGACAGAGTAGAGAAAAAACACTCACTGCTAAATAATGACTGCTACTTTTAACATCATTGTGGTAATCACTTTGTGCAAATAATTATTAGTTCTCATTATAAATACTATTTACAAACATAGAATATTTACCGAGCTATAGAACAAACAAAATTAATATCCCAAAACTATAAACAATGTGAGAAACGTACATTAAAAATATCTTATGTAGTCCAGAATCCTGAATATATTTCAAATAAAGTCTTGCTCACAATAAACAAATTGAAGAAGTAAATGTGGTTCAAGGAAATAGGTGCATCTGCTTTAAAGGGAATACAGCAACCAAAGTAAGACTGACAGTTATAGGTGTGTGAAGGAATTCTCTGCTTTTTGGACGGAATTCAACTACAGTTTCTATTAAAGATTCAAACATTCAATAGCAAGAGTTCGAAATGAAAACACATTCGTCACTCGCACTCGCATACTGAAATCTTCTAAGCATGTTTAGATTTTCTTCAGGGGATAAATTCGAGCAAAATGTAGGACATCACCGTTACTAAAATGGTCAGGGTGAACTTGACCACAATATGAGGATTGGAAATGTCTAGCTTCTGACATCATTTATCACAAAGAGAGAACTGGGCAACAATTGCTATATAATAAACTTGAAGCGTAAAATTTTAATCTTAGCTTAGAATTTCATCTTCGTTATGTAGCCATTATCACTTAACAATAAATAATGACGACCTAACTAATTTTATTACGAATATTAAATATGGGTTATCATAGTATAAAATTTTAGCTGACAACCCCAAAGGACAATATAGCTTAAATGATAAAAATAGAAAAGTTCTTTCGAGAGGCAGTCAAACAAAAAGTGGCTCAATGAACAAAGTCACCCAAGCTGAACATTTTAAAAGGATGTGACGAAAAGGAACTTAAAAAATCTGTACAGATGGATGGGAGAGAAAAAGAAGAGGGGGAAGTAAATTAAGATTTAAACCTATCTCAGAATTATCAGCACCTTAAAAGTTCTCTAAAACAAATATAAACAATTAAACTCGGTAAAAAAAACAATAAAAATAATCCAAATTACAACAGTTCGAGGTAGCTACAACGGATTTCTCTCACATACAGAATGATAGTCCCTGTTGTCGATATATAAAGTTTATTAATCGCATTTTCTCCCCTCACAGAGAGACGGAGTGATTTAGTGCTCAAAAGAATTCAAACGACAAAGGCACACATCCACCGTAGGAAGTGAAGTTAAGAGAATGAAAGGGGAGTAGAGAGACAAAGCGATGGCATCAATTGAAAAGAACAGCAAGCTGTCTAACTGTTGACGTAGGTACACTTTGCCTAGTGACCAGGTTATTGAAAACAGGTAAATGGGTTTTCTTAATTCGTTTTTTGAATAAAATCAAACAATTTACCAAGATTTTCACACAAATATTGAACAAATAGCGAGAAAATAAACTTATGGAGTCATAATTATAAAACATGTTTATAATAATTATATTATCATTGTACTAGCAATTTTCAAATCACAGTTTTCTAATTTCCAACTATCTTAAACATTTATAAATATTTCATCGTGTACCAAGATTAATTTATAAATATCTACATGCATTACAATTAGTAAAGTAAAGTTTCTATGTGAAATTAGTAATTGATAAAAAGTAATTTAGATACACTTTTATTCAACTGTACATATATGCCCGAAAAGATCCAACTGGTAAGTTGGAATTTACAAAAGCGGACGCAATAATTGTAGTCAAGGACAGACAATGTCGATGTTAGTGATTGAAAATGGACTGATATGACTTAAATGTGGATAATTGACGAATTATGGGTTATATGTTTGTTAGGGGCGTACAGACAAGCACCATGTTAGTGAGTTAAAATGGACTGAAATGACTGAATCCACCATTTGATTTCATAATTCAATGCAGTTTGTTGTATCCACTAGTTTGTTGTAATGCACACTTCATGATTGTTTAATGACCTGACAGGAGGGTTTGGAGAGCGGCACGCCCCCCGATATACATATATTTTATATTAAATTAGTAATAAACTACAAAGACGTCGTTAAACGACGCCTTGTCTGTCCTTGACTACAATTAGCATTACCCTACAAAAGGGCTTGTTCAGAAGCTGCAGTTCTAATTAGTAAAATTGTACCATTGTATATCATGATAGAGGAATAGTATTGTATTATTATGCGAGTATACATATAATAGTGAAGAGAATTTGAATGCAATACATTTACCAAGGGAACAATATTGCTAACATTGCAGAGAAGAGAAAGACATTCAAGAGATGTATGACCTCACAGCAACAAATGCTGCTATACCACTGTCATCAATTTGTCTGCAACACAAGGAGAAGAAACAGACACTCTAATGCTCCCTATGTTGGAACACTATTCTACTTAATAGGCAAGAGAAAAATGAATTGGGATCTAATTGATAACTTTTTAAATTCAAATTCCCAAATAAATAGGGTAAAATTAAATATATATCATCAGAAAAAGTATTGTTAGATATGGTTAAGAATAACCTTTTTTATATTTTCTAATTAGCATCACAAATAGTGTAATGATCTCAACATATGAAATAAGGCATCACAAGAGCCATCAAAGGTAACAAAAATTCTAAAGCAGATAACGCAATGCAGAGAAAAAGGAAACAAAGTTGCCTGAAATTAAACTTCAGGGAATAGGCTGATTAAAATTCGGACCTGGAACTTTTATCCTAAATTCGACGAGTTAATGCATGGGTGAGCATATGATTCCATATTGTTGAATGTCTGATGTCTATGACAGCTCATCTATAGCTAACTGTTACATTGTCATTGACACAGTGTTTGACATCTCGTGACAATTACTTTGCTGTGAGAAATTATCATTGTCGAATTATTTTACTGAATAAATTATCTCCTCAAACAATAAGCGTATGAGAGTAAATTTACCCGCATTAGCTGTAATTTTGAAACAATTAAATTATATAAAAGATTTTTCAAGCTACAGACTAATTGACTTAAAAAAATTATGCTATTATAATGGCAAATATTACTCAGTGAACACAGGATAAGTTGAAGAGGAACGTACCTTGGGAGTTACCTATCACAGAGTAGCGTTACTAACTTCATTAGTTACAGCCCTGCACAATTAGCTGTACTGACTGTGTCATGGCATACTAAACCTAACTCAAAGTTGTCTAATTATGCAGTCATTGCAGCCCCAGTCGAAGGTATACTAAGAGACACAAGCTACGGTCTATTCATTTTAAGCACGGGAATTCAAACTCTAACTTGATGATAAATATGCTGTGGGTATTCATGTAGTCTTAATATTATACCGTAACAGTTTAAAATGCCATTCAATAGATTATATATTTTCCATGGTTGTTTTTCAGTAATTGATTTGCTACCTATATAAATTGAACCAAATTTCATATAATGTTGAAAGGTGTAGAGTTTCAGTAAGAACCAACAAAATCAAATATATTTTTATCAAGTTCAGCTTGGCTTTGGCTGTTAATTTCACAAAACAGTTTCTCTATCAGCAATAGAGAGTGGTACTAGGACAGAATGCCTACGGACAAAATGCCTACAGACAAAATGCCTACAGACAAAATGCCTACAGACAAAATGCCTAACAAACAGAATGCCTAACAAACAGAATGCCTAACGAACAATATGCCTAACGGACAAAATGCCTAATGAACAAAATATATGAATAAAGAAAATGGAAATTGTAAAATAATGACGTAAAATAATGCTGCCAAGTGAATAAAAGAATGAACTCCATATTTAAATAAAAGGGCCGAATAGAAAACATTGAAATGATATCTGTAATGGAATGATTATTGGTAAATAAAGAACAGAATACATTATATTGTAATATAACTTATCATAATTGAACATCAAATAATATCTTTTTTTAATTTCTGTAAAACATAAGATAAAAATGTATACTACGTCTCAGTTACATCTCATAAAGAATATTGAATTTTTTTCAACGGAACTTCTAATACTATAAAGGTAGTTGGCGGCATTTTTAATAAGCAGAGTAGTAAATTGAATGTCAGTACTAACTTATATGAACATTGTAGTTACTTAACTTGCTTTAGAACTTCAAAAGCAACTGTAAACATCACTATAGATTGAAGATGATTATAACTATCTAAAAAATTAAACAATATTTGAAAAAATGGAAATAGAATTTGATGATTATAGATATCCAATAAAAATGGCAAGATGTAAGAAGATTATTTTTTAGAGCGATTTGATAAATAGAGCAAACACTTTAGTGATAAATCACAAACACAGTGAAATGAAATAAGAGAGAGTTTACACTAAGCACGTCGAGTTACAAATGTTCATATTCAATGTGAAAGTGATTTAATAAATTATCTCTGACACAAAACTCTTTGTTTCCACTTGGTCTAACTTATTTAAATAAAATTGTCCGCAACTTCAATATTTAAAATAAGTATTAATGCATTTTAGGCATTTTGTCCTTTAGGCATTTTGTCCGTTAGGCACTTTGTCCGTTAGGCATTTTGTCCGTTAGGCATTTTGTCCGCGCACGATAGAGAGTATAGCTACTTAAATAAGAAAAAATTAACTGTTTATAATGTTCATTCATAGAGATTGCGTTATTACATTAATTCTAGTTATATTGAGTTCAAATTTCTAAGGATGATCAGGAATCAATTGTATTCTATTGTCCGATAATACAATAGAAATTCATTAAGAGGGTAGTTGAAACATTGAAATTATTTACATATACTCTCAACGTTGTAAATACCTTTTACGTTGTAAATACTTTCTACGTTGTAAAAGGTATTTAACTTGAGGACATTACTTTAGCTACCAAATTCTTAATTTGGTAACTAAAGTAATGTCCTCAAGTTAAATTACATAATTTATAAATAATATCGGATGTATCAGTAGCTGTAGTTATAAATTAAGAGAAAAAATACCATTAAGTTATTAACTGGCGATACTCTAACAAGATGACTGCCAGTTTTTAGTCAGGTTAGTCACATTATCCATCAGCAGGAGAGGTGATTACTGGTGATCTAATAAATGATAATTAGGATATCAACTATGGAGCAGTAGAATGTGGATGGACTCCATTCATCATGCAAGAAAAGTTTTGAATAGAAATAAACATTTACTAAACCTTCTTTCATTCTAGCTTTGTAATTTAATGTATATATTAAATTCACAAATGGTAAAGAAGAATGGTACATTATATATGTCTGTCACGCGATTTCGTTCAATTAACAACCACTCTCACTTTCCTATCAAAGTGTATAAAGTCCTACCCTCATTGTAAATATTTTAACTTAAAATTTACTGAAACCTAATTATTCATTATCCTTTAAAAGACTGATTGAGGAGTTTAAGCTCGACATACCGAATTCATTCAATATATTAACACCATTTCCATCAATCATGGATAAATGAAATTTTGACCAGTACATTAATATGATGAAAGCTATGAACTAACGAAAAATCGTATAATTCAAGCCTCTGGTCTCCTAAATATCATTGTGTAACGATTCCTCTTAAATTTTGTCAGTCCAATTAGGGTTAAGTTGGTGGCAAAATTATAAGCGGGTTGGAAATTCTCACTGACTTAATATATACGAGATAACATATTGTCAATGAGATATATTTGCTATCATTTAATGTGCTTTGTAATATGTCTTCCTTTCACAATGGAAGACAGAATGCAGAAAGCTATCGCAGTACAAATCGGCAAGACTGTCGAGCAAGCTCCAGGAAATACCCAAACTGGAATTTATGGCTTCCCTGAGTGAGTTATTACCTTGTTTGCAAAATACGCACTGAAAGGTCGCCAAAGCAAAACCAACAGAGGAGATCTCCAGCATCTTAGCATTTGGAAGAAAATAGACAAGGGAGATCTTTTGAAGATCAGGGATCAGAAAATACCATAAATAGAGAAATAGATATCAAATATTTATTATATTTTTATGTGTAATAGAATAAAAAATATAATTACATGGATAACGTATCAATAGATATTTCAATGACACTTTTAATTGTCAGTAGAAATTAATTAGGCACTGGTGGTTAAATTCAAATGAGTGTTCGTCTAATTAACTGGAATGAAAGGCACTTCAACAACTTTGGAATGCTCTCTAAATTCTCCTGAATGAAGAGCTCTTGACCGAACAAATGGAGCAATGAACCACACCAGAACTGGAAAAATAGACAAGAAATACCAGGAAGTAGACAAGGAATACGGATTACGGTTACTCTAGTCTATATGATCGTCTCTAAAGCAAGACACTCAATTATTTATCTACGTTTCAGTGCAATGCACTTTAGTCTTTCAATATTCCAGCGTGAAAAGTCTAGGAGATAACTCTCATCAATACAACGATGGATGTACACTTAAAAACATACGCACTGACACATTTTTGAGCTTTGGAAGGAAAAGAAGTACAGCAGCAAAAAGTCTAGTGTAACCTCGTAGTACACTAGAGTTACGTTACAGGCTGGCATAGTCTTGTATATAACTAACTTTAGTACTTTTGTACTAGACCAACGCCATTTTATCTATAAAAGTAAATCTGTGACTGTGATAATTCGATAGCTCTATTTGTTTATCAATAATTTGAAGGATATCACTATTATTATTATAATACAGATGAACAAAGTGATAGATAATCGGCAGCCTGATGCCGAACCTCATTATTTTTAATAAAACTAACACTAAGAAATGAACAGTCTTCACTGTATCTAGTTTTCTGCAAATCTTCGTCATTTTTTTTATCATAGACTATACCATGTACAAAATGATAAATATTTACTTATATTGTATTTAAAAAAAGAGCAAATAATAAAATATGATGCACTATTCGAAGAGAGATTTATGTTGAACATAATTTTTTTTTATTTATTCTTTATAGTATAATATAACTGTCCGTTGGCAAAAAATTGTGTTTTGTCTAGTGCGAGATTTTTCTTGTGCAGTTTTAAAACTATTTTTGTCTATACCAAAATTAAAGTTGGCACATTTAAGTGTCACAGTTTACAATAAAACACCTGGGAAGTTTTAATTTTTTTCCAAGTGTAGTGATCAGCTTCATGAAAATGTTAAAACCCATCAGAAATGGCGGTTTCCATTGCATTTCAATAAATAAAAACCTAATTAGACTGACAAAGTTGATCAAATAAACACTTCATTACATACCGTGAGGAATGAGTAACATAATGTCTATTCCAAAAGTCTTACAAATGATTGAATTATTATTCAATCATTATTGAACCTATATTTAGTGTACATAGTGTTTCAGTATTTTTCCACATAAAAATGTTATGGCGTAAAGAAAGAAAGATATACAGTTTAATATTTAATGCAACAGAGCGGAACACAAGAAGTTAGGAGATAAAAAATAACATCTGGTTTATTCTTCCCTCATATTTCATGTTGTAACAATTTAACTTGGATTTAGAACAAAGTTAGAGGAGAGGTTATTCGAATCTTGTAGGTGTGGAATTAAATGCGTAAAAAGGAATTAAATATTATGATAAGGTTGAGTGAATGAAATACAGAGAGAGGAGTTAAACGTTGTCAATGTTAAATCAAGATGGTTATACCTGTTCCATCAAAACAAGATTTTAATAAAGTAAGAAGATTGAAATATTGAAAATGTTTTAAGCGCTCAGAATCTATTCATTACAATAAAATAAACTAAATAGAAATGACAAAGTCAATATCATTTCTTTATAGGTAATTAGGTATGCGATGCATTAATTTTCATTGCTTGATTATTCTGTTTTCTTAAATTAGAATATTCAAGTGGAAAATTCAATTAAACAAATTACATTGAAAGAGTAATAAATTATGAAAATTAAACAAAATGACCGGCAAACAAAAGTTTTTCGTTTCAAAGGAAACTTTATCAAGAAAATTTAGAAATTAGAAATACGGTATAAGAAACAGATATCAATTGTGCTTCAACTGTTATTAACATATATTTTTGAATGCTTCATATATGTAGATGATACACGAAACAACGAAGAAATAAGACCATCTCGAACTGAAAAAGGAAATAACTGCTAACTAACAATTTATTCGTATCACCAGTAAAATCAGCATCCCAATTCAGTGGATTGTCCACGAATGAAATCTTGGGGTGCCGATTATCCACGAATGAAATCTTGGGGTGCCGATTATCCACGAATGAAATCTTGGGTGCCGATTATCCACGAATGAAATCTTGGGGTGCCGATTATCCACGAATGAAATCTTGGGGTGCCGATTATCCACGAATGAAATCTTGGGTGCCGATTATCCACGAATGAAATCTTGGGGTGCCGATTATCCACGAATGAAATCTTTGGGTGCCAATTGTCCATGAATGAAATCTTGGGGTGCCGATTATCCACGAATGAAATATTGGGGTGCCGATTATCCACGAATGAAATCTTTGGGTGCCAATTATCCACGAATGAAATATTGGGAAGCAGATTGTACAGGAGTGAAATCTTGGTGTGCCGATTATCCACGAATGAAATCTTGGGTGCCGATTATCCACGAATGAAATCTTGGGGTGCCGATTATCCACGAATGAAATCTTGGGGTGCCGATTGTCCATGAATGAAATCTTGGGGTGCCGATTATCCACGAATGAAATATTGGGAAGCAGATTGTACAGGAGTGAAATCTTGGTGTGCCGATTATCCACGAATGAAATCTTGGGTGCCGATTATCCACGAATGAAATCTTGGGGTGCCGATTATCCACGAATGAAATCTTGGGGTGCCGATTATCCACGAATGAAATCTTGGGGTGCCGATTGTCCATGAATGAAATCTTGGGGTGCCGATTATCCACGAATGAAATATTGGGGTGCCGATTATCCACGAATGAAATCTTTGGGTGCCAATTATCCACGAATGAAATATTGGGAAGCAGATTGTACAGGAGTGAAATCTTGGTGTGCCGATTCTACAGGTGGTAGTGTTGAGGTGCCAATCCTACAGGTGATCCTAATATTTTTTTCAAAAAGGGATAAATTAAAAATCTTCCATTGGTTCTATTAAAAGAGTAGAGTTTATGATCTAATTCTACGCATCTAAAATCAGTAACATTAAGTGTTACCATGTAGTGTAAACAGTAACACTATACCGTGAATTAAATAATACTGTGAACTTATTCCATTCAATTATTTGGAAAGAGATTTCAATGTGACTTTCCGGATCATTTCACGAGACGTAATTTGAGAGAAGGAATAAAGCGCCATTATTAGAATGACTGCCATAAATTGTACGGACGAAGAGAATCAGGACTGTCGGTAGCTAAGGAGAATTCATTCGATTCAAATCGGAGATAATGTAAAGAAGCATATATATTACGATGACCATTTAATATATTCACGGGCACTCGTACAGCGCATACCTTTGCCGCCACTCCATTTTTGTTTTGTTTTTGGTATGATAGTGTGGGTAACAGAACTTTGACCTTTGACCTGATCGCTCCCAAAATCTGATCAAATGGTTCCATAATAATGACCAATCGCCCCACCAAATTTCAGGCTATTTGCTTGAATACTTTTTAACAAAATTATCATTAATTTAGGATAACAAGATAACTAATAAATACATAAATATTGCAGGTAATAATACAAATATTTCGTATCCGAGAACAAAATCAGGAAATTGAAATACATATCAAATTTATTCATTAGTTTTGAACGATAATGACTGGTGTTCTAATATCAAAGCTGTAATTGCCAATTCAAAGACGCATTCAATAGAACGAAGAAATACTAGATGCATAACTTCTGAAGTAAATCGCAAAGGAAATTGATACAGCAATATCTCTACACAAGATATTCTAATAAACTGATAAGAGAAATATAGCTTAGTAAAGAATGAATTTACTCGTTGAATATATTTGAATCAATTAGAAAAATATTCGATATTTTAACATAAAACGTTAGAAACAGCAGTATCTTGTGCATAGGAACACTCATTTATTAATTCAATCGACAGTGACGCCATCTCCATTCGACCGATAGACTCGGGACTTAATTCATAACCTGATTACCAAACTTCGACACTAGATGTCGCACTTCGTCAACCCGGAGACAATTTCTAAATGTATTTTGGTCTAAATTTTACGTGGGTGTAGCTACCTAAAGGGATGACTTTACAGAGATAGCAACGAGAAACTTTATTCAAAGAAAAACAAGTACTAAGTTCTGACATTTAATGGACTTCAGACTTAGAAATAGTCATTAGCATTGTCAGTTAAGTTTGAGAATAAGCAATTATTATTATATTTTGTTCAATTTCAAATATTTACTGCGTTATAAATTATTAAATAGCTAACTGACCTTTTTTATTGCCACAGACAATTATATAGATAACATTATAATTATTACAAAAAAATTAATTCTGAATTCTATAAAAAGCCCTTATTGTGTAATATGTAAAAGTTAATAAGTAAAAACACTTTTACATACATATGGATCATTTAATTGACGGGTGGAATGATGACTTCTCTGTTTCTATTCTTGTATTTATAATCTTGAGCACAGCACATATAATAACATAAATGGTAGTCTTAATTAATGGATACAGCAGATGGTACAGATGAGAGCAGACCAGAGATGGGTCATTTCCATCTCTGTTAAGAATTGTCTAGTAACTCAACTGACAACTGAGTGACGACTAGGTACCAGACTGAACCCTATTGTCCTGGCCCTATATTCTATGACTTCTCCACCGGAACTCTCATTAGCCGTTAAAATATTGGTTGACTCAAACCAAAACAATTAAATAAGTCATTAAGTAATAATTGCTTTGTACTTTCACATAGAAAAACATTATTATTATTTCAAGAATATCTAAGCTGTCTTTTACACACATTAAATCATTTATTATTTAGCTAACCTAAATATTTACTAATTCAGAAGGCTTCAACAGCCACATAACTTCTTCTTTAAAAGGAAAAAAAAAAGTTTTATATATAACAGTTCTGAATTAAGATAGTCATTTAAATAAATTTCTGCAGTTGGAACTTGACAATAATCCGTAGCATGTTATTTCGAACATTGCATTTCGTTTTCAGGAGAATATTAACATTAATATTTAAAGACATTAGGTGAAATATTCAGACACTCCTACAGGTGTCTAGGAGAGATTTCAGTTCAAAAGGTCACCTAACATACAGACTAAAACATTCGATGGGACAATGTACCACTGCACATCAAAGTAGAGGTTAAAAATGAAAGAACATCACTAGCATCCTTAAATGGAGTAAGAAATAATAGATGAGTGGGTGCGATAGATGTTCAGATGATAAAGGAACTGCTACAGATTGGAATGAATGAGGGATAAAGGATATTATCTTGGCATCTAACAATTCGCTGCAGGTGATTATGAACTCAGTCAAACTAATTAGGGATATAAATCCTCTTTAGTGACTATATATTTTCCAATGGATATCTTTTCTGGCTCTGCTCCAAGACTAAGTTTGGATCTGCAGTCTTAGCGCCACTCAGCCAATTAATCAGAGTTAAAATGTTAGTGACAGGAAGATATCATTTGTATGCTCTAAAGCTATCGCAAACTCATTTGGAATGTTAATAGGGCAGTTACAAATTATCGGTCAGTACTACATCTTAGGTAATATAAGAAAAAACAATATAAAAATTATTGTTAGATGGCACTGTGTAATAATAATAATTTTTATATTGTTTTTTCTTATATGACCGAAGATGTAGTACTGACCGAAAATTCGTAACTTACCCTAGCCTCATCTGAGGAATTATTTGCAGAGTATCAATTTTGTACTCAAATGAACGAAAAAGATTAAGATGAAATTGTCTAGAATTCTAAAAATATCCAACTGAGTTATTAGAAAAATTATTCAGGTTCAAATAGCTAGAATGTTCGATAAAATAAAATATAGCTCTGTTATAAATACTTTAGCAGTATAGTTATTTATTGTATTCATTTCATTATTATTTAATAAATGAAGTCCGTATTATACATAGAAGTTATTAGAAATATCGAATTTACACTATCTACAGTCATTCCAAATGAAATTTAGTTGAAAATAATTTTAAATTGATTAATTTGATCAGTTCATAACTAATCAGAAATAATTGCATATAGCGAAGTGCATAAAAATAAGAAATAACACCCCTGGTAATACTCTCCGAGGAGAGCTGCGACTATGGAAATTTTCTGGCGCACAGAAAAATCACGCAGTCAAAGAAAATTTCGTAATTCACTTTCCTACCCTCTGAAGAGATCATATAAAGTTATCATAAGAAGTTTCGAATCCGTTCATTATTGAATATAAAGAATGATATCACAACACTCATATCCATAATATAACAACACTCTTGCACCCAATCCGGAAATTGAACAAAATCCTGAGAATTGCACCCAATCCAGAGAAAATTGCACACAATCCTTACACTTGTTCATTATCTTTAATCTCTGTTCCCAATCCCGAAAAATCACTACCTAGTCCAAGAAGAAGAATTAACAAGTTCATAATTAAATTTTTAGACTATTAGAAAATTAATTTTCAAAATTCTACTGTCTAGAAATTGTGGTAAATACACCAGGCTACACATTAAAGCTCGTTTGAACCAAATCGATTCATTATTGAAGGAGAAGTAACAATTTTAGTGACAAAATCGAACGAAATTTACAAGTCCATACGATAATATTTTATTACACTTTGACATTTAGAATTATTATTTTGGAATTCTGTTTCCTAGAGAGTGTAGCAAATATGTCAGGTTATCACTTGAAGTTTGTTTCAATCAAATCAGTTGACTATTGAAGGATTAGTAACAATTCTCTCAAAATCCCCTACAACACCAACAATCAGGGTGTGTTCTTAGGCTGCGCTCCTAAAGGATCGCAGCAACAATGAGCATATAATTACAACAATTTATTATTGAAATATCAAAATAGGAGGTGATTTCTCTTATAGGGGAATTTAGTCATTACTTTAGTTACAATGAAACTTTTAACAAATATCAATTCTTATACTAAACTAAACATGGAATTCATATAGTTTGTGTGTAAAGATACTCACCGAACTGCAAAAAGCTTCATACTAATTATCCATCCATCTGGACCACTATGGTGAACAACCTGAAAAAGAATTAATACTTTGGATATACTCGAAACATCACATTAAAATATGTGAAAATTATGCATCCATTTGTAACTGAGAAATGAGGAACAGTTTCTTGGTATATCGAACGTTCTGTTTAATTATTACAGACCAGGAAGTGGAGAGATCTTCGCACCATCTCAGAGGAAGATATATAATGAATATTCGAAATAAGAAACAATTGAGAATGGTTTAGAAAATAATTTCAAGTTCATCGAAAGGAAGTATTCATGCTTTCACAACACTGAAAGTTTTTAAGCAACAGTGATTGAATACATGGAGCTACAAAAGTTACCAACGGTTTTCAGATGTAATGCTATGAAATTAAAGGAGATGAGTGATGGCTTGCTCCAAACACACCAAACCTGACCATCTAACATTCTCATGAGTTGTAGAGTGACAAATAAATCAGTGTTGGTAGCTGGAGAACTGCCAATACTCAATCAATCACCCAAACTATCGGATACTTTACAACATTCACAGTTCAGGCACTTGGGGATAAATTACATCAGTTAACATCTTCAATTGTAATTTATCGATCTTCTAACTTGATAAATGGCAATAAAAGTTCAGCAGATTTGACTTAGGGAGATTTCTATAGATACTTGAATACACAGATTCTAGATGATAACTCATGGATAACAGTGTGAGATGGACGAGTTTTCCCTCCTCGCTGATCCAATGGAAGAGAAAATTTTGTGATAAATAAATAAATAAAATATACATCAAAATTATCACAGATGATACATATATTGAATAATCAAATTAATTTACACTGAAAAGTAAATTCGTGAACGGTCACTTAACACGAACAGTTATGAATTTACTTTATAAATAATTATGTACATTTTTCACGAATTTAAGAGGAGCTTGAAGAACCTTATATCACATCCGAAGCCTCTGAAATTAACAATATAAACTAACAATATAAGAAAATGGAAATAATAATATAAAATAAAGATGAAATACATTGCCAAAGGACACAAATCCTCTTACCAATCGTCAAAAGACAGATTTTTAGAGTCTAAGGGACACCAGAATACGTAGATCTTAAGTGTATTTATTTATCCTATTGACTAAAATTTAGTCAACTTTGAAAACCCACAATTGAACTGGACAGTATATTAATGGATAAATAAAAATAACTTTAGAACATTTTCAGTTGTGGGAGCATCAATTATTTCAGAATGATTGTTATCGAAAAAGTTTATAGATGTGTTCACGTTCATATGCTATAATAGATATGTGGCAAACACATTGAATGATAAACTGATCAAGAAATGCAATTTAAAATGATCTTAAAAGGCCGTACACACGTAGGGTTTTTCAAGTCTTCCCACCAGACTTTTTGCTAAGCTCCTCCTACTTTTTCCACGAGAATATAAGAAAAAACGATATAATTATTATTCATTTCAGATGATATGATCAACTGAAAAGAATAATAATTATATCGTTTTTTATTTATTTATCATCTTGTTATTCGCTTAACTCAAAAAGTATTCAACCAAATTGCCTGCAATTTAGTGAAACGATTAGTCCCTGTCTAGTGACCTGCTGGTAGAATTTTGGGAGCAACCCAGTCAAAGGTCAAAGGTCATGGTCATTTATAACTCAAAAAGTATCGAACCATATTGCATGAAACTTGGTGGGACAATTGGTCAATATACAGGAACCATTTTGTTAGATTTTGGGAGCGATCGGGTAAAATGTCAAAGATCAAGGTCAAAGCCAGTTGTAACTCAATAAATCAAAAAGTATTCCACCAAATTGTCTGAAATTTGATGGTACAAATGGTGAATGTCCAGTTGGCAGTATATTAAATTTTGGGAGAGAAAGGGTCAAATTGGCGGCGAAGGTATGCGCTCTACCGAGTGCACATAATCTAGTTTCTTATATTCTCGTGGCAAAAGTAGGGGAGCTTAGCAAAAAGTCTGGTCTTAAAAAAATCCTACGTGTGTACGGCCCTTAAGAGTAACTGCAGTAACCAAAAGATATTCACCTTCTGGCGAGTCTGTCACCCTAACTAACAAACTAGAAAACGTAAGCAATCAAGCAATCAGGTGAATATCAGTGATAGGAAGCACGAGAAGTGTGATTGTCTTAATTGAGCAGGTAATTGTGAGTGACGAGATAATGTGTTTACAACCTGACATCGACAGTCAGAAGCTCAGCTTGATTAGAAACACGAATAACAAACAGGACAAGCAATGGCACAGGATATGATAGTCAAAATTCATATCAATCTTATCCTAGTTAAACTATTCAAAAGTAACACAAGGTGCGTAAAGAAGTGTTTGTTCAATTTCCCTGAATTATATTGCTAAAATTTATTACTGACTGCTACAGTTCTCCCACAGTATTGCATATATCGCCTCTTTTTAGGTATAAATGGAAGACGCGTAAGTTCCAGATAAATCAAAAATATCCTGCGATAACAGTCGTGTCTGCAAAACATTTCTAGTTACCATTTTTTAACAATAACATTCGGCAGACCATTTTACTGCTGACGCTTCAATTTTACAGCGTGAATGTCAACTTTACGAGGGAGAAGAACGTCTCTTCTATTATTCCTCTTGTTCAGTTTATTACAGTAACGAACTTTGTGAGGACTGAATTAAGTTATTCTGAAGAAAGTAGCTACCGCAGACATGAAGCATCGGTCAATGTATTGGACAAAAGTTTGGGAGATAACGACAGTTTTCCAATCTTACTTGATAAACTTCTACCGAACAAAATGTAAATTATCGAACTATTTGGTCCTTCATATCGTAAATATAAAATATTCATTTCTTTCAAAGGCGTATTAAAATGAAAATTAGTAGTCAGCAGTAAAAATGGTGAAACATTACTACAACGGTTGAAAACCAGGTTGATGAAGTTATTTGTTCAGTACTATTTTAGGAAAATCATTCGAGGATATAGAGTTGCAGTTATAGAATAAATCTAAAGAAATGACAGTAGGTAATAGTGAAATGTTTAAAGCTCATTAAAATTAGATATATAAAAAACATAAAAAATTTATAGTAATTGATGGTTTTGCGAGGTTTGCTCATCAATCAATTAAACTCTTAAGGTGAAATAGTACTGGAATTATTAATTGACCAAGAAAGTGATCTAACTATACTGAATAGCTAAATGAAGAGGTCAATATCCCCAGAAGATAACAGTGTAGAATATATATAACTGTAGTAGACTCATATTCTTCAGGAGTTGGAAATTATAGATACACGTGGAGTTCAGGTCGCACACAGACGGGATTTCAAAATGTTTCGCCGTTTCTTTTCTTTGTGCCACTGCCATTTGATGAAATTACCTAACTCTTAATGTATACGAAAATAATATGAACCAGCAATTCCATTCCCTTCAAAGCCATATTTCTGG
This sequence comes from Caprella mutica, assembly GCA_947561585.1. Lineage (NCBI taxonomy): Eukaryota > Metazoa > Arthropoda > Malacostraca > Amphipoda > Caprellidae > Caprella > Caprella mutica. Next base: position 238,371 of record CANNZV010000093.1, on the reverse strand, counting down.
AATTTTGAATGCTCCAAAACCTAGCATAAGATTTACTGAATAAACCAAGGTCTAAATAATCCTCTTTCAAAAATAAAATGCACTCAATCATATTGTTCTAACCATTTCAATCGTAATTGAAATTTGTATATATTTATTGATAAACTCTTGTTCATTAATACTTTTCTAGATTAGGGTTGTTAGAACCCAACAAACGTCATTAGTTATATTAAAGATCCTTCTAGATATTTAAAATGAAAACGTAGGTTGTAGCCGGTGGAACTATTTTCTCTTTTGAAGTAAAGGTCATACCTCTGACATCAAAGGGACAATAAAGAAGAGGGAACAAGGAGGAGCTGTCACACAGTTGGGGCATTAACATCTACAACCATTCAATTGCATATATTTCATGTATGCAGATAAATATACGCCGTGATAGGTCTTTATCAATGTTATAATATGATGAAAACTGAAACCACGAATTGAAAAGATAAATGAAGTCCATCTGTCCATGCGTCTTTAAATAAAATTTTAATACCTGTCAGTAGAAGAGTTTAAACACTACAATCTTTAGATAAATAAGTTTGAAGCTTTAAATAAATTAGGTGTATAGCACTATCACCAATATTAAAGTAGCGTTAGAGAACTTGAACGATATGCAAACAAAAACACTCTCTATCAAAACTCAGACAGTTTTCGGCTATCTCTCGTCTCATTCATCCATCACAGACAGTTTAAATGTGCCCAGGGGACTCCTAACAATTTCACTACAATATTTATAAATGATATGTTTATACTTGCTTTTAGAGTGAACATTTATGCAGTTAAACAGTTAAGATAATCTGATTACATCTATCCATATTGAATTAACTGAATGTATGAATTTGATATAAGATGTACTAAATAATTCACCTCGATGATGTTTATCCTCGAAACATATAATTTCTACTAATCTAAATACAAGTTTTCGATATGCATTTAGACATATTTCGTGGAATTTAAGGTTGTACCGCATCACATTATTACCAAATACACAGTGTAAGCAGCTAACGGTGGCAAAGTATAGTAAATCCTATGCTTCATTGTATATACATTGAGAAGTTAAAATATTCTGGTATAAAATACGCTTCGTAAGGAAATAGAGAGAAATAAAATGTAGTTTCAATGGAAGAGAGGAAAATATCAACACTCTACCATTCACAGTCAAAGAAATAGAACTGTACTATTTTCAGAGACATCTAAAAAAAATCACAGGAGAGTAAAACTCGTGAATAACTGTGGTATCAATAAACACACTGAAGTAAAATCTTCTGAGGTGAATAAAGTATTCTATAGAGAACAGTAACAGAGAATAATAAGATCTTCTTTGGAGAAATAAGATCTTCTATACCGAACGAAATCTTCTATGAAGAACGTAATCTTGTACAAAGCAAAAAATCTTCTATAGAGAACAAAATCTTCTATAGAGGATAGAAAATGTTATAATTTGTAGAGTAACATATTCTATATAGGTAGGACCTAGAAGGTGAATTAGTAGAATGTTCAACAAGTGAAACAATCAATATAAAATAATTGGATTCCAAAATCAATTTTTGAAGTAGATAACTCAAAATTTTAAATATCGAGAGATTAATTTTTAATTACTTTTAATTTAAGTAGGAGTTTAACGTCTGATTCGACCATATCGTTGACTATATCGCTGTCATCTAAAGGAAATTAAATAGAAGGGACTAGAGGAGGAGGTCAGAAAGGAAAGTGGCCCAATGAACAAAGTCACCTTCCACTGTTATTGGCAATGCTCATGGATCCAGAAAAGCTACTCCAGGAATGTCACTTACCAAGGAATGCGAAGAAACGGGACACAAGCACCGGTGGCAGCATTCACGGATGGAAGAGGAAAATGAAGAGGTGATAGTAAAAATGAAACCTTCAAGCCTACCTAACACAAAATCTAAGACCTTGTTGATGAAGAGCATAACCCTAGGCGCTATCCTCTAAAACTGCAAGTAGCGTTAAAAAATTATGAATATTGTAAAAATGAAAAAACGATCATTCATAAACCAAATTACAACAGTTCGGGGCCAAGAGACGCTATCCTCATACACTTAATTGGAAATGGAACTATGAATATTTGCAGTAAAAATAAATGAAAATAACTGTAGCTACACCACAATAGGTATTTTGGTTAGAACTATCCAGAGATATTGGTGCAGACAAATAGAGGGTATGACTACGTAAGTGAGGGATATATTCAATGTCTCAATTGGAGACATGAAAGTGAAGCAGTACCTGCACTGAGAGTAATAACGATAGCAATTTAGAGGAGAGTACATTTCAATGACGTGCAAGTGCCTTCTCTGTACCCATAGATCAGCTGGAACACTCATAAGTTACTTAGGTAAAGAAATGTGGATAATCTAAATAAAGTAAAGTCTTCTAAATAAGGTAAAGCAACTATGGGTATATTTACATGAGATATAAAATCATTGCAGCTGCGTCATAGGCACCAGATGTACATCTAATGAGAGAAATGCTGATGCTAGAACTGCTCTGTACCATTGTAAAGCATGTGTCACTGTATCATTGTAAAGCATGTGTCACTGTGCAATGGCAAGCTGTGCATCTCACTGTGCAATGGCAAGCTGTGCATCTCACTGTACAAGCATCAAAGCTGTGCATCTCACTGTGCAAGCATCAAAGCTGTGCATCTCACTGTGCAAGCATCAAAGCTGTGCATCTATCTCACTGTGCAATGGCAAGCTGTGCATCTATCTCACTGTACAAGAATCAAAGCTGTGCATCTATCTCACTGTACAAGAATCAAAGCTGTGCATCTATCTCACTGTACAAGAATCAAAGCAGTGTTTACACAATTGCAAGCAACTCACGAGAACATTGGGAGCGAAAGGCAAAGTGATTTAAGTTTAAAGTGAATTTGATTGCTATTGACGAATAGAGAGAACTTAATTGATGGATTTAGAACACATGAGTATGTTAACCACATACTTAGTATAGGATGGCAGTCGGTTTATCCTACATACATAAGACTACACACTAAATAAATGTTCGCTTATATTATAAGAATGTGAATTATATCTTGTTTAGGGCATTCTAACCCATATCTGAATACTGTATAAAATACATATAATTTTATTTTAAAACAGTATGTGAAACAAAGCAAACTAGACACACAAACCAGGAAGTCATCATAACTCACTAGATGTGAATATAATAATTAGCTGCCGCCGCTTCCTCATCCTATGGAATTCGATGTCATCCTTAAACTTCAGTCAGGAATCATTATGAAGTTTTAATGGAACTACTAGCTATATAGTTATATTCTATACATTCAAAAGGATATAGTAACAATATTTGAACCAAAATATAGAGATAGCCACGTCTCTTTACGGTGTTTGTGAAGGTGATGTAATCTGAAATAACGTCATTACGAGTAAACAATAGAAACTGTGTTGTTTATATACTTAGAATAAAAGGCAGTTTACCTTCCTGCTCAATAGTTAAAGGTGCTCCAAAAGAGGAAGTATTATTAAGATAAACACTTTATGAACACAAACAAAACAATTTAAATATTATAGAGTAGCTGAAAACATATTTCACTCCCGTCTTTCTTGATGTTAAACAAAACTAATTTACCTGTACAGAAAATAGAAGAGATGAAAGAAGGTGCGAGTTTTACTGGAATGTTCTACAGTTATATTATGGGGATTAAATTATCTTTGCATATTATATTTTATTTATAGAATAGTTATGTTAAAATAATTTTAATAAATATGATCATTTTAAAATTAAAATCACGTCTGACTAAGTAGAGCTGAGTTTTTCCCACTTATGTCTCCCACTTAACGACACTCATAAAATTTAATTTAAATTCATTTTTTATAATGTACTTTTATAATGTAATGAACAAAGTCACCTTCCACTGTTGGTGGCAATGCTCATGGATCCAGAAAAGCTACTCCAGGAATGTCACTTACCAAGGAATGCGAAGAAACGGGACACAAGCACCGGTGGCAGCATTCACGGATGGAAGAGGAAAATGAAGAGGTGATAGTAAAAATGAAACCTTCAAGCCTACCTAACACAAAATCTAAGACCTTGTTGTTGAAGAGCATAACCCTAGGCGCTATCCTCTAAAACTGCAAGTAGCGTTAAAAAATTATGAATATTGTAAAAATGAAAAAACGATCATTCATAAACCAAATTACAACAGTTCGGGGCCAAGAGACGCTATCCTCATACACTTAATTGGAAATGGAACTATGAATATTTGCAGTAAAAATAAATGAAAATAACTGTAACTACACCACAATAGGTATTTTGGTTAGAACTACCCAGAGATATTGGTGCAGACAAATAGAGGGTATGACTACATAAGTGAGGGATATATTCAATGTCTCAATTGGAGACATGAAAGTGAAGCGGTACCTGCACTGAGAGTAATAACGATAGCAATTTAGAGGAGAGTACATTTCAATGACGTGCAAGTGCCTTCTCTGTACCCATAGATCAGCTGGAACACTCATAAGTTACTTAGGTAAAGAAATGTGGATAATCTAAATAAAGTAAAGTCTTCTAAATAAGGTAAAGCAACTATGGGTATATTTACATGAGATATAAAATCATTGCAGCTGCGTCATAGGCACCAGATGTACATCTAATGAGAGAAATGCTGATGCTAGAACTGCTCTGTACCATTGTAAAGCATGTGTCACTGTACCATTGTAAAGCATGTGTCACTGTGCAATGGCAAGCTGTGCATCTCACTGTGCAATGGCAAGCTGTGCATCTCACTGTACAAGCATCAAAGCTGTGCATCTCACTGTGCAAGCATCAAAGCTGTGCATCTCACTGTGCAAGCATCAAAGCTGTGCATCTATCTCACTGTGCAATGGCAAGCTGTGCATCTATCTCACTGTGCAATGGCAAGCTGTGCATCTATCTCACTGTACAAGAATCAAAGCTGTGCATCTATCTCACTGTACAAGAATCAAAGCTGTGCATCTATCTCACTGTACAAGAATCAAAGCTGTGCATCTATCTCACTGTACAAGAATCAAAGCAGTGTTTACACAATTGCAAGCAACTCACGAGAACATTGGGAGCGAAAGGCAAAGTGATTTAAGTTTAAAGTGAATTTGATTGCTATTGACGAATAGAGAGAACTTAATTGATTGATTTAGAACACATGAGTATGTTAACCACATACTTAGTATAGGATGGCAGTCGGTTTATCCTACATACATAAGACTACACACTAAATAAATGTTCGCTTATATTATAAGAATGTGAATTATATCTTGTTTAGGGCATTCTAACCCATATCTGAATACTGTATAAAATACATATAATTTTATTTTAAAACAGTATGTGAAACAAAGCAAACTAGACACACAAACCAGGAAGACATCATAACTCACTAGATGTGAATATAATAATTAGCTGCCGCCGCTTCCTCATCCTATGGAATTCGATGTCATCCTTAAACTTTAGTCAGGAATCATTATGAAGTTTTAATGGAACTACTAGCTATACAGTTATATTCTATACATTCAAAAGGATATAGTAACAATATTTGAACCAAAATATAGAGATAGCCACGTCTCTTTACGGTGTTTGTGAAGGTGATGTAATCTGAAATAACGTCATTACGAGCAAACAATAGAAACTGTGTTGTTTATATACTTAGAATAAAAGGCAGTTTACCTTCCTGCTCAATAGCTAAAGGTGCTCCAAAAGAGGAAGTATTATTAAGATAAACACTTTATAAACATAAACAAAACAATTTAAATACAATAGAGTAGCTGAAAACATATTTCACTCCCGTCTTTCTTGATGTTAAACAAAACTAATTACCTATACAGAAAATCGAATAGATGAAAGAAGGTGCGAGTTTTACTGGAATGTTCTACATTTATATTATGGGGATTAAATTATCTTTGCATATTATATTTTATTTATAGAATAGTTATGTTAAAATAATATTAATAAATATGCTCATTTTAAAATTAAAATCACGTCTGACTAAGAAGAGCTGAGTTTTTCCCACTTATGTCTCCCACTTAACGACACTCATAAAATTTAATTTAAATTCATTTTTTATAATGTACTATTCCCCACAGAATCCGAAAATCATAACCGTTTTTTGTAAAAAATATTACTTTTTGAGATATGAGGAACTTATTTATTTGAATGAATTACTTGTTTATTCCCTATGTATTACTGAAGGATTGAGAACTTTGAAAGAACTCGTTTACACAGCTTTTGGTCAATTTTGATTAAAGATAGCCGTAATGTAGATTGTTGTATCCGCTAGTTTGTTGTACTGCACACTTCATGATTTATAAATGACCTGGCAGGAGGGTATGGGGGGCATCACGCCCCCCAACCCCCCTACCAGGTCATTAATAAATAATTAAATTTACATGACAACAAACTAGCGGATACAAAAAACTGCATTACAGTTTCATGTAAAAAATCTATAATGTTGGAGTGATTTCAATGAAAACACGAGTTTTTTCTAAATTCTCATTCCTACATAGGAAACATAGGAAATAAATAACTTTAAACCCTCATATCTCAAAAAGTATTAGTTTCTACAAAAAACGTTATGATTTTCTGATTCCTTAGACCAAAATACATATAAAAAAAATTAAATTAAATTTGGGGGGGGGGGGTAGTAAAATGGGAAAGATTCAAATTCACCTACAGTCACAACATTGAGTCATTCAATTGTGGTTAAGAAAGAATAAAGACCAAAGCCTCTAAAATATGGACTTACATCTGAGGTACAGGAACCATATTTCTTTATCGCGGAAGGCAAAATAGTGGACTGTGATTTCTCATCTCATAGCTGGCGGTAGGAAGTTTTCGGTGAGAACTACTTGCCACTGAAATAAAAAAATATAGATCATTTAAAACTTTCTTGAACTTTGAAAGCAAAATGATAATACATAGATACACTGCCTACAATCTGAAGAACAAGTATTAATAACAACACTGTTCACCTTCTGCTTATCATAACAATAACACTGATCCTCTTGCACTAACAAATATACATCGTGAAAGAGGTAGGATACTAACGTTATGGTCACAAGAGGAAAGTTTCCTCCTGATAGTCTTAATAGTTCCCATGAAGGTGGTGGTGGTGATTATTATTAGCAGATACACTAGCAATATATATTTACACTCCAGGGAATATTAGCGAGATAATATTCGCATACAAATTCTAAACATTGTGGTAAATATATTGCAATAATTAGATACTTTATTACCTCAGCAAGTGATGTTAAATTGGCGGTAGAAGGATAATTTAGAAACGTTAAAAAGTTAGACCTATAATTTAGAAATCATTATACAACACTATTAAAACTAAATGTTTCTCAATGATTTAACAGAGCTTTTTGAGATAATTAAAATCATACAAGCACAAACACATGCAATATGAACCTCAGACTGCATTCACAATTACTGTGAATTTCTTGTTTTCTATTTTTCAGACCATTTTTCTGTAAATGTAAATACATGTTTAAATGCAAACAAATAGCATGCATCCGTTGTGAATTATCATACAATATCACCATTATTATTCTAACCGTAGCAGCTCCTTCACTATTATTTATTTTCCAGAGGATAATAAATGTGTGATAGAACAGCATGCAAAGAATAACTCTCCTGAGACGGTACCAATTTAACAGAGAAATCATACGAAGTGGAGTATAAGAAACACCTCTAGATATTACTCGTGAGAAGAGGTAAATATGAAGGGAAAGATATAGAAATGAGAAAGAGGAATATCTTGTATCAAAATGACCCAGAAATAATAGAAAAAGAGGAATAAAGTGGGTAGCAAAACTATTTGACACATTAGTTTTTCTTCACTTTCTCAAAAAATATTAAGTCAGATGCAATAAAATTCACTCTTAATCTATGAATAGACATTAAATATAAGTACCAAGTTGACAATTTTTTATTAACCAAAAAAAAAAAATAACCACAGCCAAAAGTATTTAACAGTCAACTTTCATAAATATGTAAACAGTCATTTCCTGCGGTAATATTTCAACCAATCTGAAGATAGTGCGTGGCTTATGGCTGTATACATGTCACATTTTAACAGCTGTGATACACTGCTGAGGTTGCTTATTACTGATTTTAAATAGCTAAAAAATCGTCAAAATATTTGTGCCAAAAACATCTTAAATGGTACATGAAAATGAATGCAGCAAAATACACAAAGATTTTGTCCACACAATTGTTCAAAAGTGTCGCAGATGTAGGATACGGCCGTAAATTTGTCTTCCAGCAAGACAATGATCCAAAGAAGAAGGCTAAACAATCGATGAAATGGCTTAATGAAGATGGGATTAGTGTCCTAGAGTGGCCTAGACAATCACCCGATTTAAATCCCATTGATAAATGATGAAAACTTTAAATGTGAAGGAGCATGTTAGAGATCCCAAGAATAGCAAGGAATTGAAGAGCAAAGAAGAGGAACTACCAGAAAGTGATTGTGAGACAATCGTACAAAGTTATGGAAAGGTTTGGAGGATGTAGGCAAAGCATAAGCAACTAAATGTTAATAGTTTGTGTTAAATACTTTTGCATATGCCTGATTTCATTTTTTTTTAATAAATAATTGTTAACAGAGAATTTAGCCATTTGACTTTGATAGATAATGTGGGAATTTCATTAAATTTGACTTTATATTTTTTTGAGAACTAAAAAAGAAAAGTCTAGTGTCAAACAGTTGTTCTACTCACTGTATCTTGCATCAAAATGACCCAAATATGAAAGAGGAATAACTTCCATCAAATAAAATAAAACTTGGTTTAATTAATTAAATAGAATTCAATTAGCAAGAGTTGAGAATTAGGACACCGCTTCAATAGGTTCAAGGTAGCAAATGTAGTTGCATTCAATTCAAGAGAATTGGATAACATAACACACAGCAAATTACTTCAGTCATCAAACTAATCAGTAACTAATTAGCTGCTGATAGTAGGGTTGGAAATGGAGTCTACACGGTGTGAAGAGAGGAGTCTACACGATGCGAAGAGAGGAGTCTACACGGTGTGAAGATAGGAGTCTACACGGTGTGAAGAGAGGAGTCTACACGATGTGAAGAGAGGAGTCTACACGATGTGAAGAGAAGAGTCTACACGATGTGAAGAGAAGAGTCTACATGATGTGAAGAGAAGAGTCTACATGATGTGAAGAGAGGAGTCTACATGATGTGAAGAGAGGAGTCTACATGATGTGAAGAGAGGAGTCTACATGATGTGAAGTGAGGAGTCTACATGATGTGAAGTGAGGAGTCTAGATAATGTGAAGAGAGGAGTCTACATGATGTGAAGAGAGGAGTCTACATGATGTGAAGAGAGGAGTCTACACGGTGTGAAGAGAGGAGTCTACACAATGTGAAGAGAGGAGTCTACACGGTGTGAAGAGAGGAGTCTACACAATGTGAAGAGAGGAGTCTACACAATGTGAAGAGAGGAGTCGACATGATGTAAAGAGGAGCCTAGATAATATATAGAGGAGCTTACATGATGAAGTAATAATGCATGAAGTAATAATGTTATCATGAAGAGTATTTAATCAATAAATGTAACTGAAAATATCACTCTATATTATATAAAGTACCACATCACAACAAACAAATACCAAGCGTAGTTACTGTGTGACATTAACAGCAATAATGTCACAAGATAAAAAATGCCTGCCTTGCCAGAGAATATTTGTTACATATATTAGCTATATGGTCAATGATATCAAAGCAGATGTTGTTAGAGTGACATAACTGCTGCAGTGATAAACATACACAGGGGATGGAAAGGAATAACAGTTAGTCTGCAGTGAGTGTAAGGACACAAACAGTATTTGTTGAAACTCTTCATAGTCAGTGATGATTATAATCATTTATTGGAATATATTAAAAACATACTTCCAGCAATAACACTTCAATACCCTACTTCCAGCAGTTAGACTTATATAGCCTACTACCAGCACCAAGACCTCTATAGCCTACTTCCAGAACCAAGACTTCAATAGCCTACTTCCAGCACCAAAACTAATAGCCTACTTCCAGCACCAAAACTTCAATAGCCTAATTCCAGCACCAAGACTTCTATAGCCTATTTCCAGCACCAAGACTTCTATAGCCTAATTTCAGCACCAAGACTTCTATAGCCTATTTCCAGCACCAAGACTTCTATAGCCTACTTCAAGCAGACTAGGACTAATAGATCTCTTTTTCCACACATAGTTGCAATGGACTTCAAACAGCTCCACTCAGCACTACAGATGAGTGGAATGCAAATTCTGAAGCACTGTAAGACATGACAAAGTTCCTCTCGAAATGACAGTTTATAAATGCTTCGTTAACTGCTTTCATAACGAGTGTTTGGGTGGAATTTACTCAATGATTTTAGGTAGAGAAACAATTAGCTAAATGACATCACCAGTAAATGAATTGGAAGTGAAGATTTAATTCATTTCATAAAATAAAGATTATATCTCTAAAATGTATCAGAAGATAAAAAGTAATTCGAAAAGAACTAATGTATGCTTCACTTCAATGCAAAAAGAACTAAAGAAATAATTTCAGACGATCAATTAATGCTGAGAGTTATGAATCATTTATTGTCAAAGAAATAACATTATTTTCAAACGTTTGGACTGACAAAATAATATTTCGAGTTCCATTACTCCCAAAAGTAAAATTCGAACTCACGAAAACCATCGAATAACATAAACAACGAAAGTTTAGATGTGAACACTTAAAAATAATATTCTAGAGGAGAGTTAGAAACTTAGAATAGGCAGTTAGTGACCTGTAAATCTTGAAAATGAACTTTGTGATTGCAAGTTCTCGTCATCAGAAAAATGAAAAGGTACCAGTGACATTTAATCTATTTCACTTCTGTCAAAAACTCCCAAGTAAACAAACAGTGGCTAATAAATAACTTTGAAAGAAAAACAAACAATTTTAGTGCTACAAAGAACAGTCACTCAGAACTTAATAAATTAAAAACTACAGATTCTCTAAAAAGAAATTGGTTCGAATTTTTCATCTAATGAAAAAGATAAGCAGAGTTAAGCTACCCCATGACTAGAATAATGGTTGGGACATAAAAAGTTATATTCTTATTTTCTTTCTTCAATTTCACTTTTTCCAATACTCAGAATTACACTCTTCTAAACTTAATGTACTTTTGGATAAATTAAAAATTCTATTCAATATTCTAAGTTTCATAATATTCAATTAGGTTTAAACATCGAATATCAGAACACAAAATTAAACATCTCCAAATAATAGGCAAGCTAGGTAGGACGTTAAACATTCCCTCCTGATGAGTTACTATGAAGGTTACATGAGAATTGTAGAGAAAAAAATGAGCAATAACTATTCACAGTAATGTATAGCTAATAAAATATAAAGGGCCGTACACACGCAGGGTTTTTTAAGTCTCTCCACCAGACTTTTTGCTAAGCTCCTCCTACTTTTTCCACGGGAATATAAGAGAAAACTATTCAATTTCAGTTTATTTATTTATTTCAGTTTATATCCATGATACCTGCAGGTATCATGGATACAAACTGAAATAAATAACAATTAAATCATTTTTTCTTATTCTCGTGGAAAAAGTAGGAGGATCTTAGCAAAAAGTCTGGTGGAGACTTAAAAAACCCTGCGTGTGTACGGCCCTTAAAGGGCTAAGTATACAGTTTTTAATATAAATGCACATCAACGTATGATATCTCATAGATTCAAACATGTTCTCTTGTGAGATCCATACAAAATGAAGCAAGAAGGAGAGTGCATTATATCTAATATATTGAGAACGATATTATCTCCCGCACATATATTCTCATTCTGTATTCAGTGGGGTGATAAATCTACGGAATATTGCTCACCGTCAATGGGAAATGATTTCTTGTGAACTCTCAGTACGCTTCAGATTGTCAGTGCGAGTCAGAGGGAAAAAATAACGAGACTGCATAAATGCATGACATACCAGAGCCAGAATAATTAACAGAAGCAGCGAGTGATACAATATGCAAGACTAAACGCACTACACTATTTAGGCTAACAAAACACTGTCTTTTATCATAAAGTAGGATCATTAGTCCAAGAGGGATTTGTGGTATGTTTTATTTCTGAGTTTGGCAGAGGATAAAAAAAAACATTTACTCATTTCCCATGCCTCGAGAACGGAAATCGCTTCAACGGAAGACTGTAATTAATCATAGAACTTCCGTAAATCCTAAAAAGCTCGACTTGAACGTTCAATGTAAATATTCTGAGTGAGAGAGTGCCAAAACAAGAGTGAGATGAGTGGGTAAAGAGTATTGTTTGGAATGAAGAGTAATTTGGAATGAAGAGTATAGTTTGGAATGAAGAGTATTGTTTGGAATGAAGAGTATTGTTTGGAATGAAGAGTATTGTTTGGAATGAAGAGTATAGTTTGGAATGAAGAGTATTGTTTGGAATGAAGAGTATAGTTTGGAATGAAGAGTATTGTTTGGAATGAAGAGTATTGTTTGGAATGAAGAGTATTGTTTGGAATGAAGAGTATTGTTTGGAATGAAGAGTATTGTTTGGAATGAAGAGTATTGTTTGGAATGAAGAGTATAGTTTGGAATGAAGAGTATTGTTTGGAATGAAGAGTATAGTTTGGAATGAAGAGTATTGTTTGGAATGAAGAGTATAGTTTGGAATGAAGAGTATTGTTTGGAATGAAGAGTATAGTTTGGAATGAAGAGTATTGTTTGGAATGAAGAGTATTGTTTGGAATGAAGAGTATTGTTTGGAATGAAGAGTATAGTTTGGAATGAAGAGTATTGTTTGGAATGAAGAGTATTGTTTGGAATGAAGAGTATTGTTTGGAATGAAGAGTATAGTTTGGAATGAAGAGTATTGTTTGGAATGAAGAGTATTGTTTGGAATGAAGAGTATTGTTTGGAATGAAGAGTATAGTTTGGAATGAAGAGTATTGTTTGGAATGAAGAGTATTGTTTGGAATGAAGAGTATTGTTTGGAATGAAGAGTATTGTTTGGAATGAAAAGTATAGCTATAATTCCCTTGACTACAATCTTGTAACAAGTTAGCTTGAAGAGGAGGGATAAGAGCTTGTAGAGGAGGGATAAGAGCTTGTAGAGGAGGGATAAGAGCTTGTAGAGGAGGGATAAGAGCTTGAAGAGGAGGGATGAGAGCTTGTAGAGGAGGGATAAGAGCTTGTAGAGGAGGGATAAGAGCTTGTAGAGGAGGGATAAGATCTTGTAGAGGAGGGATAAGAGCTTGTAGAGGAGGGATAAGAGCTTGTAGAGGAGGGATAAGAGCTTGTAGAGGAGGGATAAGAGCTTGTAGAGGAGGGATAAGAGCTTGTAGAGGAGGGATAAGAGCTTGTAGAGGAGGGATAAGAGCTTCAAGAGGTGGGATAAGAGCTTCAAGAGGAGAACTAAGAGCTTCAAGAGGAGAGATACGAGTTCAAGAAGAGTGAGAGCAGTTCAAAAAGAGTGAGAGTAGTTCAAAAAGAGTGAGAGCAGTTCAAGAAGAGTGAGAGCAGTTCAAGAAGAGTGAGAGCAGTTCAAAAAGAGTGAGAGCAGTTCAAAAAGAGTGAGAGCAGTTCAAAAAGAGTGAGAGCAGTTCAAGAAGAGTGAGAGCAGTCCAAAAAGAGTGAGAGCAGTCCAAAAAGAGTGAGAGCAGTCCAAAAAGAGTGAGAGCAGTAAGAGTGAGAGCAGTAAGAGTGAGAGCAGTTCAAAAAGAGTGAGAGCAGTAAGAGTGAGAGCAGTTCAAAAAGAGTGAGAGCAGTAAGAGTGAGAGCAGTTCAAAAAGAGTGAGAGCAGTAAGAGTGAGAGCAGTAAGAGTGAGAGCAGTAAGAGTGAGCGCAGTAAGAGTGAGAGCAGTAAGAGTGAGAGCAGTAAGAGTGAGAGCAGTAAGAGTGAGAGCAGTAAGAGTGAGAGCAGTAAGAGTGAGAGCAGTAAGAGTATATAGTTCTAATGGATATCAAAGTCTGTTAATGAGTAGAGGCGCCACTGTCCATCAGACAAAGAAAGGAAAGAGCTACAACAGACTGGAAAAGATTTGCACTGAAGTAGTGCCTGGTAAATGATGTCATATGACACAGGTAACAGTCAGGAGAGTGTGTCATATGACACAAGTAACAGTCAGGAGAGTGTGTCATATGACACAAGTAACAGTCAGGAGAGTGTGTCACATGACACAGGTAACAGTCAGGAGAGTGTGTCATATGACACAAGTAACAGTCAGGAGAGTGTGTCATATGACACAAGTAACAGTCAGGAGAGTGTGTCACATGACACAGGTAACAGTCAGGAGAGTGTGTCATATGACACAAGTAACAGTCAGGAGAGTGTGTCACATGACACAAGTAACAGTCAGGAGAGTGTGTCACATGACACAGGTAACAGTCAGGAGAGTGTGTCATATGACACAAGTAACAGTCAGGAGAGTGTGTCATATGACACAAGTAACAGTCAGGAGAGTGTGTCATATGATACAAGTAACAGTCAGGAGAGTGTGTCACATGACACAAGTAACAGTCAGGAGAGTGTGTCACATGACACAAGTTACAGTCAGGAGAGTGTGTCATATGACACAGGTAACAGTCAGGAGAGTGTGTCATATGACACAGGTAACAGTCAGGAGAGTGTGTCATATGACACAAGTAACAGTCAGGAGAGTGTGTCATATGACACAAGTAACAGTCAGGAGAGTGTGTCATATGATACAAGTAACAGTCAGAAGAGTGTGTCACATGACACAAGTAACAGTCAGGAGAGTGTGTCACATGACACAAGTTACAGTCAGGAGAGTGTGTCATATGACACAGGTAACAGTCAGGAGAGTGTGTCATATGACACAGGTAACAGTCAGGAGAGTGTGTCATATGACACAGGTAACAGTCAGGAGAGTGTGTCATATGACACAGGTAACAGTCAGAAGAGTGTGTCATATGACACAGGTAACAGTCAGGAGAGTGTGTCATATGACACAGGTAACAGTCAGGAGAGAGTGTCATATGACACAAGTATTACTTAAAAAGCCCCTTTCACACGAGTGGTTTTCCCATGCCGCTGTAAATCAAAAGCTGCATGAACAAAACAGCCTATCTTAGCCGACATATAAAACACATACTTTTATTCACACGTGGCATTTCTGAAGCAGGGTATAAATTCTATACTTGATGTCCAGAGTGTGATTTCTAAAAACTCTGTATAAACTTCATGCCGATGATTTGGCTTACCTTTGTATTTCATATATAATCAAGTGGATGATAAATTTAAATTGTTATATAACAATTTAAGTTAATCATTCACTTGATTATTATATCTCTCTTCCCATTTCATGCAGTTGAATGTTCCATTTTCACTTTTGAAAAAACAAAACAATGGTGGGTACATGTTCTGAACATGTCCAAATATGTAAAAATAAGTTGTATGGGGTTATATAGGAACATTTTGAAACGATATAGAATAGGAATATTTACCTTCATAAAAATATAATTTTACATTAGAAGTTAACACATATAATACCTAATAATAACATTAGAGATAATGCAATAGCGAGATGTAGTAAGAATGATTGATACGTCACACACTTTCCATGGTATAACTTGCCAACAGTCGCTATATAATTTAAATTACTGTATTAAGTCTGTATGGTTAGAAGCACAGGCCAGGATCTGAATTGGAAATAAACGCCTTCTGTGAAAACTCGGGTGGTTTCTTCATGCTGCTTTTATTTTGCAGCGGTGTGAAAAAACCACTCGTGTGAAAGGGGCTTAAGAAGGGTGTGTCCCATGATAGAAAAATCTTTCCAAATTTTAAAATAAAAGATGCAGAGTTTTAAGAAAATGTTTTTAACGTTAACTCTTTTATTTCAGTGTAGGTGATAATGTTAATCCGAATCTAATTTAATTCCCATGTATAATATGAAGTACGTACTAAAAAGAGATTGCCACAGCGGCTGTCCTAAATACAGTTACTTTACAACATTCACATTAGTGGCGATAACAATAACGGCGCATTGAAAGGCAGTCTTTTTGAAGCCCCTGCAGCTTTAATTCAGTAAATTATAGACCGAATTACAGACGGAATTGAGACAACTTAGTGAGTGGATTAACAGCTCCGTCAATTGATGCATACATTTAGAGAGCTCATTTGAAATTGAATGACTTTCTTATTCTGTAGGCAGCTAATAAGTTGAACATTTATTTGATAAAATTCAGTTTATGGATTGTTAATCCGATAAATTTGAATTTATATATAATTAATCCGATAAATTTTAGTGAGGGATTTTGTTTATATATTTTTAATCAAATAAATTTTAATTATTAATCTAATAAATTAAAATTACTCAATCCAATAATATCTGAAAAATGACATGTAGCAACTGCAGCCATTAATTAATTTGTTAGTGATTCAATTAACTAGAAAACATCACATCATTGATTGAGAAAATCAAATTGAATCAGAAATAATCGCTATTTGAAATACAGGACAATGAAATTAATTTTTTAGGGGTTTAACGTCTGGATTCGAGGGTTTACATCAAGCTTATGAGGTACAAGGGACTGGAAGAAGCAGTCAGAAAGGAGAGTGGCTCCATGAACAAAGTCACCTACTACCGTCGGTGACAATGCTCATGGATGCAGAAAAAGCTACTCCGTGAATGCAGTCACTTACCAAGGAATGTGATGACAAGCGACACAAGCACCGGTGGTTGCACTCATGGATGGAAGAGGAAAATGAAGAGGTGATAGCAAATGAAGCCTACGAGCCTACCTAACACAAAATCTAAGACCTCATAGTTGAAGAGCATAACGCTAGCGCTATGCTCTAATACTGCAAGTAGCGTTAATACAATGATGAACATATAAAAAATGGAAAAAAAGTCAATTCATAATCCAAATTACAACAGGTCGGGGACCAAGGAACGCCTCAACCCCCCCCCCCTTAACTTCAATTCACCACAGACAGCATCAGGATAGAGTCCCTGGAGGTACTTCATCGTGAATGAATACAAATACGAAGAGTAGCAAAATTTTATTAAGTCTACGTTAAAACTATCCATGTTTCATATACTTTTTCTATACACCAGTGATATCTAGAAAATATTCCTAATTCATTCACAAGGAAATATAGCTAAAAAAAACAATGTAATTTGATGACAATGTAATTTTATTAATAAAGCTCAATAAGCAATAATAATCGAAGAAGGTCATTTAATTGATGATATGGCACTACAAATGAACATCATACACAATATTTTAAGTAAATGAACAATGTAAGAAAAGCCTCTACAAACAGTTATCTAGCTAACTACCAATTAAAAATAAATATATGCAAATAATTGAGCAGCTCTTTGTAGAGTGGCAATTAGTGAAGTAAGAGCAGCACAAAGAGGGGACTCTTGAGTAGCGTAAAACAAGAGCAAAATATCTACCTGATTTGAGTTGAATCTAATTCTCTGAATTAGGAAACAATAACGTCACTCACTGACTAATTTCGAATAAAAAACATATCTTTAAAAAATGAGTCTGTTTTAATTCTAAGGACCCATACAGACAGGATGTTTTTTTATCGCGTTTTTCGAGTTACTGACTAGAACATCGATAGATGTGTACACACTGAAACACGCGTTTCGTCTCAAGCGTCCAGCGACCGCACGTTACAGGACTTTTGCTGATAGACGTAATTACGGGACGTTACCATATATTATGTATGGTATATATAAGGCACCTACTATACTAGCAGTTACACCGCCGAGTTTTCACTGCCCTGTTTACGCATCTTCAATTAATCACAGTTAAATGGATGGAAAGCAAATTTGCATACTATGCTAGCGTTTGAACTGCCTTGGCTGTATGCTTTGCTACGGCGGTAGGCGGCAGCAACGCATTTGGATGCGTTAGCACCGCCTCGTTTCCACAGCTTGTCATACTATACTGGGCAGTTTCACCGCGGCAATCAAAGTGTAAGCACAGACACACAGACCAGTAAAGTAGAAGATGTCCCAATGCAGTAATTTTAAATATCAAGCGACTGTTAGTACGTTAACGTGGTATCAATCATTCTTACAACATCTCGCTATTGAATTATTTCTGATGTTATTATTAGGTACATTCTATGATATCTACTAATGCGAAAATTAAATTTTGGTGATGGTAAATATTCATATTCTTTCATTGTTTCAATATATTCACATATAATCTCATATAATTCATTTTTCTATAATTTGAACAAGTGTGGTTTTGTTGATCAGAGTTCACCCAAAAAAAAAACATTCCGCTGAAGAGTACAGGAAGGAAATATTGCTACTAATGCTCTAGAATTATTATTTCTGGATAATAAATATAATAAAGAAAGAAATGATAGAAAACGCCGTGTAGACTGCAAAGCGCCTCTGTCGCGTTTTCACTGCTCAGGATAGTTTGCAAAGCGTTCCTACCGCGGCGGATACACCGCGTTTTCATCTCATAAAGTATACTTTGAATCTCAAGAAGCAAAAACAGGAACATGGGCCTAACGCGGGTTAGAAAGCGCCCAGTCTATACTAACTAGGCCGTACGCTTTTGAACGCATGATCAAAAGAGCCTCGTTTGTACTAGGCCTAAAAAAAGTAAAATTTGTTAAAAAAGCAAACCATTAAATAAAATAGAATGACACTTTTGAAAATATGTTATACATGAGTAACTAACTCTCAATATTTTTACCTCACTTCTTAGCAAAGGAAATTAATATCGAAAAAAAGTCCTTGGTTCAAAGGTGCATCAAATCCACTCTGATGTTAATTAAAGTAAAGAGTCAGCAGACTGAGAACATTCGATGAAAATTTTAAGATGGAAGAAAACTGATAGCTGATAGTTACTGGTGCTGATAGGCTTGACAAATGTGGGCAAAGCTTAAAAAAATACTAACTTAGGCTGATAATTATCAGCGAAGAGAATAATTTATATAGGAAATGTTCTGTTGATTAAGATAGTTGAAATACATGTCATTGTACAGGGTCTTTCATGGAAACTGTCAAATAATAAATGGCAAATAGACCCACTTAATGTAGACCAAATTTTATATACTATGTCACGTTATAAAGGTTAGAAAATGCAATTTTACTTTATTCATACTCATCGCAATATAACGATGAATTTATGCCATACAGATTTCACAAAGTTCAGACCCTTTAGAAATGCACAAAAAATAGCGATTGCAATTCTGCAAGTGGTGGCAAAAACAGCTTAGTAATTTATCAGAGACTAATATGATCCAACACAATGTGGTTTATGAGAAGAACTGCTCTTAACAAGACAAAATGAGAGATGTTGGGCTTTGGTGCACCCGCATGAAATCAAAGAACAGCAACGGCAAGGAGGTGAAAAGTTAATGGCTTGGGTTGGTTTCATCGAAAGAGAAATTTAAGGCTCGCATTAGTTTAAAGATGAAAATGACGATGCGGTGAAAGTTAATGAGGAAATATACAGAAGGAAGTTGAATGAACACGTTTTCCAACATATAACAGGAAACAATGGTGGTTTCAACAAGATGGAGCAACTCCTCACTGCATAATGGCAAAATTGAAATGTTACAAACTAAATTTCAGGCCCACTTAATTTCAAGGAGAGCTGTTTGGCCAAGACGCAGTCCAGATATGAACCCCCCTGACTTTTGGTTTTGGGGGTACTGCATACAATACATCCAGAAAATATGAAAAATTTGTGCACCATTGTGTAACAAAACTCCAGCAGAAATCGTCAGAGTGCCAATTAATATAAGTCGACGGGTGGAATTTTGTCTTGAATGTAATGGAGGTCATACCAACATTTGTTATAACGGAAATGAATTTATTTTTAGATGCTCATAAATTGCATTTTATAAGCTTTACAACGTGCAATGGTATATCAAATTTGGTCGTCATTAAGTGGGTCTATTAGCCATTTATTATTTGACAGTTTCCGTGAAAGACCCTGTACATTTAATTGAGGTGTTATTTTATTCGATAACAGAGCTTCTCAATGTTCGGGTCAGAGCAATCGATATTAATTACAAATATATATGTTCGGCACCATTTGCCGATTTGCACAATCTCGAGAATGCGCTGCACGTTTTTAAACTCATAATTCAAGCGTGCGCTAATACCTTCAATGAAACGATTGAAATCGAACAGTAATATGTGTAAAAGGAGAAAAAAACGACATCCACCCTCAGCCCCCACCCCCCCCCCTGCCATGTCATTAAACAATCATAAAGAGAGCAGTAGAACAAACTAGCGGATACAACAAACTACGTAACGGTCATTTCAAATTAATCGTCATATATATCTCGTAATCTTTGTTGAGTTTTTCCAAGTAATGTTCATATATAAATAAATGTAAATGAAGATTACTTTGAAATGGCCAATCGTTATGTAGTTTGTTGTGTCCGGTAGTTTATTGTATTGCACACTCCAGGATTGTTTAATTACCAATTGCCAGGCAGGGGGGTTGGGAGGGGGGCATGCCTTCAGCTACACATATATTTTGCATAGGATTTCATAATAAAAGACGCTCGGCATTAGGGGGTTAAAATGGTTTAAAAGCGCATTCTCGAGATTGTGCAAATCGGCAAATGGCGCGGAACACAATCATTACTGAAAAATATGAGCAAAGACTTCTTAGAAATGACTTTTTATTATAGTATTATTGATATGGCTTTCAAATGCGTTGAAAGTGTAGCATCATTCCTCATTTCTTCAGTAATAACTCACTGAAAAGCATTGCTTGAAAGAAGGGACACAAAGTAACGACATATTTTGGCACACGAGGCCACAGGCACTAAGCCATGCATCACAAGAGCCACTTTGGCGATGTTTTTATGGCCATTTAATAGATGACCGCCATGGCATTATTATGGCAATATTTGAGGCATGAAAGATAACTCCTGAAATATTCTCTTGTGACGACAGAATGATAAATTGAAGAGGAGACGACACGGTGTGGTACAGATATCACCCAAGCAGGTACAGATATCACCCAAGCAGGTACAGATATCACCCAAGCAGGTACAGATATCACCCAAGCAGGTATAGATATCACCCAAGCAGGTACAGATATCACCCAAGCAGGTACAGATATCACCCAAGCAGGTACAGATATCCAAGCAGGTACAGATATCACCAAAGCAGGTACAGATATCCAAGCAGGTACAGATATCACCCAAGCAGGTACAGATATCACCCAAGCAGGTACAGATATCACCCAAGCAGGTACAGATATCACCCAAGCAGGTACAGATATCACCCAAGCAGGTACAGATATCACCCAAGCAGGTACAGATATAACCCAAGCAGGTACAGATATCACCCAAGCAAGTACAGATATCACCCAAGCAGGTACAGATATCACCCAAGCAGGTACAGATATCACCCAAGCAGGTACAGATATCCAAGCAGGTACAGATATCACCCAAGCAGGTACAGATATCACCCAAGCAGGTACAGATATCACCAAAGCAAGTACAGATATCCAAGCAGGTACAGATATCACCCAAGCAGGTACAGATATCACCAAAGCAGGTACAGATATCACCAAAGCAGGTACAGATATCCAAGAAGGTACAGATATCACCCAAGCAGGTACAGATATCACCAAAGCAGGTACAGATATCACCCAAGCAGGTACAGATATCACCAAAGCAGGTACAGATATCCAAGCAGGTACAGATATCACCCAAGCAGGTACAGATATCACCCAAGCAGGTACAGATATCACCAAAGCAGGTACAGATATCCAAGCAGGTACAGATATCACCCAAGCAGGTACAGATATCACCCAAGCAGGTACAGATATCACCCAAGCAGGTACAGATATCACCCAAGCAGGTACAGATATCACCCAAGCAGGTACAGATATCACCAAAGCAGGTACAGATATCCAAGCAGGTACAGATATCACCCAAGCAGGTACAGATATCACCCAAGCAGGTACAGATATCACCAAAGCAGGTACAGATATCACCCAAGCAGGTACAGATTGATATTCAGAAACATATTTACTCTTTATTAATCTTAAAACTTTAACAATATAGCTACCATATAATAGGAAATAAATTGGATAGCAAAAAATACGTAAAAATAAGATGTCAAAATCAATTGAAATTTTAAATAATTCTTCAGTAATGAAATACAAGACATGTTCAAACATTAGTTAGTGAGTATGTTATAGTAGTATTAGCTAATGTTGACTATAAGTTATAGTTAGTATGTTATAGTAGTATTAGCTAATGTAGACTATAAGTTATAGTTAGTGAGTATGTTATAGTAGTATTAGCTAATGTAGACTATAAGTTATAGTTAGTGAGTATGTTATAGTAGTATTAGCTAATGTAGACTATAAGTTATAGTTAGTGAGTATGTTATAGTAGTATTAGCTAATGTAGACTATAAGTTATAGTTAGTGAGTATGTTATAGTAGTATTAGCTAATGTAGACTATAAGTTATAGTTAGTGAGTATGTTATAGTAGTATTAGCTAATGTAGACTATAAGTTATAGTTAGTGAGTATGTTAGTAGTATTAGCTAATGTTGACTATAAGTTATAGTTAGTGAGTATGTTATAGTAGTATTAGCTAATGTTGACTATAAGTCACTCGCAGATGACATTTACCTGCTAATCAATAGACAGTAGACACTTGTATTATAAAGGCCACAGTATGGAGAAAGGAAGTCTTAACTAATATAGAAAGTTAATATTAATTTGAATGATTTGATGTAATTATATATCCTAACACCTTGTAGAATTGTAGATACACGCAAATATGAGTTAAAATAGACAGACATTAATAGACATAAGTTAGAAAATAGTAATGGTGCTCTCGAAATGTACTGTCAGAGAAAAGAGTCACCGAATGCTCTTAATTTTACAAATCACAGTTTTCTATTTTTCAATTATTTTTAAAAAGTTACAACTTTGTCGTCATGTACCCATACCAATTTTAAAATATTTAAAAGTATTACAATTAGTAAAGTTTCTTTCGGGAAAAGTGAAATTAGTAGTTAACTGTGAAAAATCATTAAGAATACACTTTTCTTTTCTTTTATTGCACTTACAAGGTAACTTAGAGAAGTAGAGGCCTCACAACGAAGAAAATCTTGTGTTAGCGAAATATTTATAATCCCGTTTCCAATTAAAAACTAATTGGCACAATTTTTCGAAAGCTTGAACTTACGTAACTGCCTTTGTTGCTTCATTTTAATCCCTTGAAAAAATACCCATATTCTTTGTTATACATAAGAAAAAACATAGAATATTATGACATTCGGAAAAAACAATATGAAAGAAGAAACCTAATATATTATATCATTCGTCAAAATTTTCTAGAGGTTTGACAAGAGTCTGAGGGTAAATTATTAGCACTGAGGTTAGTGATTTGAGGGCAGAGACACTCGTTAAAATTCCCCTCAAATAAAGAGAACGAAGGAACATTTTAGGGGCAAGAAAAGGACCTCAAACAAAGGGAATAGAGTTGTCGCTTCACGAGAGAGAATGGAAATCTTAGGACGTCTGTCTCCGATGCAAATGAGAGACGCTAAAGAGAATATTGCACAGACTATATGCAAGCTAAAAATTAGTCCATTTATAGGAAGTATTGAGAAAGTAAATTTAGGGTAAGTTACGAATTATCGGTCACTTTCACGTCTTCGGTCATATAAGAAAAAACGATAAAATAATAAAATTAATTTAGATTTATTTCAATTGGTATTCATGAAACCTGCTTCCATCAATTATCATGGATACCAATAATTATAAAGATAAAATAATTATTACATCGTTTCTTTCTTATATGACCGAAGATGCGGAACTGACCTATAATTCGTCACTTATGCTACATATATATTCACGAATTTATTATCACTAGAGGCTAAGCACTCCACCATTGTTAGTTTATGTTACATTTATTCCAGACAAATATGTCATAAACCCTGGAATCTGGAGTATTCCCTAAGTGCCTACCTTCCGCATGCAAATTGACTCAATTAACTAATTCTTACTACCTATCATTTTACTCTGCTGTCTCTTACAGGCAACTTAGAATACATATAAAAATGACATTTTTTCATCAAATCAGGAACATAGCTCTTATAAATTAAGGATTGGAAGATTGAGACTTATTTAATAATCTTCCCTAGAATAATAAACAAAGCATTTTCTTATACATGAATGTTATTTCTTTCTTACCTATGTGCACATTCCTTTATATATCCTAAATATGTATTTATATATGCATGTCTCTTACTTCTTACTTGTCTAATTATTAACATGAAGAATTTAACCAAGATACGTATGGGAATATATTGATATATATATTTTTTAAAGTTTAATTAGATTTTTATATGTATTATATATAAAATATATATATATATATATATATAAATATATATTATTACAGGATGCAAAATGAATGATACGAAAATGAATTCAAACACTGCAGGGTAAAATATAATAGTCATTATCAGTAAATTACCTGAATGTGAAGACACGGACCAGGTGTAGATTGATAAGTTACACAAATACTAATAAACATTAATACCAGTTATTTTTAACAGGAAAGTACATCAATCTGTATGTCTAATAACTTTTTGCAGTATCATGGCTGCGAGTTACACTAATATTACTTTTGAGAGTAACAAATATTTTAATAAATCAGAATATACATTTAATATATTCATGTTAAAAACACATATTTGAAATTAAATAAAATCCCAATTGCATTGTATTTATTGAATTAGTGAAGTGTATTTCAGTGCTGCTAAATATGAATAGAAAAGTTTAATTCCAATTCTAAATAAAATTATAGCAAGTATACTTCAGGCGCTTCATACTGAACTGAGACTGACAGTGCATGAACTAGACTCGAGGAGTCTAGAGTCTAGCTAAAGTCTAGAGTCCAGTTAGAGTTTTTAAAGTCTAAATGCTTTGAGGAGTAATGAAATTTAGTAACTTGTATATTAAATTGTTTATATTACAGTTAAAATAAGAGTACATGAATAATAACTGTTGTGCAGAAACACAGTTATGGTTTCATTATAAGAAATATTTATGTTATTGAATAATTGAATCATTTTTATCTAATGAAAATAGTAAATTTTAAAGTCTATGTTCTCAAATCAGCGATATAAAAATGAGAAAAACCACCAATTGAAGATATCAGAATTTTTTCCATTATTTCATGCAAGAATACATATCGTTGATTCATAGCAATTTTGTAGGAGAGGCGTTTTAACGTTTTTGGTACATTTAATGGTACATCGTTAGGACATTTAACCTCTCTAGCGGTCAATTTTTGAACTACAATTATGTAACTTTTATCAAAATAATCACTATTTTTAAGATCTATATAGATAACTCGAAAAAACATGCCTTTTGTGTTTATGACGTTGTTCTTGCATTTAAAGATTGTGTGAATTTAGTCGACCATAGTGAGAAATAAAAATGGTACCTAAACAAAATTAAATATTTATCAATGTTTCTCAAATTTAGGTGATTTATGTCCAATACCAATAATATGCTGAATAGGTAGCTACATTGAATTTCAGAACAATTAAAGCCACCTTTCATTAGTTACATCAATAACAACAACAACCAAATTATCAATTGTAGAGCTAGAGACTTCGTGTCAGTTGGAAATTATAACCAAAAATTACGATCCTAACTTTCATAACTTTGAAAATGGTTTTGTTTTGGTGAAGAGGGCTTTAATTTTTGGAAATCAAGCAATTAACAAGTTCAAATTTGCATTAGTACCGATTTAACTACTAATTAGAAACTAAACTTTCAAATAAGGAGCTAAGGGACACAAGCACCAATGAAGAGTTGATAGTAAATGAGCCTACGAGTCTACCTAACACAAAAATCTAAGACCTCGTAGTTGAAGAGCATAACCCTAGAGCTATCCTCTGAGACTGCAAGTAGTGTTAAAAAATGAACTAAAATTACTACAGTTCTTACCTTGGCTAATAAGATATGAAATTTTTATACTCATTTAAGTGTTCTAAGTGTAGAAATAAACCAGAGTGCGAGATGACATACAGGTATGGATGGGGTGGTAGACAGAAGAAAAATGAAATACCTTTTTTCAATTATTATTTGTTGCTTTCCATCCATTCAGAATGAAAAATATATTGGCCAACAGTAAGTCAAGATCTTCAAGAATCATATTTATTTCACATAGTCATACATAATTAGATATGAACTACTTCACTAATTTATAATAAATTAGATACAGCCATTAGCTAGCCCATTAGATAAGATATTACTAGGAAATTACTCACCATATAAACGCACCAACAACTTGACTAGTGATAGGTAACTATCCAGACTGTTAACAGTTACTGTTCATCATAACCTTCCACTTGTTATATATAATTAGCTACTAAATAAATGTTCAAAATCACTAATCTCAATTCACAAAACTACTATTTATGAGATCATTCACTTCTGGAAATGAAAGAAGGCATTAGTATAAGAAGTAACGTTTGTTATTTGGACATCAAAACAGTCTCTTGTTTGATAACAAACAAAAACTGTCCACAAGACAGAGTAGAGAAAAAACACTCACTGATAAATAATGTTTCCATTAATTAAGCCAGGGCCCAGTTGGTTCACACTAGGTTAAATGGTTCAATTGATACCATATTTGTATGAAACGCTACCATTTGTCCATAGTTCGAGGGAACAGAGAATCAAACTATTTTGTTCTAAAAGAAACTAAATTGAAAGGGTTTTTAAATATCCAAGTCCTGTACGTCTTTTCTTGTATATTCATTAATATGTCCTCATCATTATGCTTCTAATGATATTATTTGACCCAGAGGTTCCTGATACTCTCGAAGCAATTTTACAATAAGTAGGTGACAGGCAGAGGTGGGCACAGCGCCGCTACTTGTAGCGCGCGCTAATAGCGGCGCTTCTTTTTGTTTAGCGGCGCTAGAGGTTTTACGCGCTACAGCGCTGCCGCTTCTTTTAAATAAAAATAAAAAATGGTAAAGTTACCTGAGGAATCTCGATAAAAAATTATACAAGTGCGCGATCATAGATAGATAATCAGTAGTAAGTGATATTCAGACAAATCCGCGTAGTACGACCAACTGATATTCAAACAATGATTCATATTAGGTACGACCATAATAAAGATGCGCAATGTGAATATCTGATATTAAGACAAAACCGCCTAATACGATCACCTTACACATCGTCTTACGCTTCTTTGCAGATGTGTTTATTGCAATAAAATAAAATGGGTTTAACTCAATGGTTTTTCTTGAAATTTCCTGGAAATGTGCGTCTACATTGCGAGTAAGTTTTAAAAAAATTGAAAGTAATTCAAAAATTATTTCGGATGCTACAATAATTTTACTAAAAGTTACTCATTATCAGTGTACCAAGCATAACACTAAAAATGCATAAATAAACGTTTTGAATAATTCTATATCTATTGTAATTTTTTTAGCAATAGCGTTCATGTGTAGTTTAACTGCTAATTTTAAGTCAGTATCCGGTTTGATTTCCCCTCTTTTCCGCCATTTTTAAAAGATCCACCAAATCTGTCAATTTCTGAATTGTATCGAATGTTATCGTCTTACAAGAGTCTTCAGTATCCTTCCAGAGCTCATCTTTCGACGAGAACTGACGTCTTCCCACATACACATTCTGCTTCAGGATGGACAGAGGTTCTGCAATTGGTTTGAATCTAGAGAGAGACTGGGCCATACCGTCAACTTGTCATTGACGAACTTAGTACTGCTCTGGAAATTCACAGTTGCCTCAGTAGAGTGAGGAGCGTGGTTGTGTATGAAAAAAACTTTTTTTAACGCAGCAGGTTTCCTTTTCAGCTAATGAAAAAATCCACAATTCAAAAAGTTAATATAATTAGCAGAATTTATTTTTACTCCTGAAATCCTGGAGGATCCGACCAGTTCATTTCCAATGGTCCCAGCCCAAATTATCACACCTCCACTTCCATGTTGACGTCAAATTCGTTGGCGATGTTGTGTGGCATGAGGGAGGCATGCTTTAGCCCATCAGTCAGGGCCGTCGAGAGTTTTCATTCATTTTGTCTTTGTAGAGTACTGTTTGGTAATGAGTCTTAGGATTCTTCTCCACCCATAGTAACCTTGTGTGTATCCTTCGAAAGATGCCTGGTAACAGGTGAAACATAAGAGGCAATTAGTTTCTCCATTCTACAGTGGCGAGTTTTCCACACAGACTCTCTTAAAAACTGCATCACTGGTTTCCAATGGTTTCCTCTTGAGTTCTCTCTCGATCAAGGTCTCGTATCAATTTCGTATTCGCCCATATCCTTGCGTGTAATCTTTTTCCAGGGGATAAACAATTAATTTCTACAATGTACGTGGCCGTAAATATAATAAATTAAATTTTACAGCATATATGATAATTTTTTGGAAAGTAGCGCTGCCGCTACATTGTGCAGTAGCGGAAGCGGCAGCGCCGCGGCTTTTCTGAGAGTGTAGCGGTAGCGCCGCTACATTATTATGCATGTAGCGGCAGCGCCGCTGCTTTTCAAAGTAGCGCTGCCCACCTCTGGTGACAGGTTAATCTATGTGCCTAATGAACTAGATTCTTTGATCTGTAAAATAATAGCTAAGCAGTTGTAAATACCTAGTTATTTAGCACCTAATTTTATAGTACTAAAAGGTAGATATGTTAGTATTTCTAGTGCAGGTAGGTACAGCACATTTACACTTCCACTTATTTGATTGTTTTTTGCTATTACTATTGTCGCGAAAAAGGTTAAAACAATATTAGTTTTTCTTACCATGTATTATACGTAATGTCTGCAGAACTCTCGGTCCGAATATTTTGAAGAGTTTCTCTCGACTTTTCGCCAAATCGTAAACAAAGTGTGAACTAAAATTTACGGATTAGTTAGTTTCGTGTTCTTTTTTGACTGAATCGCTTAATTTTGAGTAGGTATATTTCGATCTAATGTGAGCCGGTCCTTAGTTGAAGAATTAATTTTTTCTTCATGGTAAAATACTTCTCCAATCCACCACACATGAATTATAAAGATAATTGAAAAGACGAAACATGTTATAAAGTTATTGCCAATAATGCATACAAAATACTCTACAACTTCAGCTGACTGCATTTTACTACAAATAAGTTAATATAATTACAAAAGAACAAAACCTCAGACTGAGTAGTTACAGCATAAGTGGATGCATCAGCTTTAAATATCGGAATGAAAACTACACTGCTCCTCTCAGAGTGTTGAAAACACACACTGCTCCTCTCAGAGTGTTAAAAACACACACTGCTCCTCTCAGAGTGTTAAAAACACACACCGCTCCTCTCAGAGTGTTAAAAACACACACTGCTCCTCTCAGAGTGTTAAAAACACACACTGCTCCTCTCAGAGTGTTAAAAACACACACCGCTCCTCTCAGAGTGTTAAAAACACACACTGCTCCTCTCAGAGTGTTAAAAATACACACTGCTCCTCTCAGAGTGTTTAAATCACACACTGCTCCTCTCAGAGTGTTTAAATCACACACTGCTCCTCTCAGAGTGTTTAAATCACACACTGCTCCTCTCAGAGTGTTTAAATCACACACTGCTCCTCTCAGAGTGTTAAAAACATACATTACTCCTCCCAGAGAATTAAGAACACACACTGCTCCTCTATGAGGGTTTGATAGTGACAAAATGTATACTTTACTACTGCTAGTAATGTTTTTTTACACTTAGGTTGCTTGATTGAACACTGAACAATGATTTTGTACAGTAGGTTGCTTGATTAAGCAGCTAAATATACATACGTGAACGTCACTATCAAAGCCACCAAGGGGAGCGGAGGAGGCAGGAGGCAAGTGGCAAGCCACCCCCCCCCCCTCCCCTCTCAGACCCCGGGCCCCCTAACCGGACCGCTTACCATAGCCTTACATAACTATTAATTATTAAGGCTTCCTTCGATATTGCTCGAACGCGCAACGATAGATCGGTGTTTGCGATAACGATAGATCCATAGATACCTACCTATCGATATCGCATAGGTGATAAGACTGCTTTTAGTATTTATGTACGTCATTTGATTAATTGATCAAATTAGAACTATTAGGTACCTACCTAGTAGGTATTTATTTAGGTATATGAAATATCTAAATACTAAACCTACTTAAGTACCTAGTTAGGCATATAGCCTAGGTATATTTCCCATTTTCCCTAGGCAGGCAAGTGGGTAGGACCGTAGGCTACCTAGTTAACTGGGTAAACAAGGTAGCTAGGTACATCATACCTGATCAAGAGTGAAAAATAGAAACAGAACATCACATACAAATACCTAGGTAGGGTAGGTTACCGTAGCCTCGTAGGTATCTAGTGTAGGCTAGCTACGGTAAGCTACCCTTGTCAATTTTCCATTTTCGTATATGTGCCTACCTAGCTATATACTGTTAAATCATTTACTAAATTACTAGTAAGAAATCAAGCATTAATATACATAGTAGGTATATAATTTATTAAGCAATGCCTCGTCAACTTATCAAATTACAAACCTAATTCTAATAAATTTTGTAGCCTGTTAGCTGTTAGGTACCTAGCCGATGGCTATATACTAATAAAGTAACTTTCGTACCTACTTTCCTGCCTAGTGCCTAAAGTTAACTATCAATGTGAACATCTTTAATAAACAGAGTAAGTAAAACATAACAAACTACGAACTTAAAATAACACCGATACTCACAAAAATGCAAAAGTTTCTTAATTTTTAATAGATATAAGAAAAGCATCCAGAACTGTCAACTTTAAATATAACTAACGGTTTGGTATCAAGTTACCTAACTATCTAAACATTATTCAGTTATTTGATGCACTTCATAAAATTATTTTCTTCCACACCAGTGATTAAAATTCTTCCAGAGATTCTCTCACAACATCACTAAATGATTTCGCCCGGAAATACCTAGCGACTGGCACAGACACTTCACAACTTCACAGCCCCAAACTGAAATGCTCACTGCCTGAACTGTGGAAAAGGGGAGGAGAGGAGACCTGCGCCCTGGCTCCTCTCATCCCAACCTCTCTGATTCACCATGAGATGAATTATAAAAGGGGAGGGGGCACCTCTGATTTCAGGGCACAGTTCATTCATAATACTTGCCGATACGATGTAAAACTCACGTTTTTTGCCTGGTGTAAAGCGTACTATTTAGCGCGTGTTTGTATTTCACCGTGAGGCATCATTCTGATATATTTACTATTTAGTTATTAGTCATTATTATTTACATTGAGATTGCTTATATGCAGTTACATTGATATTAGATAAAATTTAACTATTGGTAAATGGATATTAAATAAATATTTATGGAAGTTGAATATATGGGAAAGTTCTACCGCTTATTTTATTACAAACTTTATTTCTGAATTTTGGATGTGAAAATTGAGAGATAGAAGTGTTAATGTAAGGGTTCATAAAATAATGAATATATTACTACAGGAATGTCTTGCTCTTATTACATCTCAGACTTATTGCAATCGAATAAATGTGGGACCTGTCTCGCTTTCATTTCTTCTTGCATAGGAAATATTTTGGTAATTTGAAACTTAATTATGAAAGTGCGATAGTTTTAAAATCATTTTATGGAATAGTGACCAATAAACTTACCAGATCATTTTATTAACTTACCACAAAATGATTGCCACAAGTCTGAGACATAATAAGAGTGGGGTAGGTTTGTATTTGTGAAATATAATAATTTCTCTGTTTGTGTCGCTATCGTCGCATTCAAAACCAAACAAATTAAATTACATATAAATTTAATCTCATAAATAGGAATTGGCATTTTAGCCAAGGCGCTGAAATTTGCATGATGGAAACTTGGCCATACATCAAATGATAATCTCCAAAAACCGTTAGGATAACCCACTCAATTGCCGGACACCCGCACTAGTCGAAAGTTAGCAATTACAAAGGTCATGAAACAGCTTATCTTCAGAAATTTCTTATTGACCTATCTTATGCTCTATTACAACACCAACTTTCCGAGTACTGCTACATGACCCTAATAGACCACCAAAGTGAAGTGAGTTGGGTTCCTTTTTAGATTAACGGCTAAATATTCCTATGTTATTCGTACGGAGAAAAATTAGATGTTACGAATCGATTACAGCTGACTATTTACTTAATCTTGGAAAATTCTAAGTCAATATTTCGATGCCTAATATCTAAACGCATTCATTGATACAAAGTTCATTGAAATGAGTATTCAAATAAAAAAAGTTATTTGCAATTAATTAGAAATAACGTCAATTAAGAGACAAATCCGTAAATTAGATAATCTGTACAACATATTTTTACGCAAAAAATTTGAAAGATTGGTTACCAAATAACGTAAAGTTCTCTCAGTTTTGGAAGCATAACTTAATTTTATTTACTTTAAATAATAAGTAGTTTTATTTCCTTTATACCCTTTCTATCTTAGGATAGAATTCTGAAACATAAGTAATAGGTTTATGTATTATTACAAGATATAATAATACAAAATAATTATTTATTTTCAAAACATGATATCAATCATATCACTATCATAATTATATTTATTTGAATGAATATAAGATAAAATAATATATTATAACTAGTTTCAGAATTTTAAATACCTAACTAGATATATTTTTTAAGTTACAAAGGTAGGTTCACCGTACCTAGTTTTCCCCGGGGTACGGTCAAGAGCCCCCCCCCCCCCTCCCGGTCATGAGCCCCCCTAGGTCATAAGAGCCCCCCTTTTTAAATCCTTATTTATCTAGTTAAACAAATGAAGAACTACTTAGATAGAAATAACTGAGAGCTGCTAATGTAGTTTGTTGTATCCGCTAGTTTGTTGTACTGCAAACTTAAAGATTGTTTAATGATCTGGCAGGGGTCCAATATACATATATTTTATGTTTAATCAGTAATGAACTACAAAACTGTCAATAAGGATTAAATAATATAGGTAAATAGGGATTAAAAAACAGGAGGGGCTCGTGATCGGGGGGGGCTCATGACCGGGGGGGGGGGGGCTCATGACCGGAGGTCCTCTTGACCGAGGGGGCTTATGACCTACACCCAGTTTCCTCATACCTAGTTCGGTTTCAGAATCCTATCCTAAGATAGAAAGGGTATAAAGTAAATAAAATTAGTTATTACTGAGAGTAAATAAAATTAAGTTATACTCCCAAAACTGAGAGAACTTTACGTTATTTGATAACCAATCTTTCAAATTTCTCGGGTAAAAATATATTGTACTGATTATCTAATTTACGGATTGGTCTCTTAATTGACGTTATTTCTAATTAAATTGCTCATAACTTTTTTATTTGAATATACATTTTAATGAACTTTGTATCAATGAATGCGTTTAGATATTAGGTATCGAAATATCGGCTTAGAATTTTCCAAGAGTAAGTAAATAGTCAGCTGTAATGGATGTCTTATACCTAATTTTTCTCCCGTAAGAATAACATATGAATATTTCGCCGATAATCTTAAAAGGAACCCAACTCACTTCACTTTGGTGGTCTATTATGTGTCAATTTATTGTGATCAGAAGAGAAAACAGTATAGGAAAAGTCGGATAGATTGTATAAATCTCTCCGATATTAAAACAAGTTGTATTGAGCCATCCATATGTTTAGCGACACTAGATTTTCCCACTTGCGTATTGGTACACTGTGAACATGTGTACCAATATTAGTTTGTCGCGTATTTTACCGTATGTGTCCTATTGGTTTTACTGCATATACTTTATATATATGTTTCTCGCAATTTACCAGATTTCTAAGATGTTTCTGCGAGATTTTTAGACTCTTGAAATTGCGCGACCATGTTGAGATTGCGCAAGGATCGCGTGCGCAAATTAGTGATCAAGTTTTCTTCAGCTACCTAACTCAATCTTATTTTTAAACATATTTTAAATATTTATAAAATTTATGTTTTTCGCTTGTTATTGCTTTTCACAGCAAACTATGCAGCAACCGACACTATTGAATAACAAATAAACATGAAATGTACAAATTCAAAATTATCAACCTATTTTTTTCAATATTCATCATCCATTGATCCAAGTAATTATGTGGTACACAAAGCATGAACTATCATATTTTGATGAAATGAGCCAATTATAAATGCATAAATTAGTTATCTCCAGTTTTCCTCCATCCGTGTTAGCCCTGCTTCATACCCTTTACGTGACTTGCACAATCTCGAGATTGCCACGCATTTTCAAAGATCCAAAAAACGCGCAGCGCATTATTAAGATAACCCTATCGGCAAATTGAGTGGAACAGAAACGGTGACCGGTATATTCCACCCCGGTATATTCCACCCCGGTATATTCCACCCCGGTATAATTCCACCCCGGTATATTCCACCCCGGTATATTCCACCCCGGTATAATTCCACCCTAGGTATATTCCGGTGACAGGATAATAACCCCCGTGCAAAAAAAAAACCCGCGGTCAAAAAAACCCTGTGCAATATACCCCCAGAAAAAAAAAACCCGTACAATAAACCCCCCGGACAAATACTCCCCGGACAAGAACCCCCCAAGCAAAAAAAAAACCCGCTGTAAAAACCCCCGATCGATATAAATAGCATAATTCATTTTAATTAATTTTCATTAATTTTTTATTAATAAAATTACTCTCTGCTATAAATATAAAGAGATATAGAGCACCTAAGGTTCGGTTAGCGATCCGATTGGGGGGGAGGCTTGCCCCTCCCCCCCCCCCCGGCCAGGTTTGATAGTGACAAAATGTATACTGTACTTATTTTTACTATAAAATAGGTAATTGGGTATGCCTCATTTTGCAAAAAAATTTGTCATATTTTCGAAGAAAATGTAATAATTATTGGTTTGCATTGAATAATGTTTAATATATTAATAAAAATGAATTATGCTATTTATATAGACCGGGGTTTTTTGCACCAGGGTTTTTTTGCTTGGGGTTTTTTTGGCCGGGGGGTATTTGTCCGGGGGGTTTATTGCACGGGGGGGGGTGTTGTACGGGGGGTATTTTGCACGGGGGGTTTTTGACCACGGGTTTTTTTTTGCACGGGGGGTTATTGTCCTGGAATCGTATATTCCACCCCGGTAAATTCCACCCCACATTACGGGTTAGGTTTGTTTAGTTATTAATATTTGTCATTTATTAATATTATATGCAATACTAGGTAACTTGCATTTTCACTGCATCAAATTAAACCTTTTGCTGGCTAATTACAAGATTTAAATTTTTCACTACACATGTGACAGAACAGCAGAAAGAAAGGATGTGTGAACGCATTTATCAGTTGAGGTATTTAGATTTTCAATCTCAAGCTGATTTTCTTCCCTATCGCCAACACAACAGCGATATTAATTGTAAGATGATGTCATATAGTATTTATTGTTATATTTATTTCATTTTGAATTTGGTATTTTAACTTCTTGTAAAAGTGGTGGTTTTTGACCGAAGGCTTTTTTTACATTTTTTTTTAACCGGGAAGTTTTTGATGGGGAGGGGGAATTATAGCACAGCTAGGGTTTTAAGACTGGAAGATTATTGCCTTTTTTACATTGAGAAATTTTGATCACGGTGAATTTGGTCCTAGAATCCAAAACCGCAACTTATAAGCAAAGAGCGAAAACTTTGAATGGGTTGTCTCTGCCAGTCAACCCTTTTCATACCTCATACAACCATTGTTGTAAGATCACATGTGCACTGTGCTGTTTCATGTTAAAAAGAAATTAATATTAACTTTTTCAACACGTGAACTTTGAAATAAACTACCATAGTAAGAATTTTCGTAATTTTATTAGGAAAAAAATTCAATTGACTTGAGCTACCTCTAAATATTGTCCAAATCTCTCAGGATATCGTCTTGAGTTATTTTTTATTATTTTATATTTTTATTAAGTTTTTATTATCACCCAAATGAGCATTGTCACAGGGGTGGAATTTACCGGGATGGAATATACCTGGGGTGGAATATACCGGGGTGGAATTTACATGGGTGGAATATACCGGGGTGGAATATACTTAGAACCAACATAAACGATTTTAACTATGGACCCCCTGAGATAAAATGTTATTTTAGCAAGTATACTTGGTAGATTTTATCAAACTAATTATTTACATTTAAGAAGTTTGCAGGTGTAATATTAGTATTACAAATGTTTTGACAAATTTATTACTTAGTGTTTAGTAATTACTGCTAAAAATGTATAAATAAATGAATAAATAAATACTACTCGAAAAATACTAAAACTAATAGCCATGTACACAGGCATCCCCCGCTTTAGTTACCAAATCACGACTCAGTTTAGTTACCAAACGGTAAAGAAAGCGAATAAAAATAACAAGAAATTTATAATTGTCACTCTTTGATTATATATCTCATTTTCTATAAGTAATAGAAAGAAAATTTGTTTCATAGTTATTAGAGTACTACGTATATAAGCATATTAATAATAATATACAGTCTTTCATTGTTTATGACTGTGATGAAAAAGTTTAAAGTCGTGCATTTATTACATGTTTTAAAATCCATCCATAGCTTAACTCACACTCAGTATAGGTGAGTAATTAATAGATACTTAAGACTTCTATAATTATTGTGCTACATTTAACAAACCGCAATTTTATGCTCTATGAAATATTTTTGGTAGCAAGGAACTAAGTTCCAAGTTATTGGTTGGTTCTACAATTTCGGACACGTCAGAAAAGAAAATATTATAATAATTATTATTATTTAACTTCTATTCTAATTGGTATCATGGATACCAATTGAAATAAAAGTTAAATAATGATTATTATATAAAGATTTTCACGTGTTCGAAAATATGGAACCGTGCAATAACACGGAACTAACCCTAAATGGAACATGTTGAATTTCTGAAGCAATTGCTTCTAATAACCTCACCTGAATTATAATTTTGATGTTTTTTTAGTCACCTTGAAATAATCACAAAAAATTGTCTCCATTTTCTATGTCTACGAACGGTTCTTATTTCGAAACATGACTCGAAATAATTACCACTTTTACTAAAGTGAGTTGTACTTAAATCGAGGCTAGCCTGTATATAATTTTTTTAATTATAGTGAAACTCCTGAGTTGTGAAGTATACCTGGTTCCTTCATAACTCAGTGCCACTTCATAACTCAGAGCAACTTCATAACTCAGGGGCACTAAATATTTTCTATGATTTAAATTTTGGAGAGACTATGGGCTTTGAGAGATAACTAGGACAAAATTCTTGACGTATATCGTTTTCTATAATTTTAACATAGAAAATACATCATAACTCAGGTGCATTTAATAATTCAAGTGCTTCATAAATCAGAACTTCGCAACTCAGGAGTTTTACTCTAATCAAATTCGAAACGGTTTAAATCAACCAATTCAAGACTTACTGCATGTCGCTGCTTATAGCTGGTGATCACTTAGATACATAGGGAGCCGCTGGTCTAAGATGGTGTATGAATTTTGAGTCATGACTAAAGTAATGAACGGAATTCAAAATATACCTATCCGGTAACTAATTAACTCTATTCCATATAACGTAACTAACTTAGAGTATGTGTATTGTATAATATGTACACTATATTGATTAATTTCTGGCATGTAATATGCATAATTCCATCAATTCTAATAATATGCATTTTGTCTGGCATATATAATAATATATGGCATGTGTCTTTTTACATATTTTATGTGACACGTAAATCTTAAGGGCTGAGATAGTCATATAATATGCTGCTTATCGAGCAACTTATGCAGCATATTTTATGCAAGATATTATCAGTTATCACATCCATATAGTAATTAGGTAATGGTATATAGGTAGCCATTTATGATATATTTATCAGCTTTATTATGGTTTTGAATTTGTTTATTATCGTAAATTTAAAGGTAACTAGATGACGTGCATTCGTAGAGCGCATACCTTCGCCGTCGCTTATAAATGACATTGACCATCTAATAATCCATAGGTTATAATTGACCTTGACCTTTGACCAATTCGCTCCCAAAATCTGATAAAAGGGTTTTCGGACATTGACACTCGTCTCATCAAATTTCAGGCAGTTCGGTTTAATTCTTTTTTAGTTAAGCGAAGAGCAAGATGATATATAAATAAATAATTGTCGCCTAAAATACAACCTTCTGCTTTCTGCAGTGTAATTAGCAGGCTTGTGACAATATGCACTATATGCACATAAATATTTAGTGCATATTTGCATGAAATATGCATTTTAAATGCTGCGTGAAGTGCATATTATTTCAATGAAAAAACATTTCGTATTTCAGTTGCATCACGCATCTTCTTTGCGTTGATTTGGTTTGTAAGAATGTATAG
This sequence comes from Caprella mutica, assembly GCA_947561585.1. Classification (NCBI taxonomy): domain Eukaryota; kingdom Metazoa; phylum Arthropoda; class Malacostraca; order Amphipoda; family Caprellidae; genus Caprella; species Caprella mutica. The sequence continues at coordinate 199,978 of CANNZV010000093.1, read as the reverse complement.
GCCCGTTTACACGCTACGATTAATTGAAGCAATTCATCCTAAAGACCCTTTTACATGCTACGATAAATTGAAGCGATTCATCGTTAGAGGCCCGTTTACACGTTACTATAAATTGGAGCGATTTATCGTAATGAGGAGGTTGTTACGATATATCATTACGTGTAAACAGGTGATCGTAGCGATTTACTGGAGTTGGAATTGCATTGTGTGATTGGTGCCAGCAGGCTCAAATTTATACGAACGTGTGAACAGGGTGTAATATAATGCTTATATAACATATTCCAAATGCACACCACCATAATATTTCTTCCGTGACGGCTAGTAAAAAATATAATGATTGGAGTAAAAATCGTTGCGTGTAAACACTGTCCAATTTATCGTAGGCGTGTAAACGGCCATTTATTCGTAGATTTCCATGGATTTCTCGAAATAGGCCTATTTATTTTCACTAATTAATTTTATTGCTTGTAAAAAATATTTTTACATCTTAGAGGTAGAAAAAAGATTATTAATTAATGTTTTTTAATTAAGAATAATTCAATTTATTGAAACACTTCTTATAAAGTCTGCTCTCAAGCACATTAACTAGTCATAAATATGAATACAGGGTGAATAAAAAGGCAACCAAGTTTTTGAAAGATAATTTCCCCAAACTATAAGGACCACTATATATTTAATATTCTATACAATTTAAAGGGATCTTTCCCATTTGACGAGCCCCACCAAATTTAATTTAAATCAATTTTTTCTGTTGTACTTTTGTCCATAGAATCTGAAAGTCATAACTAGGGTTGTGACAATATTCTTTTGGCTTAAAGAATTATTCTGTATGCTTTTTAGCAATAAAGCATATTTTTTGAAATAAAGAATATTCTCAAAATATGCTTTTAGTTAATCAAATAGTCCAAGTGACTGCAAATGAAACACAAACTAATTTTTATTGTTTGAATGAATGATTCAAGAATTTTTAAGTTTAAAAGACTAGGTGAGGAAATTACCTTACTGAATCATTGGAACCTGTAAGGCGATAATTAATAG